>VXAB01002957.1:0-34309 GCA_013399175.1 Odontophorus gujanensis
AAATCTTTCTAATAAGATGAAAAATAGTTTTGAATGCATGAAAGTTGTCATCAAGCTAAGTTCTACTTGCAACCTTACTAAATATTTAAAAGAAGTGCAAACATACTGTTTTGATGTTGAAAAAAAAAAATTAAAGCCACAAGTTTGCACCTCCTTCAACCGATGATTAACTGTATGCTTAGATTGTCCAGATACAGAACCACTTCCATGGCCACAGCACAGTGTTTTTTATATCACACATTTCTCAACAACTAAAGCCTCGGTGTAGTGATAATGTCAAAACTTTCAGTCTGCAGCAGTGTACTTTGTGAAACAATTTCAAGTGGAACCTCTAAGCTACTGGACTTAGAAATTCAAAGCAAGTGCAGGTACCTAAAATGGCTCAGTTGAGCACCACACTGGCAGGGTCTTATCATTTAAAAATAACTAAAGCACACAACCATAACAATTTACATTGCTAAGACAGAATTCCTTAAGAAAGAGCAATAATGTCACATAGCACACAGAACTTTTCTTAAGATTACTTTTGAGCTTTCTTCTTTTCACTGGGAGTTTACTTCACAACCTAGTTTTCCTTTCAAAAAGATGACTAGTCACACACTTACACACACACACAAATTCCTCTGAAAACACATGGCTACAACAAACCAGATGAAAGTATAAAAAGAAAGAATGCAAAGCAGATGAAAAAGGACAGAACCACTTCACACCACATTTCAAAACTGTAGGAGACCAAAAGTATATAAAGAACAGAGTTGAACATGCCCTCCCAATTCCCATCAATATTTCAGCACTGGAAGCAATGTCTCAGAGCTATAAGGGAAACTGTATTGTGAGAAGAAAGTGGTAAGGCCTCAATTCCTTGACATGCAACTTGTGTCCATACCATTTTGATGTGTGTTATGTATCAGGCTGAGAACTCTTTGCTGTGTATTAGCAAATTAACTAGCAAAATAGCATCAAGGTACTTGACTAAAGCTCAGGATAGCCAGCAAATAGACTGCAATTTTATTAGTTAAAAGAAACAGTAAACTTAAAGATGCCTATCTGAGAAAAGCAAGTCTTGGAAGAGCTGACAATCCTATGGCCCATGGCACTGATTTCCAAGCACAATGTTTTAAGAGAATAATCATCTTGGTTTCAAATGCTTTCTGAAATTCTGAGATGCTTGCTGTTCCAGAAGAGTACTTAAGAGTACTTAAAAATAACTATTTGACAAAAACTTATTGTAAAAGTAAAAAACAAAACAAAACAAAAAACAAAACAAAAAAAACCCTCCTTTCCCCCAGTCTCTGCCTTTAAGCTACTGTATGCCCTAGTCACCCCTGACAGTAAACTATAAACATGCAAAATCACAGGAAAGATAACTGGCAGCACAGAAATGCAGTACATACTTCAGATACTTTAGAATGGGGAAGCAAACAGTTAAATGAACTACTGCATTTCCAGTTTCTCAGAGTGCAAGAAAGTTCCCTGTTGCCTCCACATTCCTCAAAATAAAGTGGTGTCTGCCTCCAGAGCTGGGACACATACTGCACCTGGGCTTCCCATCAGTCCTGCAGCAGCTTCTTTATGCTGTCTTCAGCCACAATACATTTTCTAGTCTTTGTCTTTCATGTTTTTGTGATTTATTTTTTTTTACTTAGAGGGAACTACTTATTTCCATGCTCTTAGGGGTTTGATATATTAAGAACCCAAGTAAAAAGCACTGTGAAAATGCGCTTCTCTTACTTGCTTTGCTTCACTAACCAACAACAGACTCGTTTCACTGGGCAATAACATTCATAAATTAGCTAAAATACTATGTTTTCCTCACCTTTCTTCCTCCACCATGGCCCCTCTTGGATAGAGTACGACAGTTCTTTAAACTCAATATTTACAGCTGGTCTGCGTGGCAGGTAGGAGAAACGGTGAGCTTCTGTCAGAGTATTGTCTGCTTTTTTCAAGCGTCCATTCATCAGTCGAATGTCTTGGTTATCCGTCCCATTTGAGACCACTTCATCCACTGAAACGCACACCGACTTTGGCTCGACCATAGTACAAGCAGAATTGCTGGCGTTCTAGAGAGAAAGTTGAAGAAAGAGCAAAGTTCACAGACTTTTGTTTGGGAACACATTTCAAAACTTTCTGCATTAGAATTATTATTATTTAAAAGTAAAATCCAAGCTCAGAGTCCAACAGAATGACATGCTGAAAGGTGGATAAAAAATACAAAACTACTTTTTATTCGTTCTGCCAGGGTCTTCACAGAAGAGGCAAAAAAGAGCTTGCGCACTTATGACACACAAAGGGCAGCTCCTTTGGCACTAGTTTCCTCTCAAAAGGTACAAACAGCACATCAGTGTCTACCTTCAGAAGTGAATAGCTCTTGCATCAGAATAATACAGCAGAAGAATGCAATTTCTAAGTACAGTCATATCGTATTCCTTCCAAGAACTGGGTTCTAGTTGCTTTAATCCCAGGGCTTGTACTGGGACAGAGCTGAAGGATGAAGGAAGTTAGCTGAACAATTTTTTGTGCAGACATGTCAAAAGATAGACACTCAAAAAAGTCCAAGAGCTCTTATCCCTTCAGATCAGAGCATACACCTGTAAATGTGAAACTGCACAAGTTACATTTCTGAAAATTTTGAAATGTGCTGTTTTCTGACTTATCTGCTCATATAGCAATAGTTCTGGAGACTCTGCAACCTACAGCAGTACAAGAGGAAAGCACAAGGATTTCATCCAAAATCCTTCCTTACTTGACAGCGATCCCTAATGGAAATCTTATCAGCTACATAAACATACAAAACCCTGTTCCAGTACTAGCACCGCTGACACTGCAAGGTCAATGCTCTCAGCTCACAGCCTCTTGCCATGCTTTGCCCAGCATAGCACTCAGTGCAATTCCACTTGGCATTCTTTGGACTTAGGCTCTTTCCCCTCCTCTCCTGACCACAGCAGCGGCCTGCTGCCTGCCCTTCTCTTCTTTATAATTTGCACACACAAAATCTGAACTTTTTCCATTCCTTTTACCCACATGAGCACCTTGCATCAGTATCGACAGGGTAGGTCCAAAGCCTAAAGGAAAACAACCAGGAATCTCCTTCAGCTAAACATTCAGAGGATGTCCTTTGTCATAAGTATGTAACATTATATGTCACAAGTGTGCAACACCTGTGCAGTTGTCTATTATAACACCTAATGTTTTTAATGCAGATCAGCATCAGAAAATAATTCCATAGCTAGCTTATGGGCCAGGCTTTCCATCCTGCCACCCCTAACCAACAACCTACATCTCTCCAAAGGTATCTGTTGAAAAGCAGATGTGCTGCACTTCTTTCCAAGGCATCAGTGTGTCTCAACAAGGGGCTGTAGGTCATGCCACTGTCAACTCTTTCTAGCTCTCCAAAGTGACCAAGAAGTCACACTGCCACTGTCATCCTCTCTGTCACGGTAAATGGTCTCCCTGTTTGTATGATCAAAGTAGTGCCTTCTAGATCAGTCACTTATCATAAATTCTGATGAAAATCCATAAAGCACGGTCCTACAAAACCAGTAGTTAACTAGTGTCTTCCTGTTCTTCTTGGTTCTGGACATAAAAATCAACTCCGCTCACACTTTCTCAAGTGAACAACTTTAATTATGCTCTCAAGTTACTTAAAGGTCAGGTATCCAGTAACACTTACTCCCGATTTCTTAAAGAGTTGTTTGTAAAGGCATGCAATTTGAACAAAACAAGCGTAATGTGAAACATCTTAGGTTTGAGTAATTGAAGTAAGGGGACCTCCCTTTTCCCTAAAAAAAAAAAAAAAAAAANAAAAAAAAAAAAAAAAAAAGAGATGTTGAGCTAAATTCCTGAATGTTTTTGAGGCTTGCCTTTGACTGTTCAGTTCACAGAACCTACTAAGCATCTTCAAGTGTCAGAGAATATCCACAAACTAGCTCTCAATGAACAGGTCACCTTGACCACTCAAGGGACAGTGAGGACTCCTCCAGCTTATTTCGAGCCCAAGAGAAACATCCTTCAGACAAGCTCCTTGCCAGACAACTTCAGCCTGCTGGGAGTATGAAGCATAGACTTGTGCTCCTGGGATACTGAGCAAACCGTTTTGGTCTCTGGCAAGACTGAAGCGTCTGCTCGCAGCAGACAGTGACACAGCCTGGACAGCCCTTAGGTCACACGCCGGCCTCCTCAGGGGAACAGTGTCCCAGAGGGCTGAGGCACGCGAACCCCACTGGCTGCCAGGGGGACACTGGAGGCTCTTGGAGCCGCAGCACCGGACAGTGCTTCTTTAGGCACACTGCCGTACGTCTCCGCTCACGCCGCTCCACTGACATAACGATGTGCGCAGACATCAAACCGCTGTCCGTCTTGAACAGACAGAAACAGCGTATGTACTGAAAGACAGCGTTACATCGCGGCTGAGCTCACGCCGTTGTATTTCTCAGCTTCCCATACAGCGCTCAACTGCTTTCTGGTGTTTACCAGGCACCGCAGCGAAACAGTCCCCGACGCTCTGCAAACAACTTCCCTCTCCCATCAAACCGAGGCCGTTACGCACCAAGCCGATGCTATTATGCAAAGACCCGGTGAGGGTTACGGACCTCCCGCAAATCTGTTTTGAGAACCATCGGAGAACGCCCGCAGAAACCCCTAATCCCCTTCAGCAGCTCAAGCCCAGAGGTAACTATCGGTCAAACTCCGCCGTCCTCAGCCACAGCCACATCCACCGGCGGGGGGCTGTCCCGCTAACCCCCAGCCCCCAGCCGCCCCCAGCGACGGTCACCCCATGCCCACCGCCCCTCGCCCCCTCGTCACCCTCTGACCCCGGGGAGGAGGCACGCAGGCAGGGTGACACTTACCAGAGCGGTGCCCAGGGAGAAAGCCGCCATCAGGCATGCCATGTGCCCCGCTGCCCGGCCGCCTGCTCTCGCTGCTCCTGCTGCCACTGATCCTGCTGATGCTGCTGGCGGCGGCTCCCGCTCCGCCGGCGCCGCGCGGAGCCCTCGAGTACCGCCCGGATTGGTGGCGGAGGGAAGGGAGGAGGAGGGAGCGGCCTCCCGCCGCTCTAAGAGCCGCCCCGCCGCGCCCAGCTGGCTCCGCCCGGCCCGGCCACGGGGCCACGAGAGCGCTCCGCGGCGACCCAGGGCCGTTCCTTGGGGGTACGGGATTTGTCCCC
Source organism: Odontophorus gujanensis (assembly GCA_013399175.1). Classification (NCBI taxonomy): domain Eukaryota; kingdom Metazoa; phylum Chordata; class Aves; order Galliformes; family Odontophoridae; genus Odontophorus; species Odontophorus gujanensis. The sequence continues at coordinate 5,165 of VXAB01002957.1, forward strand.
GCTCTGGGCAAGGTATGGGGGTCCTGATGGATGGCAAGCTGGACGTGAGCCAGCAATGTGACTCTGTATCCCGGAAAGCCAACCGTGCACAGGTTGATCAGAGAAGTGGTGGATGTCCCGTCTCTGGAGACGTTCAAGGTCAGGTTGGATGTGACTCTCTGTGAGCTGATGTAGATGTAGGTGTCCTTGTTCATTGCAGGGGAACTGAACCGGATTGCCTTTAAGAGACCATTCCAACATAAAATAATTATATGATTCTGTCTAAGCAGGGGCCCAAACCACATTCTTGCCCATTAAGTGCAAAGGATGGTGTTTGCATGCTGTTAGAGTTATGCTGGTACTCCCAACATGAATACAGATCCACAACTAGATTTCAAGTCAGAGTTGTTAGCCTTCCTACCTAGTGGCAGAGACCACAGACCAGCCCCTTCACCAAGAATCTAGGTACTGAAGTACTCATGAGCCTTTCCTTGTGCCTCTGAAGTCCCTTTCCTCAGGTACCATCAGAAAGAGCATCAGGTAGATAAATCATTACAAGGTCCTGAGAACTGGATTCAAAATGGCTACAAAAGATTTTGCATGTATCTCCTCCCACAATACCTGAAAAAGGCTGTGAAATATGACTGTAGGTTTAAGGCATTTGTGGAGTTAAACTACCTAAAGATGTCACATATTTTAACCACTGGTGGAAGGAAATACAGAGAAAGTGCATGAGATACCCTCATTTTTGTGTCCATGTGATACAGACACAGCACAATGCTTAGTTCTCCTGTCTTTCAACTTCTTGAGAAGATAAATAAATAAATAAATAAATATATATATATACTGCTATAGCACAACACAAATGCACAGTACTGAAATCTGCTGCACAAACAAAAGTTTTAGCTCAGGCTGTAAGCAGCTTTTGGCATTAAGGCTGAACAGTGCCTTTCACAAAGCAGTCCTTCAGAGAAAGGTATGCACAGTTTGTCTGCTTTGGAAGTACCCATGCTGCCCACCAGGACCAGCTCAGCATGGGGCGAGGTCATGTTATTCAGGATGAAGTGACATGGAGACATAAACTCCCCTTGCATGGGGCACAATATGAAGATAACGGAGGGTTCCATCACTCATCACTCACATAACTGTCCATGGGAATTCTGCTTGAGCATGAGTACATGATCACATCCCAGGATTTATTTTTCACAGTGGCTGCAGTATCAGTACCTACCAGAACTTCCTGTAAAATGCTGAGATGTAGAAACAGGTTTCACAGAAACTGAATTCTATTTGGTATCTATTTTGATATCACACAGGGAAAAGAAAATGATTACATAAGAAGAAGCCTGCTAAAAATAGCAGTCTCCTGCATTCCTACATTCCCTCATTAACTCTTCCATTAGCTTTATGGGTGATCCCCTGGTCCCTGCAGACAAAAATATCAAGAACACAACTCTGAGAAGAAAGAAAAGAGAGAAAACCATGTAAAAAATAAATTAAAAAAAAAAAAAAAGGAAGCTACAAATGAAGGTGAGAACAAGCAGGCAGAACAAAACTCTCACTCCTAAAATAGATGAGGAAATAGTAGTAGCTTCCAGGCTTTACAGCAGGGTAAACATTGCAGGCAGTGGATTGGTGCAGCCCAGGGGAAAGAAAAAGGACAGCACAAGAAGAAATGAGCTGGGAAGGGCAGGACAAAGTGGGAGCATGTCAGCAGGAGGAGGGGGCAGATTTACAGCTCAATCACAGGGATAATTTTGGTGTCTTATTGATAGCTGTAGTGTGTCTGTACAAGAACTAGTTCAAGTGGAGAAGCAGTATAACCTGGGGGAAAACAGCAGCCAGAATGGATGTAGCTGATAAAGTACAACAAGTAGGAAGAGTTTAATTCAGAAGAGTGGAATAGGTGGATGAGGAAAAGAAAGTATAAAATACAAAACATTCTAGATGGAGATTTCATCAAAAATTAAAAATAAAAATACCTTGGTTGTAAGTATTTGCAGCTTGTTGATTTTAAATGGTTGAGGCAGAGTTCAAGGAATTTTGAGGAAAAGGTTTACGGAGTTTCCAAGACACTTTTTTGCACTTTTAATATTTACCAGAGAAAAATGTTTGGAGTTGTCTTGTCAGAACTCTTCCTATATCTACTTAAAAAGTCAAAGGATCTGTGAGCAGAAACTTATCCCAATGTAAAATGCTTACACGTGGTTATTATTGGCCCAAATTAAAACTCAGTAGCAACAGTTTATCCCAGACAGTGTGTCACATTGCTGTTTCTAAATCTCCATTGCTTTGGATGGTTTCTGAATTACATTTTTTCTCTTCCTGTGCTCTGCCTCAATTATCTTGTAGATCTAATACAGTGAGGGTGAAAAGGATATCAGTAGGTTTGAATGGCCAAAAGGTGAGGTTGAGAAAAGACTTATGGTCTGATTCTGAGTAAGGCTGAGAGCCTTGATTTCTGGCAGGTAGGAGCAGGGAGTCTTCATGATGCCGTGAAGCTGAAAAGCTAATAATAACAATAATAATAATAGTAGTAGTAATAGTAGTAGTAGTAGTAGTAGTAAGTCAGTCTTACTGGAAGAAAGTTGTTTGAAATAAAGAGATAATTTTCTATTTAAGTACCCAAGTAATGGGAGTTGGAAGACATCAACACACGTTACTTTTATATGATACATCAGACAAAACACCAGCAAAATTTTAGATTTTCCTATGCTACTAAGAAATTCTTACAAGTTCCAGCATTCTTGGAAGTAGGCTGGAAATTTGAAGAAGGATCTTAGTAAAATACGATAAACCCCTGAGTTAGACCAGATTATTCTTTTCCCTTTCTGTTGTTTATCTACCCTGCTTAGTAGAACAACACTATAAGCCCTCTCATTTTTTCTTATGCCTTTTTGTACATGACATTAATACTTCTCTTTCTATACTGGAAATATTCACATTATGCTATTTGAGAAGAATACAGTCGGTCCGTTTAAACAGATCTGCCTTCAGATCTATTTAATATTGAAGAACATAATCAGTCATTCTTTTCATGTTAGGTATACTCTGTATAATGGGTGGGATCCATCTCTAATTTTAGCTGCCTAGAAAACTGTTATCTAAGCTAGTCATGTGGAGTCTTTCAGTCAGTGTAGAGAAATGGGCCTCCCCAAAGGAAAATTCAGTCTTCTTAAATATTTACCTTGACTTAGGATGAATAGGATTCTAGACTCATCTTGGCTTCCCGATAAACTACAAACTCCAGACACTTAGCTTGGATTAGCCACGGTCACTGCTATATATATAGAGGTAGGCGTATATATATACAGGTGGATACTGTCTAAGCTGTGTTCTTAGTCCACTTTTTTTGTCTTCAACTAACGTTTTCAGGAATAACACAAGAGGTGTCACATGTTTATTTTATATGAGATTTTATGTCTAGTTTTATGGCTGAGTACTCCACCATCCAGAGATTCAAGGGCAAATAATTCAAGAACTAAACAATTTATTTCTTACCAGTTTTAGCTGCAATTCATTTCTATGACTACTGTCTATTATACTTATGGGAATTAATAGGGCTTACAACACTCATTTTGATGAAAGCAGGTTATTTGCCTGAGCTTTTTAACTCAAGCAAACTGAGGTGAACAGTGGAAAAAATTAGCAGTAGGTATAACAGATTAACACAGTTCTGCAGAAGTTGGTTGTCCATTACTTTGTATTTAAATAACCCCCAGTTACCATAGCCAGCTGTTCCCAAGACACTCTAGAAGAGAAAAAGAAAGCACATCATCCTTCTTCCTGCTCAAATAAATGGAGTCATTTTCTCAGAAATTGAGCATAATTTATATGAACTCACTGCTTTCAGTTGATACCAACATAGTACTCTCTCAGCAAATTTACTTTCCTTTAGTTATTGTGAGACAAGAAATAGTCAAATGTCTCCCTCACATCGTACCTAAGACAGATAAGGACTGAGTATCTTTAGGGAAAAGATCAGAGGCACATTTCAGAGGCAATTTCATACATATCTGCAACCCTACAGTGGCAGCCCCACAAAAGAGAAATGGGATAAGATGGGGTATTGCCCAGTGTGGTCTGGGAGTGGGCATAAACTACAACACCAAACCAGACATTTAAGGAATCTGACTGGAACTCACAGCTAAGAGCAGCTGGGTTTGGGGCATCATGTCTTCCTAGACTGAACCTTAACAAGCAAGCAGCACAAAGTGTAGCCTCAGGGTCTGAGAGCTGGGGAGCAGGTGATAGCACTCACATAGTGATAGCCAATGGGAGGAGCTTCAGCAACCCTGTTGTGAGCAGATCAGGTGAAGAACATATTCTCATGGCCTGAAGAAAAAGCTTCAATCTCAATTCACAGGGCAGTTTGACAATTAGATGTAGCACCAGGCTTCTGAAACTCTTTTCACCACCTTAAGCTCCCTGTACAATGCTTATGGACAGCATTGTGCACCTGGGAAAGGAATACAAAGTAACCAGCAGGAAGTTAGGCCAAAGAAAACGCCAAGGAAAGACTCATGCCTGAAGGACTTGGACTCAGTCTTTGAAATCTGTTTCAAAAGGGAGTTCTCAGTCATGACACTGCTTCGTGTTTTGCTGACAGAAGGCTGCAAACAGCACCAATCCCACTGCACCCAATTATCCTGCAACTGAGCATTCATCCTGGTGCTGAAAAGCAGATTTCAAATTCTGCCTGTGCTCAGTTTCAGGAAAAGTCATGGACAGGCCTGTTGGGACAAGACAAGGTCCTTAAAATAAGTCAGGGGAACATAAAATAAGTAATTTCTAGGGAGAGCATTTGGTGTCTCTCCTGTTACAGTTCTTTGAAAATGTATCTGAACACTAACTGGGAAAGGGACCTGAGTGCTATCCTCCCATTTGTTTTCTGTGTGAAGCAAAAAAACTCAAGGAAGTTAGGACTTTCACCCCACAGTATGCTGTTCTACTACAAAGGACATGAAGCTCAGGTTCAAGCGCCCTGCTCTATCTTAAGTAAAATAGTTATGGTGCTAACTAGAAAAACACTCTAATCAACCATGTCCCAGGTAAAAACAGTCCTTTTCCCAGCCCTGTCAGCCTTAGGTGGATTGGAACATGCTTAGTAGCAGAAGCACTAGAGATCTGGGATTGTAGTTTTTTTCTGAGAGATGTGAGACTCAGCAGAGAAATTCAGTAATTCTGCAAGGCTATGGAGTCTGCCACATCTCAAAGCTCATTTCATAAGTGATATATGCTCCCTCTCTTGTCAATGAAAATGTATACGTTTATTTCCTGCAGCTCTGAAATCTTTGGAATATAATAAGCACAATACTCAGGCAACAGGACCAGATTGTTGTACTCTTGGACTCAGAGAAGTTGCACATTCTTTTTTAACTCAGGGGTTAAAAATCTGCTAAAGCACTCCAAGCCAATTATGTCATCCCATTCACTCCCAGCAGCCCACATGAGCCTGACAGGGCAACAGAGATCCAGCAAACTTACATCATCAATCTACCCAGATGGTAGAAAAAAGGAGCATAGGAGAAGGACTGGGAAGCTTATTACAAGATTATTGCTTGTTACATGCACTCAGTAATGCTTTTGTCCAAGATTACATTTCAGAACTAGAAATATGTGTGATGCATGCTGCAGGGGATACTTAATCTCTGGGAAGCCTCCCAAGGAAGCAGAGCTGCCATTACGTGTAAGGCAGCCAAATTGCACAGGCTGATATGTCATGGTTATCACGGTGAGAATATTCCACTTCGGAACAGTAAGCTCCTTAGAGCCCCTGACACAGCTAACTGAGGCTTGAGGATGGTGAACTTGGAGACCCAAAAATTATTTGTCACCATCACATACCCCATAACCACAACATTCATTAGGTCTTATCTTCCTTGGTCAGCCCACAGGCTTGGTGTGAAAACCTTCACAATGAGCCTTTCCCAATTAACTGGTAGACATGTCTATCACAACTCCTGACTGTTTATTTACACGTATAACTTACCAGGTTAAAATGCCCTTTACAATTTGGTGTTTTTCTCTCCCATGGTCCCAGGAACATAGATTCTTAGTCATAATAAGCTGTATCCGATTTTCTATTTGATAAGCTAAACAAACTGAATTCTTTAGATCTTTCTACAAGGCAATTTCACCAGCTATTTTATCATTTGTGGAACTTTCTCATGCCTACTCAGCCTCACTTTAGAAACAGTTGATGTCAAAATGTGATGCAGCACTGCAGTGTCAATCCCACCATTGCCGTATCCAGAGATAACATTACCTTACTTATGCCCTGTTTATGCACTGTTAGTCCAAGATATCATTAACCTTTTTTGACAAAAGCGTAACTGTGGGAACTCACACTGGTTTACTTATCCTTTGATTGCCAAATCCTTTTCTGAGACCATTCCTGCTGGGATGCAGCATCCTATTCTGTAGGCATGACCTTCTTTCCTTATTTCTAAAAGTGCGCCTGTGCAGTTAGCTACTTAAATACATTTCACTTAAATAGGTCAAGCTTATCAAGAAGTCAAGATTGTTGCATGCAACATTTCTAGTCTCTTTGTTTACCGTTCTGCATAAGTCACACACCTTAATCAGCAGAGGAGATATATTTACTTCTGAATCACTGATGCAAATATTTAATCACTTCAGGCCTAACATTATCACCAGTGGAATTATTAATCAAAACATGCCCATTAGAAGTTTCTCCAATAATGATTGCCTTGAGATGTGTTAGTTTACCACTTTGCTAAACTGCTTAGCTTATTTTACATTACTGTGTAGTACTGGACAGTTTCTCACAGGATACCAATTCATACCTCACAAGAAAGTAGCTACATCAGCGGTGAGTGTGCATCTATTTTTATAAATCAGGGTTGTACCTGAAAAAGAGTGCCACGATCTGGCTGGGGCAGGCTCAGAAAAGGGCACTCTTTTTGAAAAATAGCATTAGGCATCATGTTTGAAAGCACAGATCATTATTATTTTGTCTCAGGCCGGTGTCACACTCCCAAACCCAATCCAGCTCAGTCTTTTCTGAACTGAGGTGCAACACTATAAAGGATAATTAAATTTTCCTGGGATTCCAACTTTTATTCAACTTGATTACATTTCTCTGATATCTTTTATAGTCATGTAAAAGAATTGAAACTATCCAGGCCAGTGATTTAAAAGTTTGGTATCATTGAGTGCTATGTAGCATCTACCTCCACCCTGAGAACCTTCTTACTTCTTAGTATTACATATTTTGAATTCATCAGCTTACTCACGCCATGCAACTCCTTTCTAAACACTAAACAGAAATATTTATTAAATTACTATTTTCCACAATTATCAGGCATGTCAGTTTCATAGCAGGTCTGTCTCAGACTCTTCTTATGTCATCTTGCTTGTATACAGACAGGCTGGCACCAGTGGTCTCTCAACAACTGGTGGTTTCCAGTCCAGTAGAGACAGTAAGCACACAGCTACCTTGTGTCAGGTATGGTGTTTTTAAGAGTTACCAATCTGCTACTTGTGAAAACTCTGGCAGTGGCTCACTACTGACACACTCATGTAAAAATCTGCTTTTATTTCCACCAAAGGGCACTCTGCATAGTGCAGGAACTACTGGTTGTATCCAGTAGTCATTTATTTTCTTTCTATTTTAAGCCATTCAGGTCTACTTTTTATGCTATCTGTGCACGCACTGTGAACATCTGGAATTTCCAGTTGTAGAGCACTCTTGGTGAGAAGTTCCTCGCAACCATATGTGCATATTGCTATGGTTCACCTACGTTCAGTGGCAGCAGGGTGTGTCACTGAGGGAAGGCAGACCACTCACATGGACATCTCAAACTAGTGCCAGTAATGCATTGAATTTAGCTCAGATAATTTTTCTGAGTAAAAATGGATATGCAGGAGTAAAAATGGATAAACTGACCCCGCTTTATATGGAAATGTCTCAGCATCATCTTATTGAGAAATTCTCAAGTTTGTAGCAGCCTACCAGCTTTTGCTTGTGAAAGGAAGGTGAGAAGAGGAGAAAGAGCCCTCAGACAGGTCTCGGAAGAATTATCTTTCCGGCTCCCGCCAGCCCAGTTGGTGCAGTGGACTGAAAGCCATCACCAGCAGCCTCCTGACCCAGAGCCTGAGCAGGCTGACAGGATAACGAGCAGGTTCCTGCAGAGCTATTTGACTGTGGCAGTTTTCCAGTGTAAAGCTTTTGGGCTGAAAAAATGACAAGCAATTTTGTATGTTGAGTCTGTGTCAGAGGTAATTCCAAATTGAATAGCCATTCCATTCTCTTGTAAGCCCTTCCACTCCGCCAGCTCTCTTGTCAAGAAATCGAGTCAAATAAAAAATAAATCACTAAATATTGTGCTTGTAACCTTAGTGAAAGAATGACTAATTAAAGTCATCATGAAATAATTACATACTGCATTGTACAAATGAAAAGGAAAGCTGTTCCCAGCTACCCATGGATACATCATTTAATAAAAGGGAACAAGCCAATTGCGATACAAGCTGTAGGATGAAGCAAGAACCCTATTTCCTTATATTTAGGATACCAAACACTTCTGACATAGCGTAAGTGAAATAAAACAGGATTACCATTTACAGTGACCCAGGACTTCCTTTGCAGGATTTATTTTTATTTTATCATTTTTTTGCAGTGACAACTTGTCTGTATTTCCCTGCAAGTTAAGTGTAAATATGACTTACACACTTTTGCACCATCATGTTGTAAAAGGACAACACAGTAAATATCATGTTATTATAACAAAACAGGTAGCACTTATGAGATTGAACAACTCAAGTATTCAAGTATGAAATAGGCTGGAAATTTCTCCCTCTGATCTAAATAAGAATTTCAGCACTTTTTACTAGAATTAAGGAAATTGTTCACAGAACAATATGACCCCACTCATTGTTAATATCAGGCCAGCCTCAAGGCTCCATGTACATAAAAAATACAAAAGAAGGGGCAGAGGGGTTCATCCACTCCCCATTATGCTATCAGATGAGACATCTGCCAGCTTGCTTGTCTGTAGCAGGCGGGTTGCTGACAGCGAGAATCATAGCAGACATCACCTGTCAGGATTGCAAAGCATTAACACATCTGTGATTCTTCTCTGCTCTCAGAGCCCCATGCAGGAGGTACAAAGAATTTGCAAGGATGGACAGTGATTTTTCATGAAGGAGTGAAGTAGTCATTGTTCTCCATAACAGTTTTCCTCAGGTCTAGCAGTACGTAGTGACAAGTCCTGGATTTAGCACTAAAAGAGTTTTCAGTTTTCCATACTTCAATCATTTTATTTCTTCCTGTCTTCGGTGCTCGTCCTGCACAATCTGCACATGCACATAATTTCTCTAGGGCCTGGGTTGCCCATTCTTTGATGATACACATGAGCTGGCTGCAGCTCTACATGCAACCTGCATAGGTTGGGAGGCACAGTGATGGAGACAGAGGTGTGTGCAGTAATGCCTTGATGCCTCTGAGCACCTTCTTCAGTACATGTATGTTGGGATCAGAATGTGTCCTCACGAGCAGAGAGGAGTGTGCATGTTGGACAAGGATGGCACCCTTCTCACAAGGTATGAAAACTGGGGAGGGGTTTTCTTCTAAGACCTGCAGCTGTCTCAGAATGTAGACATCCATAATAGTGTGTTGCTCCAAGTTCCCTTCAGAGTAATGGAATCAAACAATCATTAAGGTTGGAAAAGACCACTAAGACCACCTAGTCCAACAGTTAGCCCATGTCCAGCATGCCCACTAACTATGTCACTCCGTGCCACATCTTCAGAGTTCTTGAACACTTCCAGGGATGGTGACTCCACCACCTCCCTAGGGAGCCTGTTCCAGCCTCACCAATACCAAATAGAGGGGGATGATAACCTCCCTGCTTCTGCTGGCTGCAGTATTTCTGATATAAGTCAGGATGCTGTAGGCTCTACTGGCCACTGGGAACACTTCTGGCTTATGTTCATGCAAGCATTGACAAACATCCCCATGTCCTTTCACTCTGTGCAGCTTTCCAGCTTCCCCGCCCCAAGCGTGTAGTGCTGCATTAGGTTGTTGTGACCAAAGTGCAAGACGTGGCATTTAGACATGTTGAAGCTCATACAATTGGCCTCAGCCTATCCAGATCAACACTTCCTCCCAACAAATGGAAGTATTTCTTGGTGGCTTCACCTCATCTAAAATAGCATGTTAAAAAAAGGACAGATGAATCCTGTTTCAAGGATGCTCATTTTTCTCTGCTAACCACAAATGCCCTCATACCTGTCACAGTATTGAGCAGCAAATACAGCTGCATCTTCAGGAATAGACAGAGCTGTGGTCCCACAGGAAGAACTTCCTCCTTGGGGACAGCCTTACCAGGTGGCAGGAGCTGTGCCTCACGGATTTAGGCACCGTGCAGCAGAAGGGAAGGAAAAGGATATTTTCCTTATACATTAGTTAGGATTTAAAAAACAAAGCATCAGGCTCCCCAGGGCAGTAGTCATGGCACCAAGCCTGTCAGTCTTGAAGAAGTATTTGAACAATGCTCTCAGACTTACTGTCTGATTTTTGAGTGGTCCTATGTGGAACCAGCAGTTGGACTAGATGTCCTTATGGGTCCATTCCAACTCAATATATTCTATGATTCTATGATTCCTTCTTCTATGGAGTGTTCAATGGCAAGTGAATTCTCTGGTAGCTGACATTCTGCAGCCATCCATTTCCCTAGATAAGAGAAATGATTAGGCAAGTGAAATAACCTTAGTAATAGTTAAGGAAAGTGGCACTTGGAATATCAGACTTTTTAATTAACTGATAGCTAATATTTAATTACATTTTTGATTTACAGGGTATTTTTTACACAGATAATTTGGCCATGGTCATAAAATTATCTTTTTAATAGTAATTTACTTTGGTTGCCGACTCAGTAAAAATCTCCACAATAAGTATCAGTAAAGATTAAAAATTCATACTGTTGTATGAGGCTTCTGAATGTAAGACTAGAAAACAAATTAACATTTTGAATGTATTCGATGTAAAATTAACCTTTTAATCAGAAGAACAGGATGTGTAGTGTTGCAATGAGATGAATTAAAGTTTAGGAGCTCCCGTCAATACCATACCACAGTGACAACACCACAACAGCAGAGTCAAATTCCAACAAATACATCAGTCCCCTGACTCAAGCTGCAAGCAATTCCTTCATCTGCTGCCAACGTGCCACTCTGAACCAATCCAGAGCATACAGAGGTATGAGTGCAGGAGAAAAAATCAGAACCTTTTTATTTAAATGCTTTCATGGGTTTCAGGGCTATGCTTTATATTGTTATTTAGACACGCGAAAAGACAGGCAGAATCACACTGAGATTTCCACAGGCACTTTCATCCCTTGCTTCTGTGGCTGTAGTCCTGCTATGAGTAGCGTGCTGGAAAAGAAAACACTTGGATGGTTTTGAGACAGGACTCAGGTGCATTACAAAGGCCATTAAAAGGGGAGTCAGCTTGCAGGCTGCCCTGCTACTGAGGTTGAACTAATAATTCATGAATTTTTGTTTTAGTGCAAAAGGGTCTTGAAGCATCTTGTATGGGTACAGGGAGCACCATCTGCTGGGTACTGCTGCACAGTGCAGCAGTTCTGTGATCTGATTATCTTCATGAATGGTTTTCTGTCCATGTCCAATCAATGTATTAACAGGATATTTAGGAGCTTGGAGATAGTGTCATGTTCATCGAGTCTCAAAAATAAATAAATAAATAACTACTAAAACTAAAGTAGCTTTGACATTGGTACCTCCTCTCTTTTTTAAATTAACTCAGGAGATTTTTATTTATTTATTTTTTTATTGCTTGCTTGACTGTGCGCATCTGCCATGGGATCATATGCCTGCAATGATTCGCTAGAACAACTGGAACTGAACCACAGAAAACTAGACTGGACTTGGCCTAAGTGACCTCAGTAGTCACAAAGGCAATGTGTTGATCTCATGGAAGAACTAAGCCATCCTGTTTTAGAGTGCCATCTAACCTGCACTCATGTTGACGCTAGCGTAGGATCATGAGGAACTTAGAAAAGGATATTTTCAAGCAAGTAGTGAACGCTTGCATTTCTCTGCATTCAAGTATCTATTATTGCTACATGTTGTAGCATAACTTCTCTTAGATCTGATCATGTGAATTTCATGTCTCCACAGCCATCAAGAGTGACTGAAGAGAGATGAGAGAGAGCACAAAACAGTTTTAGCAGCTCAAGGTAAAATTTTAGCTGGGGGCATGAGAAGGCTGACTGGATGTGAGCTGGCCACATTCCAGCCTCTCACTGCAAGCTTTCTAACCACAAGCTGAGAACAGCCTATTATTTCTTAAATGTCTGAAAGCTGAGTCCTTCAAGAACCAATTGGCACTTGGAAATAATCAACAAACAGATACATTTAGTCAGTAAAAATATTTAAGTTCAACCGCTGTTTAGCAGACTCACTGTTTGACCCTGTTTTAAGAGGTAGAAACCATGTTTCCAGCAGGCAGACGCACCAGCTTGATTCAGCCAGTGGCTGCTGAACAGATAGATTATTGGTTTGGGCCCCCAGTATATGAATCTGGGATAACCCAGTTCTTACAAAGAGTAAAAATCACAGAACGGTTTGGGTTGGAAGGGACCTCAGAGCCCACCCACCCCAACCTGTGCTATTGGGCAGGGCTGCCTCCACCAGCTCAGGCTGCCCAGGGCCCCATCCAACCTGGCCTTGAGCACCTCCAGGGATGGGGCACCACAGCTTCTCTGGGCAGCTGTGCCAGTGCATCACTGCTCTCTGAGGAAAGAATCTCCCTCTGACATTTAACTTAAGTCTCCCCTGTTTAGTTTAAAGCCATTCCCCTTTGTCCTATTACTATCACACCCTCCTGCTCATAAGCTCCCTTCTGGATCTTGAAGGCCTCTGTCATTAAATCCCTGGATCATTCTCTTCTTCAAGCTAAACAAACCCAGTTCCCTGAGACTGTTTTCATGGGGAGGTACTCCAACTCTTTGATCATTTTGATTGCCCTTCTCTGAACTCCATCCAACAGCTTCACATCCTTCTGTGCTGAGGGCCCCGGACCTGGACACAAACAATGGGAATCCATTTGGATTATCAATTAGAATATCTCTGTTGCTAGATTATCTTCACATTTTTATATTTTAAAACAAATGTCTTCAAGTTCTTACTACAACATCAGTCATAAGGATTAGACACAATCCTAAAACCTTGGCTTTGATCACAACGTACAACATGGGAATGGTAGATTAACTGACTAGCACTTAGAAGGTAGCTAAAATTTGAACAGTGGAGACTAACATCATCCAACACAGAATGAGACTCACAAAATAGATAGCATATATTTTATGCGCAAGTTATTGGAATTGGAATGCTGGGTTATGTGGTCCTTGTCTTCTAAGCCAACATAGCAAATCTTAAACAGGAGGCTGAAATACTTCTCAATTCTTATTCTACTAACACTCATGAGAATAATTTCAAGTCATGAGCCTCTTTAGAGGCCAGAAAGCAAATGGGACAGAAAAAGAAACATCCAGACCTTGTAATTGTTGGAAAATAGCTTAGAATCTCAACATTTCTGATCAACGTTCTGTGGTACTTCCATTTGAATACACTCCAAAGACTTCAGAGGACACATCTTGCAGAGATTCACCTGAGTAAAATATGCATTATCAACACCTCCTCTATTTCCATAAAAAAAAAAAAAAATTAAAAAAAAAGGGGCATTGGTGTGTGCTGGGTCAGTGTTCTACTTTCAGATTAACACATGCTTCATGCTGTCCTACAACAGTCTTACCTAGTGCTTAGTTCATTACCTTCCATATTTAGGAACGTCAGTATCTTACCTCTAAGTTTTACTGTATCCTTGAGCTGGACATGGTGTTAGTACCACAGATGAGATGGCCCAGAGCCTTCTGCAAGATTTCTTTGTTTGAAGGTATTTTTCTCTCTTCCTGTGTGATAGACCTTACAACAGGTTAGACAAGAGTCTCACCCTGGAGTTATCAGCAGAAGCCAGCTATCTAGATAACTCTGGATGTCTTACCCTCAGCCATCTCTGTCCCACATTCTGGCCCTACATTTCAGTGCAGAGAATGTACACAAGCCAGTCTGACTGCCACTTGAAAATGAGGAAGAAATCCCCTGGGGAAAGGGGTGATCTGGCTCTTATTTTCAGAGAATTCTCAGTGTCTAGACGCCACAGTGTGGTAGTGTAGTGGGGTTTTTTTTGTTTGTTTTTTGTTTTTTGTTTCTTTTTGGAATGTGAGAAAAATAATAGATCCAGTAGATTTAACTTCTCATATCTAATCTAATTTAAACAAATTTTGCTGCTCTGAAATCATATACTGGACCAAGATAGCTTTGTTGTGGTCAGAGGGGGCTATCTTCCCCTCATGCAGCTAGAAGAGACTTTACTTCACACACCAGAAACAACAGACACCTTCAGAATACAAAATTGTAAAAATAGAAATTTTATTTGTAAAACTTTGGGGAAAAAATCATTTAAAATACCACACTTCTTCAGAGAAAAAGGTGTTTTTACAGGAACTATTCCCAGAATTCCATAGTACAATCCTGCTGTACATGGTCTTTAGTTCAACATTATTTGCAAGGACAGTAGAAAGGTTTATTAACAATGAGAGATTGCTGTTCAAAGTAGTCCCCTCAAAAAGAATGAAGAAGTATTAACATAAGCAAAAGAGTTTATTGGTATTTTCAACACAGCTCACCAGATAACTTGTATTTACTGACAGAATGCATTCCCACTCAGTAAAAAAATAACATCAAAATCAGCTGTATTTAAAACCTACATGAAAGAATTTTAATAAATATTAATCACACTGAGGTGCTCAGACAACCAGCACAGGCCAGTGGCTTCACACTAACACTGCTGCCAAGCCAAGGCCAGAGATCATGGCTGGCTGTGATTTCCATTTGGAAGATGATCCCTGGAGGTCCCTTCCAACCCCTAGAATTCTGTGATTCTGTGATGTTATAGACTGAACTAAAACAGCCTACATGTGTTGAGGCCATCACCTAGACAGCTCCACCTTTCTGCTTTACCAGGTCCTCAGCAAGATTCATCTAGGAGCTGTGGGAAAGGATATATAAAACCTGACTTCATGCAAAGGCTCTTTGAATGCTGATGTCCTGTAGCATGCTATTATTCTGGACACTTCCTTACTCTAACCCTTGCTAACTAACCATAATGTAATCAGCAAAGACAAAGGGCATGAATTACTCAGAGAGCAGGAGCCAGGTTCTCAGAACCTCACAGGGTATTCAGTGCTTTAGTATTTTAATGCTGAGCATAGGGTATTCAGTGCTTTAGTATTTTAATGCTGAGCATTGGCACACAGACAAAATACACAGACATAGGGAAAACTGCTTCAAGATTAAATAAATAACTCCTACTGAAAATATGTACAGAAATATACTGCCATTTATTATTTGTTCAGCGCTTTCTGAGAAAAAAATACACCACAGGAGAAGCAGACAGTAACCTCACTGGAACTGCAGCTAAGAGTGGTGAAAACAAACAAAAGCTGTTTCTTTCAATTTCTCTAAAACACGGGGTGTTGTGCAATGCCACAGGATCCATGGGCTTCTTTCAGCAGACTGCTTTGGGATTATCAGGAGCAAGGCAAAACGGCATTACCTGACACATTCTTGCCCAGCTTTCTTTGACAGGCATAAATTAAAACGACAAATTACTTCAGTCCAGATGAAGTTTTGTATCCCTTCTCCCATCTTCTAATAACACATAAAGCTATGCAAACAATGATTTCCTATTAAAATGAGAATTGTATCTAGCATACCATCCATTTGTCACATGAAGGCATTTGTTTTTTCCCAGCCCTAGAGTTAAGGAATCAAGTCTTGAATTCAGAAGCATTCAGATAATTTTCCTGTTCCACCAGAGCCATCTGTGGCAAGTTCATATTGCCCAGATCTATCTCACTTTCCTCCAGGCTCTGAACAGGGCCTGGGTAGTCTGAACAGGAGCTTCTCAGTGTCTCAGTCTTCCCCACTTAGTATGAGGAAAATTCCCTATTCCATACTCAAGAGTAATACCAAAAGGATAATTCATCAGAAAATCATGAGCTCAGGAAAAGACATTGGGAAGGAGAAGGTCAGGTTATCTTAGGTTAATATGAATGAGTAACAAAGACAAAAGGATTTTAAGACAAATATATTAATTTTCCCCTGTACCCAAAATAAGAAGTCAAAACAATGGCTTACATTACAAGTCCTTGTAGACAAAATTTCCCAGGAGTCCTGTAGGTTCAACCAGGTATTTACCTGAACTTTTCTTTTTCCAAATATAAACCAATACTAGCAGAAAAATTATCGCTAATGCAACTCCAAGTAAAACTCCAAGGACAATCACTGCCACTTTCCAGGCAGAACTTCTTCCAGTTGATGACTGCGTAGACAGAGCTGGAAATTTTAAACACATTTTAGAGATATTAGTTAGAAATTATTTTAAAAGTAGGAGTAGGAAAGTTTGAAGCACCAAGTGGCAGCTAATTTTATTTTTGGACAGCTTTGAAACATTTCAATAATGTAAGAAAAAAATTTTGGTTGAGATAGAGCTTTGTTAACTGAGAAATTTTATGGACTAATCTCCATCTGAAGGTTCTTGAGATCTGTTTGTGACACAACAGATCTGAGGTTTTGTTTGGTGGAAAATGGCTGGAAGGCTCTGGGAGAAGAGAACTCCAGTTTGCACCTCAGAAAAGATTATTCCAGGGTGTGAAAAACTGGTGTAAAATGTAAATTGTACATAATTTAATCCTCAGTTCTTAGACTGTAGTGTAAAATTAATTGGGACCTAGACTGCCAGTCCATGGCTTGCTCCAGATGAAGGCAATGTATCACATGCAAATATATCTCAACTCCATAGTGAAGATGCACTTAGTAATTGTGGAATGGCACATAAAGGACAGTGCTAACCAGCATTTTATAAAAAACATATTAACTGGTTCAAGGAGAGCATCTGTGTTGCATGAAACTCCATCAGCTCATAGCAACTCAAGGTAATATTGTGAGCATGACAGATACTGCATTTTCTACTTCCCCTCTCAGCAGCTCTGCAGCTCTGCAGTACTGTGTTGCTAAATCCACACTGCATCTAACCAGGAAAGCAGGTGCCAAAAGTTTCTGAGAGTTGTCCATTAGGCAAGAACCCTTCCAGCACGTCTGTACCAAGGGAAGAGAGTTACAGGTGCCACTACAGAAGAAATGTGGATCCTTTTCATCCCTTTGTTCACAAAAAGCATGTCTGAAAGATATCCGAATGGATCTGTGTGGAGGATATAAAAATGTCTACACATTACCTAGCCCTCCTTCTATGTGAAGAGAATCCATTCTTATGGAAATGGATAAGCTATTTGAAGTAGATCTATAATCTGCATGATAGTTGGAATTTGCTTTCTGTTTAAATAGATACACAAATCTCTTAGAAAGAAGTTAATTTTTCTGCTTTTGTACATAGTAGAAGATCTGATCCCCTAATCCCCACTCCATCACAGAAAAGATGATTTTAACATCACTTACATTGTATTTCTAATTTAGTTTGATCACCAAACTTGCTCTTTAATATTTGGCTTAGGTATTCCCGCATAACATTCACATCAACAGGCACTTGTTTTTGCAGTACAGAAATAAAATCAACAATCACACTCCCAGGTCTGAATCCAAGCACCATAATATCAAAATGATCATCTTTCAATTTGATGCGCATTTCTGTAACAATCTGTAGAAACAGAAATGTTTGTTCAATTGTGTCAGTCAATTGAGAGAGCAGGAATTATTGCATACATACATTAGGATATTTACTTTCTGAATTTCTCCTTCTTTCAGTGTTGTCTCTTTGGAATAGCAAAGAGAATAATGACGGTAATTTTTATCAGTACCAGGAAAATACTTACGGAAGGAGAATTCCGCAAAAGAATGCTATCTGTGATTGAAAATATGAAATCAGACTTTGACTTTCAAAGCAGTAATCTGTTCAGTTAAACAGCATTTCATTGGAACTAGTTGTCCTCCTCCATATGCTACAAACCCATCCAAGATCCCAACTGCAAAAAAAAATGGTACTTACAAACCATGCTAAGATTTCTAAAATTATTGTTAGTTGCCCTAATTGTTGGTTTGTTTTTTTAAACAACTCAACCTTGAGCACAATGGCCATGCAGAGTACCAGGGCAGAACTTGACATTAGAAATTTTGCCCTATTCTAAATTGCTACTCAACTAGAGTTGTCTACCTCTATCTTTCTCCTTGGAATAACCCCCCGCCTCAAACTACAGCTATACATCCCTACAAACTACACTAAGATTTCTGGTCAGAGACACCAATCACGGTTTGTTTTTTTTTGTCCACTGTGAGGAGAGGTTTAGAAAGGTAAACTGGACTATGCAGGTTTAAAAAAAAAGCAGAACTATGATTACAATGTGGTATCACCATGGAATTCAAAAGAAATAGTTCAGTATTCAAATTGTATTTAAAAAAAAAAAGCAACATTGAATATGACGTTTGGTCTTGATAGTAGAGTTTCTTTGGTTTTGCCAATTATTAAAGAAAAGTGTAGTAATAATAATACTGGCATATTGTACACAGACCAGGTGAAAGTTTATTAAAAGGCAATGAAGAGATTTTTCTTTCATTCTGTCAGGTTTGAAGAAGTCTGTTACATCAACCAAAGTCAATTCTCTACCCATTAATTGGAGAAGCTAAAATTGATAAGACAGAATCACTTCTAAGTTGGTGTTGTGAGAACAAAATAATTACTACTTTTAAAATCCAAAGGGATTCTTAGGTGAAAAGCATGATAATCACACTAGAAATATTTTTCTCTATAAGTTACACAAAAGCAGTCTATCCCAATTTTAGAACAGTGGTACTTTTCTAATGGATTCACGTATATCAGGATTCCTGGGTGGTGTGTAAACTGACTAGTCCTTTTCTTTAACATTCTCTTAAAGATGGCTAAGAAGCAGCCTGATGCTTCTTCATGTCAGCTTTACTAGAGTCATCACCATCTATAAGTTTCCACTTTCTCTCTTCAGTTTCTCTTTGATATGGGCTTATTCTCTTCTCTAGTTTACCAGCTGCTACTCCGACAAAAATTCACAATGATCTGGGTTAGCAGTACCCACCAGTAAATGTCTCATATTTCCTGGTGTGTTTTGAACTAATTTTTTTCCCTTCTCCACAGGCATACATTTAGTATAGCAGAAGAAAATAAAGGAAATGGGAAGTTCCTCGTGTTTGTAAAAAATAATTCTAAATCATCTTTCACTAAATATTTTACACTTGAAGTCTGGGTAGGTAATGTACCTCTCCTCACCAGACAACACGATTCGCCACCTTTGGTCAATACAGTTCTTGTTGAGTGAGTAATTCATATGGTAGTTTATCAAGGAGGGATTATCTTTTTCTCCTATCACAAATCTTGATTTAACAATGAATATAAGTGACCAGAATTGCTAATTTCAGAATTTTTCTTAGTTTAATTATGGTAACAAAGCAGATTACAGCAACTTACTTCTGTTTTGATACTTTCAGACATTGCTTTGTAGTCTCCGCTATCGGTGTCATAAAGGGAGTTGTTAAATGTCTGTTCTTTTAACAAAGCTCTGCAGGTAAAGTATTGGTAATCTGAAAAAAAAGAAAAGAAAAAGGGTACAGTAGGTGAATCCTGGGACGCCACTTTACAATTGTTTTATGAACTTTGCTTTCTCATGTTTTCAGTTTATAATTGTTGTGGTTTTGTGGTTTTGATGCCGGTATTCCACATCAGAACATCATGCAGGGAGCTAAGGAGTTAATGCTGTTGGGAGCAGCGGAGGGGCAGAGCTCCGCACCGGATGCCAGGCCGCGCACTTTCTGGACGCGTTCTCTCTGGGCTGCTGTGGAGGGTCCTCACGTGTGCTTCCCCTGCAATTCCTCCCTAATGTAAGCTCCCAGCTTTTGGTTTGGAAACTATCTCTCCCTCAATTGTTCAATTTTATTAGATTTAGTAAAGTTACCGTTCCTTCTCAAATCGTGCCTTTTTTTTTGTTTGTTTGTTTGTTTCTTTGTTTGTTTTTTTTTTTTTTTTAGACCCATCTATTCCCTCTGTTTCCCCCTCCCCCCGGAGCGCACGGCTCTGCTCGGGCGGCCGCGTGGCCACTGGTGGTGCAGTTTTTTTTTCTTTCCCTTTCTCTCCCTTCTCGGTTTCCCTTGGGTCACTGTCACGGATAACACCGTGACAATAATACTAATTGATAGAAACAAGAATTAATCAAATAGTAAGAAAGAAGTCTATCACACAAGTGTTTACTGGCTTCTGAACCTTCAAATTTGCCTGCCATCACAATTCTCACAATTTGTTAGTCATTCCTATATTATTCAGAGCATATCCCACTCCCTAATCCAGAGTCATTTTCCCATTATCTTGGCAGAAGTAAGATCAGTGTATTAGATTCTGGAAAACACTGAGTATTCTTCAGTCCTTGTGAGTAGGCGGATAAGCCCAAAGCTAAAAGAAGTACAGTTTTCAGTGAAAAGTCCGGTCTGAAAATAGAGATGGAGTCTGGCACTGAGTTTGACAAAGGCAGTTTCCTTACCGAAGAAATATGAACTTCAGGTGCTATATGAATTTGCATAATAAAGCAGATGACAAAATACTCATTAAAGATACTATATTGTGAAATGACACCCTATAGTCATGAAGAAATAAATAATAAAATTGTATAAAACTTACTTGAGCATATAATATATTTCAGGTCCGAACAACCATTATTCTCTTGTAGGCAAAAATCAGTTCTGCTGAAACAGGAAATAGGATCTGCAAAATAAATAACAAAAATCAAAAGAACTGCCTCTGTGCAAAAGTGATTTTTGCTGAAAATTTAGAACTGCAGATTATGAAAATGGAGTGTATCATTAAGAGGCAGGTAGTAGGTTTGTAGGAGAAGTCTGTAAAAGGAAACTCCACATTTAACTGCTAGAATAGTAGTCCTAGAAGGGCTTTGAAAGTAGTCATACAGTCCACTGGAGAACAGAAAAGAAAGTTACAACAAAGAGTTATATATAGAGGGCAAGAAATGATGGAATAAAATAAGAATTGCAAAAATTCAAATCAGGTATTTCAAAGGATAATTAAAGAAATAATGAGAGTTTTCTCAGCTACTGATAAATTATGATAAAGTGCAATATAATTTTATCAAAAGTGAATTGTGCAAAAATAACCTTTGACAACTTGATTAAGGTCTCTTCTAGTCTTTTCCAATACAGTGCCAAGTAATATTTTTAGAGGAAAGAAACATGTCTAAAGGAATAGGCTAATGGGAAGAAGGAAACTAGTAGTTTCAAAAGATGAAACCTTGCCCTGAAGGAGTACAAATTCTGACGTTTCTTGAGAACCACTACAAGCGTAGAACTTGTTTGGCATTTCCATTATAAATCCCGCTGGAAAATATAGGAGTTTTCTCATAAAATTTTCTGATATCATTAAGTTAGCAAATGTCATTACCAGATGGGAGTACTGAGGTTCCATCAGAAAGAATTGGATGAAGCTAAGTCCAAAGTAAGAGCAATAGGATGGCATTTTCTGAAAGCTGGAAAACATGCCCTGAGGGCTGGGCATTTGAGGATTAAACAGAAAAATCTTCTCTAACCTGGGATTACAGGCACTGAAGAGAAAAGGGGCTCATTACCTAAGCTGATCAAAGCTGCTATGCAGCTATGAAAAAAACACGTGCATCTAATGCATCTCTCAATACATTTCCAGCAGAGATGAGAATATTAATGATATTGTAAACACACTAGTACAACCTTGCCTGGATTATTGTGTATAAACCCAACTGCCCACATTTGAAGAAACAAAAGTGATGCAGCCCTTCAAAGGAAAGAAGAGTAAAGAAGAGGGCAATGCTGAAACAAAACCAAATGGCTGTGGATTTGTCATGTAATTTTAGGCTGATAATTTGATAACATTTTTGGAACATAAGAGAATTACAGCCCTGTAATTGCTTTCCAGGTGGAATAATCAAGGAAATACACCTAATGCCTTTCAAGGCCTCTTTTTCCAGGTAACAAGCGATAGGACAAGGGCTAGTGGCCTCAAGTTGTGCCAGGGGAGGTTCAGGTTGGCTATTAAGAAAAACATCTCAGAAGAAGTGGTGAGGCAGTGGCACAGGCTGCCCAGGGAGGTGGTGGAGTCACCATCCTTGGAGGTGTTCAAGAACCACATAGATATGGCACTTAGGGACGTGTTCAGTGTGCACGGTGGGGATGAGTTGGTGGATGGACTAGATGGTCTTAGTGATCTTTTCCAACCTTAATGTTTCTATGAGTCTAAGATAACTTATAAATGAGTTGATGAGAATTCTCTACAGTTTTTACCTATTACTGGATAACTATACTTAACAGAAGACTAGTAAACCTTGTTATGAGAGCTATGGATTTCAGACTCAACATTGCTCTAAGGTCACTAAACACCTTTTATCTGGTCAAGGCAGGCAGAGAAGATTCTTCAATTTAAACAAGTTCCTGTCTGCCTGCAAAATTTTTTCAAAATTATTTTTCTTTTTTTTAAACAGAGATACACATGACATGATGCCTAGCAGCGCACATACATTTCATCTATGAATGTGCTTTTGAATGCCCTGGAAGCTAACCTGTTCGATGTAGATTATATGTACAGTCCCTAAGTATCTCATAAAGAAGACAGTATTGTTTGTGAGTCCCTGTACATAATGTGAAAAGTTCAGTAAAAAGCTGAGGGAAAGGATGTAAACACTCAGGAATGTACACTTTCTAAATGATGCTTTCCAAATGTCCCTGAAATTTTCAGAGGAAAATATAAGATGTATTTTACTTTGTGATATAGTACAGTGATTCAACTAAACAGTTTGTCTTAACATCTGAAGACTAGGATGAAAATGAAAATATAACAATTATAATAACGGACTGCCAGAATTAACAAAAAAATGTACAACCTAAACTTTGCATTAACAGAATGTTTACTGATGAAATTGCATTCTAACTATCTTGATTTTTGCACGGAATTATCTGGTTCATCAGAAATTTAACAAATTAAAATTAAATTCAGAAATTTAATTTAATTTTACAGAATAAGCACTTACTCTTGCAAACTCCTGTTTAAACCAAGCAGTCCCACCTAAGGAGATGAGTCAGATAAACAGACAACTTACAAGATTAGTAGTATATGAAATCAAATCCAAGTCACATTCCAAGAAGACATCCTGAGAGCATATCCATTAAAAATAAATGACAGTATGATCAGAAAATACCTGTTCGGACTCTCACTGAAGTCCTGCTATTCTCAGCACAAGATGATACTTCCACAGACACTGTGTATACATGACCAGGAAGCAGACGTTTAAATATAGTTGCTGTCTCATCTGTAGTGGTTTTATTTATCTCTTGGATTCCATCCATGAGGAAGACGGTGTAGAGACTGCCTCTCTTGTACTTCTTTGTGGTCCAACTGATTTGTATTGCCTCCCCAGTCACATTCTCAACTTCAATGAACACTGGCACTACAAAGTGAAAATAATTCATGTAGTTGAGGGGGATTCTGCTCATTTATGCAATTCTGACATTTAATATGTAACCAAATAGTGTGAATTAAACCAACAGAGAGTTTTTTGAGTTTTCTGAGTGTTAATTTCAGCTTTTTATCCCATTCTCACACAAGAGTAGAAGGAAACTGTCAGCTTTGAAGAGAAAAAATATATGTAGGTCACTCTAAAAGTAATGCCTCCTATTTATTTCCATGGAAACCACAACAGATACAAAGAACACAGTAACATTATTTGATTGAGCAAATTCTCACCTATGAAATACTGTTTTGAAACACAGCCACCACCATTAACTGTGCATTTTTGCCAGCAACAAACAAGAACCTGCATGCCATGCTTCTAAACATATGTAGCAGTAGAGTGACCCACTGTTGCTGTCACCACTGAGGAAATGTATCACCCATCACTTCAGTGTGTTCACATCCTGTTTAGTCTCCAGAAATGCTCAGCAAGCATCAGTAAATGTCAGTGGATACCATTTTTTTTTCTACATAGAAGAATTCAGTGACACACCTTTGCTTCATACACACTTCCATGTCCCTTGCCATTTTGTTAGACCGCCCCTCTGCTGCCATCTGTCACATGGCGCATGTGAGACAGGAGTGGAACAGAATGTTGTCAGGAAAGTTCAACCTTTACTGCCATATCACCAACATCCACCTCTGATGTTGAGGCTAACATAGTAAAATAGGAGGTGCTGCTTTGATGTTGAGGCTAACATAGTAATATAGGAGGTGCTGCTCTTGGAGCAGTCCTTGTACAACAAATGTACATTATTTGATGGCTCAATAACATAAAATGGGTGTAATTCCAATTGCTTCTAGTCTCTCTCATCACAGGCAAGGCAGCTGCTATAATTGATGAGTATACTTAGTTGGGCTGCTATCTAACTCACTGACATTTGGTATCACAGGAGGACGGGTTACTAAAAATTTGCCAGGAAACCCTAAGTTCAGAGCAGTAAGCAGGCATTTAATAACTGCAGTTCATAATAACATTACAAAAATAGCCTATCACAGTGGCTTATCCTTAGAGGTAGGCATTTTTGTCCATGAGGAACCCTTGGTGGTCAGAGTGTCTTTACCAATATGTAGAACTTTGACCGATATTTCTATAATTACATGCTTTCAATGGTTCTCTCAGGCTATTCTTTAAGAAATTATCTTGAAATTTTACTTCATAGCCAATATGACTGATGGAAAAAACTGTTATATCTGATTTTAAGGGCTAATCTCAGGAAAAAAAAAAGAAATCTAGTATTCAATATTACATATTTACTCACTGCAAGCTCCCGGTGTAAATGTGGTAGTAAAAACAGAACTACTGGTTTCTGTAGATGTACCCACAGCACTTTCTGGAGGGACTGTAGTTGTCTGTTCTGTAAAATAGAAATTTGGAGGCTGTATGCAAATTTGTAAAGCTGACAGATATATAACAGTTTAAAGACATGAAACAGTTACGTGAAGGTGGATTCTGCTTCAGTTGGCAAACTCTCCCTGGAACTCGGGGGCTGTTGTCTGTGAATCTTTCATTGCATTGACAGGAATAAGTTGCTCCTTCAGCAGTGCAGGTAGCATTTTGTGAACAGTCATTTAATCCTGACTGACAGCTATTCCTTGCTGCAGTGTGAGTAAACAAAATGGAAAAAGAAGAATATTTTAAATGAGCATTGAAAAAAGAAATAACCAGAATACTATTTGCAATTGCTTTGTGTCACTTAAATCCTATTTCACTGGATTTTACCATCAGTGAAATTTACACTAGAACATTGATGCATGAATTCATACCTTCTATAACAGTCTTTTTAAGATCAGCTTTCAATACCGTACTCATGTTAAGGGCCTCCGTAAAAGCATCTGAAATCTCTGTCTTTGTTAAATTTTCTCCAACATCCAACACAATGTTGAAGGATGCAATCACACTGCCATTCCTGAGGCTATTAATTACAATACGCATTTTTTCTTCTTCTATTAATTTCAGGATCTCTGCTGGCAGATGTTTTTTTAACTGCAAAGTAAAAAGTTTAAGTTATTGTATTTTTTCTCCTTTAACTCCAAGAATTGTTATAGCAATAAACTGCTCTAATTCATTTTGAAGCATCTCTTATAGGAGAGAAATACATGCAACAGCCAGATAGAATTACTTTTAAATTATGGCTTCAGACGACCATAGCATAAATGAGAAGTAAGGCCTCAATAAGTGCTGCTTTATTTATAACCATCATATTTTTTCATAACCACACTTAAGATAATTCATACCTGGATCCTCATGCTTATTGACATTAAGAAGAACTCAAAACAAATTTTGGGTTAGAATTCCTAAGCAAAATACCTCCTCAATGAACGTAGCTTCAAATTTCCTAAATTCTGTACTTGATTTGTTCAGATATTCAGGTATGAATTCTTCACTGGTAATCCTAGTTGTTCCATTGAAGACTTTAGCAACTGTGGAGATATAAAAGACTATCAGCAAAAGCAAAGTTACTGTTTAGAAATGTTTCTTCAGCTGAACTCTTCTAAGGGCAAGAGTAAGCCAGAGGTGAACATAGACAGGTTAAACCCCTACACCCCAGCAGCTGGCCGAAGCATTATCCATAAATACTTTGTTTCACTCACTGGCCACTATATCCCTCACCTTTTATTTGATGTGCCTCTGAGAGAAGAGGACAAGGTGTTACACGAGAAAGAAAATATATCACTGAGCTACCTGCCTCGCATCAAGGAAACTTGAACACCACAAAGAGGCCTCCCCTTGACCCGCACTGCATTAACTACTCCTTCCAACATATTGCTCCATGTACCAGACAGCTGTTACTCCTAAAATCACAGATGCTATCCAATGGGAGGACAGAGGAAGACTCCAGGCGTTACAGTAGTTCAGATGACTACACTGGTAGATCTTATTGACATCTTTTGTAATCATAGGTCAGCTGATCACTGAAGAAGGAGGTGGGATTTGCAAAAGGGGAAGTAGGAGCTACAGGACTCCAGGATTTCCTTTGTGTAGCCTACATTGTTACAGGAATGGGTTTAAACTTGCTGTCTGAGAACTCAAAAGAGGGTACAAGTTGCATGTGAAGAGCAAGGCAGGCTTGGGAAATGAAGAGTATGGAGCTGTAAGAGATGGGCATGTTGAGCAGTGGTACTAGTTCAGCAAAATCTTGAATTTGGCAGAAGGACAAGGGGAGGATTTGGACTTTAATTCCATGAAAAACATTAAGGTTAGATTTTAGTCTCCGGAGTTTTGGCATCAATTTTCCTGTACATTTCAGTTAGTAGTTTATTCATGTCCAGGACAGTGCCCAATGAACTGACTTTCATTGTTAGACCACAGGTATGTTAGTCTGATAATGAAAAGATGGAAAGATTTCACAGGAAATACCTGTCCGAACAGTCATCGACGTACTGACATTCTTGGAACAAGTTAAAACATCCACAGATATTTGGTATTCATGATCAGAGAGCAGACTTTCAAATGCAGTACTTGTTTCATTTAAGTTTCTCTTCTCTACTTCTCTAGATCCCTCCCAGAGACAAACACGATAAGTACTGTCTCTTCTGCCACCTTGAGGTTTCCAGCTGAATTGTATTGTTCTGCTGGTCACAGTCTCCAGCTGTATGGACAGAGAAACAGGAGCTAAAAAAAGAAAAAAATCTGTAAGATATGTTGTCGCTATATTTGTGTTGATGAGAATAAAATGTTAATGCAAAGCCACCTAACTAAAGAAAAAAAAAATCTCTGCACTGTTTCTGTAAAGATGTGGAATTACAAGTTCTACCATGACATGCATACATATATCTCATATTGAATCCCAAGACAACAAAACAACAATAAATCAGGGAAGCATTAAAGACTTTGTTTTGAAACATAAAGGTAATTAATCCTACAAAAGATGGAAAACATAGAAAAAAAAGTGTCATTTATTCTTAATTTGTGAAGAGAATAAGGACAGTATTAATCAATACCTTTAATATTACAGGAAAAAATGAATAAAAGCGCACATGATGAATTATAAAGGGAAAAAATGGTAAAAATTAATAATTACAAGAAAATAGAAAAATAAATAGAAAAAAACACACACACACACAAAAAAAAAATACACAGATATTTCTGAAGATTTCCAAAATTAGAAAATTGAACCAAAAATATAAATTTCCTTCAAAAAAGAGAGAGAGAGAAAAAAAAGATAGAATTAAAAAAGAGAAAGAAAAAAAAAGTAAACATGGAGTGAAAAATAAAAGAAATATAAAAGGTGTGAGGGAAAAAAGAGTAAGAAAACACATGGTAAAAAAAATAAAAGCAATGAAGAAGCAACAAAAAATAAGTTAAAATTAGGATTAAATAAAGGTATGAAAACAAAATAAAAAAGAATACTATATAAAAATAAAAGAATGAAAACCAATTAAAAAAAGAAAAAACTTCAAATTCTACAATAAAAGCAAGCAATTAAAAAATGTCAGAACAAGAAGTAAAAATTAACTCACAACAAAATCCAGGAGAAGATGGAATAAACGATGTGGAAGGA
Organism: Odontophorus gujanensis; assembly: GCA_013399175.1. Classification (NCBI taxonomy): domain Eukaryota; kingdom Metazoa; phylum Chordata; class Aves; order Galliformes; family Odontophoridae; genus Odontophorus; species Odontophorus gujanensis. The sequence continues at coordinate 33,272 of VXAB01002957.1, forward strand.
TTAAAATCTAAAACAGAAGAAGTTTTGAAAGATGTTAAAAAAACTGAAGACAATGAAATGGGAGTTGAAGAAAGCAGGGCAGGAACAGAGACTAGAGCTGTAGAAGACAACGGGCTATCCATGGACAAGGAAGTGGTTCCGATCTGTGCGGTTCCCAGCCCTTGTGTGAGAGCTGACGTGGGCAGCAGAGTCCCCGAAGTCACAGTGCCGGCAGAGGACAATTGACCGGAGGATGTGACCGCCATCAATGGCTGGGAAGTCTTGGTCAACCCAGTTTCAGTGCTGTCACTGCTGCTGCTGCTTGGTGGGCTGCTAGATGGCTCTGGTGAGGAGCCTGCAAGCGAAGGAGAGTCACTGTGTGCTGCCGAGATACGCGTTGGGTACATGGAGCCAGCACTGCCACTCTCTGTGGCCATGCTTGTGGAACTGGTGTCTGGCTTCAACGTTGTAGATGCGACACTGGTGGGCTGGCTACCGCTCGACGCCCCAGCTGAGCTCACGGTCCCAGAAAAGCCTGTGGGTTCATTCTCTGTAGGCCCTAAACTGCCATCTGTCATGGCCACGGAGGCAGCTAACAAAGATGTCGCCAAGAGAAAACTGGATGTGTGGTCATGCAGGTCAGCCGTCTTGCCACTCAGGTGGCTCGTGGTGAGAATTCCACCTGTTCCAGGAAAAGATGTAGCCATACTAGGTGCAGAGGCCAGATCCGTAGAAGACAATTGACTGTCCGTGGATGATGACATGGGCACGATCTGAGCTGTGGCCTGCCCCTGTGTGTGCGCTGATGTGGGCATCACCGTCACAGCACTTGGGAAACCATCAGGGGACGTTGGATCGGATGATGAGAAAGCAGTCGATGGCTTGGAAGTCTTGCTCAACCCAGATTCAGTAATGTCGCTGCTGCTGCTTGCTGGGCTCCTAGATGGCTCCGGTGAGGAGCCTGCAAGCAAAGGAGAATCACTATGTGCTGCAGAGGTGGGTGCTGGAGACTCAGAGCCAACACTGCCACTCTCTATGGCCATGCTTGTGGAAGTGGTG
>VXAB01002958.1:0-60136 GCA_013399175.1 Odontophorus gujanensis
CCAGAACTGGACACAATACTCTGTTCTCTCAAGTTGCTTTGAGATGTATTCAGGCTGGACTCGAACTCTGTGAGCCACTTCAACAGACTTTTATTTACTTCAGTGACAGAAATCCGTCCTCAAAGATAACTCACCCACAGTTAGTCATCGGATTCTCAGCTACAGCCAGACACTAAGTTGCCTTTTGTACTGCAATCTGTTGATAGATTGTTTAAACTGGTGCTTCCCTCAAATTTCCACTAGTTGCAGCACGTTTTGAAAATCTGAAAAGGCTTATTTCAACTTGCCTGCAATGATCTCTGCAAGTCTGGTAGGAAGCATAAGGAAGTGAATGACTAATCACATTCCTCCTAGTAATTGAGAAGTGTTGATGAATGCCAGGAAACATTGTAATAATTATTGAGGAGGAAAAAAAAAAAAAAAAAAACAACAAAGAAACAACCAGCAATACATTGGAAGCCTGACTGCTTTCAGTAGAAGCAAAGTAATTACATCTCCTAATTAGACACTGCTTTTAAAAAGAAAAAAAAATAAAATCAAAACACAACATACTTAATACACAGTCCATATGTATGTGCAAGAATCATAAACTGAGTGCCTACACCTACAGTACAATCATTCATCATCACAGCAATCCCAGCAGTTTTATCTCAAAATTGGTAATGAACATAGAAATAAACATAGTCAAACCATTTGTCTTCAATACACATCTCCCAGTATCTCATCTTCTAAGCAGCACTGCCCTTCAAATTCTAACTTTGGTGCAATAAGACAAAATTATGCTTCTACGTTTCATTGTCTTTTTGAAATACAGCAGGCTGAGGGAGGTGATCCTTGCTCCCTATGCATCGCTGGTGAGGCTCTATCTATGGTATTGCATTCAGCTCTTGGCTTCACAGTACAAGAAAGATATGGATTTTCTAGTATGAGTCCAATGCAGGGCCACGAAAATGATAAGGAGATTGGATATAGCCTCTCTTCATAGAGATGCCGAGAGAGCTGGGAATGAACAACCTGGAAAAGAGGCAGCCCAGCAGCTATCTTATCAATATTTATAAATACATGATCTGAAAGAAAAAGAGGGAGCAAGGCTCCTCTCAGTAGTGGTAATAGACAGGGCAATGGGTGCAAACTGGAATATGGAAGGTTGCAAAACATTTTTCTTAAAAAAAAAATATATATATATATGCATATACTCACATAGATTTATATACTGAGTGTAGTAAAAATCTCAGATGGGTTGCTCAGAGAAGTAGTGAAGCCTTCATCCCTAGAAATATCCAAAATAAATTGGACATGGTCCTGGACAACCCATTGGAACTAGTCCTGCTTTGAGTGCAGACTGGACTATAAGATTGAGAAGTCCCTTCCAGCTTAACATTTGTGTAATCCTCCAATCTCATTTCAGAGGTCAAGTGAGATAAATTTCATCCCCATATTTTCTATAATTAGTTGGCTTAATGGTTGTTCAAAGTCTCATGCCCAATGTGGATTATAGATTTTCATGACATGGAACAGGTTCTTAGTTCATTTTTTGTTTGTTTGTTTCTTTTTTTAATGTTTTGGAGAGCTAACAGAAATTGGGAAGTTGGAGTCATAGAAGGAAATTTGAAATCTTCTTTGCAATTGCTCAAAACTAACAACTAAGTGTTGTTACTCTCTGTGATATCTGTGCTCCTGTAAAGTGAAAATATTAAAAAAAAAAAAAAAGTAGAGACACAGCAAAGCTATTCCAGAAGGTAAACAGTTCTCTATTGTATTTAAAGCTTCTGTTAGAACAACTAAATTGCAATGAATACGTAACGTCTCTCTACAAGAACTATGCAAAAGGAGAAAAACCAGAACATGTCAGCAGGGATAGTTATTACTATTCTTTTACTTTCAATGTGTCATCTAATGGTAATCTCACTCTCTACTGAAGAAAGTTCAGTATATTCAACAGCACTGCCTGGAGAATTGAAGCCTACCAGAATTAAAACTGAAACATGAATTTGATAGATGATGAGATTATCTCAGGGCTCACCGTTAGGGTCAGAATGCCAAGAGACCAGCTAAGGCCGTTGAAAGATGTGCAACTTGAGACAGCTGAAGGCAGTCACATAACAAGCCACAGTGTAACAGGGTTAAGTATACAGTGAGCAACTAGAGTACCTGCTGTCATTTCAGAAATGAAGAACAGACAAGGTTCAAAAGAAAAAACATTTCTAACTTGAAAGTATAAGTTTATGTTAATGCATTCAAAGTCATAAACTAAGAAATCCTTCAGAGTTCTGACATTTATTTTGTCATATCAGAATAAGGTACTAAAAGCCTGCAAAACCAGTTCAAAAATATTTAGTGTGAAAGCCATGAGGTCCTTCTCAGAGAATCAGAAAAGTTCTGTTTTTTAAAATGAAAAAATTCATGGGTTGCTCACACCTATTATAAAAACATAACTGATGAAATTAAAGAAAAATGAGTAGCTAGGATGCTAGTTTGATATTTGAGACTGCTTTCTGTTCTTTTACAACTCTTCTGTACAGATGATCTAGTCTTTGTGTAACTTTCACACTCATAACCTGTGGTTAGCAGAGCTGCTTATATCATGCTAACAACTATCACGTTTGCCAAAGCTCAGTATCCAACCTGACTTTGAACACTTCCAATGATGGGGCATCCATAGCTTCTCTAGGCAATCTGTTCCAGTGTCTCACAATTCACCATGAAAAATGCATTCCTTATATCCAGTCTAAATCTATCCTCTCACAGTTTAAAGCCATTGCCTCTTGTTTGACACTTCAGGTCCTGGAAGAGGTCTCCATCTGCCTGACAAATGGGCGTGACTTAGATGAACAGTGAGGGCACAGCAGAAACTTGAAAGAGTCTGTAGAGTATGGCAAAGAACGAAAGGGTTATCAAAGTTAAGAAACACCTTCTCTGTCTTTACCATCTCGCTTCCCTTGGATCCCTCAAATCCTCTCTCAGATGCAGTCATGGGAAGACTCCAGAGCACAAAAAAAAAAAAAGTGAGGCACAAAAAAAAAAAAAAAAAAAAAANAAAAAAAAAAAAAATAACAGCCACAAAGAAATACATGAACATTTACAGCAACTGTGTGGACTCCTTAATTTCCCATTCTTCCCCTGAGCAGTATCATTTATCTAAAGCAGCACCTTTACATTGCAAGTTTTATCCTTTTTCTTCTGTGTGAAGAAGTCTTCTTCTCACCAAACACAGAAGTCCAGCTGCCATGTAGTCTGTCCCAGAAAACAATATCTGAACAAAACACAAAAGTAATAACAAGCCATTTTCCTGGTGTAGCAATTGTATCTGCTTAAATAAGTTACTAAAACTCATAATGAAGCACAAGATAAAAGATGCTATGCAATGAGAATGTAACAGGCAGATATGTCGCTAAACTAAAACTAAAAAAAGCTGCATATAAAATTGAAGATTAACTGTTGTGCCTGGTGGGTTGCACAGCAATATGCCAACAGGAGAAAGAAATAACTACCAAAATAGATAGGATGCTAAAAATGTCAACCAAGGCTTAATATGTGGCGAGAGGACAAGCTAAACAAAACACTAAGATGGATACAGATATATCAAATCTAGCTCAGAGAAAAAAGTAGCTAAGTTCTGCACATGAATAGCAGCCTGAAGGGTGCTTTTCAGTTAGACAAAGATAATCAGAGATGCTGCCTACACCCTCTGGGGTAAGACTTAGTTCAGGCTCACAGCTCCCACTCTGTAGTCTTGCCCTACAGATCAGAACAGTAGGGACAGCAGAGGTGGCAGGAGCAGCCTAAAACATCAGAATAAGACCCATAGCATAATTACAGCATAAGCACTTGTTCCTGCGTGATCTTTTAAGTGCATATGGAGACACAGCAGGGTCAACTGCACATGTCAATTTGTACCAGGTCTGCTGTAATGTTCACACAACCATACAACTGAGAAGAAAACATACCAATTACGCACTGTGAGGACAGCTCATAAAGGACCATTTTCAATTGTTCCATGAAAGTGTATGGGAGCTGGGAGCTGTATGTTGGGCTGCACACTATCTGCCTATCTCCTGTTATCTCTGTTTTCAGAGGCACTTAATTGCCAGTGTCCTTTCATATTGCACTTCTATAAGGTCTCCCCTGGGCTCACGAGACTCAATGCAAGCTGAAGGGAGCAGTTAGCAAAGAGGTCCACCTTCCCACGCAGAGTGAGCCCAGCAGGGCAACTAGAAGTAGAAGGAAGTGAGAAGCGATGGATTATCATTTATAGCAAGCAACAGAACTAGAGGAAATGGCCTCAAGTTGTATCGGGGGAGATTCAGGTTGGACATTAGGAAATACTTCACCAAGAGAGTGGTCAGGCACTGGAATGGGCTGCCCAGGGAGGTGGTGTAGTCACTGTCCCTGGAGGTGTTAAAGAAACATTTAGAGGTTGTTCTGAGGGACATCATTTAGTGGGAAATATTGGTGATAGGTGGACAATTGCACTGGATGACTTTAGAGGTCTTTTCCAGCCTTGGTGATTTTATGATTCTATAATTCTCTAGCTGTGGGCTCTCCCTCCCCAGCACTAGGCATGTCCACAGATTTGTAAATGGGTTGTTCAGTCCATTAAAGTGCAGCAGCAATGCCTTGTCAGATCACCCTGAATTCCAGTTTCAACCCAGTTAATGCCTCCACCCACTGCCCCTCTGTAAGGCAAGGCAGTCCTCCAAGGCAGGCACACCAAGGGGAAATGTGCTGACTGTGAGCAAGAGAGCTTTCTGCCATTCAAAACATACAAGCGCCATACGAACGGTACAAGTTGTAGGCTCTGCTGTGAGAAATCTTTTTGGCAACTACACCAGTATATAAGGAAACAATATCCATGTATCAAGACTTCGGTGCTTTTATTATTTTTAATAGCAGAGACTAAATGCACAGTGAAAGCCCTGCTCAAGCAAACCAAAGCGTTAAACACCTCCGGCCGCGCTCTGCCCCGCAGCGCCGGACTCGGGTGCGCCTCAGGCAGCGGCGCAGCGGCAGCGCGCCCCCTGGTGGCCGCATCCCGCCACCGCCGGCGGCTCTCGGCTCCCCCTCACCCCTCCCGCCTGGGAGCGGCGGCCCTGCTCCTCCTCCCCGCTCCCCAGCTCTTGGCTGTAGGTGCTCACCCTCGGGTCACGCTGCGCAGAGGCCTGCGATCCCGCAGCTACCTATTTACTGTAATGACTGCCTCCGGGCCCGGGGCATGAGCCTACGAATGAGATCCGAGCAATACTGTCATCTCATTCTGTCGGCGTGCAGCTACCCCTCCATTTAATTCAGCCATTTGAACGAGCACAAACCTCACAGAATGCTCGTCCTCCTATTACTCCAGAGATAGTTCAGCGATACCAGCTTCTATTATAGAGGCTCAAGGGCAGCAGAACAAAACAAAACCAAAAAAGCTCCAACTGATTTCCAAATTTCAACCCAACCTCCAAACTTCATCACTTTGCTGGGGAAAGAATTGCTTGCTGCTAGCCCAGCACATGGAGAGCAAAAGATAACTCAAGCCCACTTTGATGAACAGAGTGAACTGCCACTGTCCAGAAGTTTGTGTGTCCTGCTCATCGTCCATCCAAGCCTAGTTTCCTTGGGTCTCAGATCTGCAGGAGCTTTTGGAATCGGTGTGTTCTGTATTTATTTCACATAGGAAGAGGACAGATTGTCAGAAAAGGCTCATCATACTGTATTAAGTTCATTTTTGTAGCTAAAACAGTGTTTTTTCATGGTCAAGCTGCCCATGCAACCCCTAATTAACCTATTCTTCAGGAGCCAAGGTCTGTTTCTCCCTGCAAAGGAGACAGGAGAATTGGGGAACCTGCTTACTGTTGCAAAGCAGGAGATTTCAGACCATTTCATGCTTGCAGCACTAAGCAAGGGACCCTCATTTTCCACACTTCACTTCTTAAACACTTCGCAACAAACACATCTCCTATTTTCAAGGCTTTCACAAATATACGTCTTACAAACCACAGTTTGATTCAGTCTGTTTAAGCGTATCTGCAGCCTGCCATTCCCCACCTCTGATTCAGTCTGCATGCTTTCTGCTAAGTGCTGCCCGCATGCCTACCAAAGTCAGAGGGCCCTTCCTCCCACAGCACAGAACCAAAGGCTGCTTATAGACAAACCAATTTGGGCAAGAAAATAAAACATTCATCTCAGCACTTGCCAGCAATCTCTAATTCTAAAAAGCCCTCAACAGTGGTAAGAGAACTAAAACAAAGGAAAATATCCAGGTGTTTTATTTCATACTCCAGGTCTGAATACTTTTTTTATGCTTCCAGAAGAGACTGCCTGTGAAAACCTTAGCAGAACCTGTTTCCCTACCACTAGTCCACAAAGAACTGTGAATACAGAGTAGGCCCACTTCCTTGTGGCTCTAAGGTAAGTTGCACTCAAGCAACTAAGAGATCTCTGGAAGAACTTGGAACGCTAAAAACCTGCAGAAGTTTTTCCGGAGAAAACTTAGACCTGCACTCAGATGTGGAAAATTAAAAAGACAGTGGTACAACATATGAAAGCAAGTGAAAGCAGCTTGATCAACTCCCAGCAGGAGCAACTCCACCAGGACTTTGAGTGGGCTGGGGAGGAGGTAAATATATTAACAACCAACAGATTTCCTTACACTAACTGTCCTGGTTTCAGCTGGGATAGAGTTGATTTTTTTTCTTAATAGTGTCTAGTATGATGCTATATTTTGCTTGTGGGAGAAAACCAACATTGGTAACACATGGATTTTTCAAGTTGTGGCTGAGCAGTGGCTGCACATAGCCAGTGATGCTTCAGCTTCTCATACTGCCCAGCCAGCATGGCGCTTGGTGGGCACAAGGAGCTGGGAAAGGACAGGATGAGGACAGCTGTCTCAAACTGGCCAAAGGGATATTCCATTCTGTATGACAGTATGTGAAAAAGCTATAAAACTGGGGGGAGTTGGCCAGAAAGGTGGAGGGCAGGCACTGCTTGGGGACTGACTGGGCATCAGTGGTGAGCAACTGCACTATGTGTCACTCATTTTGTAATTATATTTTTTCTATCTTCTTCTTCTGTCTTAGTAAATAACTTTTAGTGCAACTCACGAATTCTATTTTGTTGAGTGGTTGTTTTTTTTCTGATTTTCTCCCCCACCCCACTGGCTGTGTGGTACTTAGCTGTCTGCTGGGTTAAACCCCAACACTAACCAAAGCCAGGTCCCACAGGTTCTGGTTCCAGTACAGAGAAGGCAGAACTATCTTGGCACTGAGTGCCAGAGACTCTACAGTATTACTTCAAGATCTAGAAATAGGAAAAAGCTCAGCCTCAAAACTGTCAACTTTTTACACTTGACACACCTTAGCATTTTCTAACAGCTGCTGACTCCTGCATAGTAGATTTAAGCTCCTACGAGAAGCATCTTGCCTCTCCTACTTACATTTCTAATATCCTCCAGAAACCATCTCAGACCTTCAGAAATTCATGAGCCACTTTTCCAGACGTGTATATGCTTCACAGCCTTGAAAATCTAGCACAACCAGACAGGCAGCCCAAGCCTTTGGGCCTTCTTCGTGAATGGCATGATTTAACTGCATCCCTCTTAAGTATGTTTTTATTTAAGTAAGTTGCCTTTCTAACAGAACAGGGAGAATTTACAGAGAGATGTAAAGTATTTGATTAGCTCTTCTCCATCATCTCTAACATGCTGGCGTGGAGCCCTGTAGAAAGCACCAGAGCATCCTTTGCTAGCAACATCTTTCTGGTCAGTGCTGATCATATCCCAGGTGTATGAATGTGATCTTCATAGGTAATGCTCAGGAAGAGCAGACTGACATTATACAGTATCTACAGAAGTATGTACCTATTTACACCTAGCACAAAGCAGTGACCAAAACAGTTTAAAGCTTACACAATTCCCCTAGCACAGGCACATATGAACCTATTTCCAAACTCTCAATAGCAGTGAACTATATGACAAAAAGACAGGTTGAGAAGAAAAGGACAGATAAACCAGGTTGCTTTGTATTCTGCACAACATAGAGCAGCATCTGTCTTTTTTTTTTTACCCAGACACATGGCATTAAAATAGACATACCCATCACATTGTTACTATACACTTGTGTGATGCATGTGTCAGAAATAACAATACTTTAAACACAGGAAAAAGTAAAAAAAAAAAAAAAAAAAAGTGATTCTACAGCTCTAACAGTTTGTTTCCTGTCTTCAGGTCCTGCTGTAATAGCCAGACTCTGAGACTGGATAATTGGATTTCTCTGGACACCATTCTCTACAGTACACTACTTTCCTTTGTCCTCTTAGCAGTGCTGTTAGCTCACCAGGTATTCCCAAAATGCCCATGTGCTTTCTGTCTAAGCAGTTTGCAGCACTGTTCTCAGCAACAGGACAACCAGACAGAACATCTTTCTCCTCCCTATTAAGGCACATTACTCAGCAGTATCTTATGGCTGAGGACAGCAGCCTTTCATCCAGGCACTGATTTATGTAAGATTTGGGTAACAGTTTGGAAATGCTTCTTCCCTAGAAAGTTCCTTAAAAAGCTCATGTCTGTTACATTTCAACTTCTACCTGTTCAGCACAGTAATACCAAAATGAAAATGCTGCTCAAGGACTGAACTTGTTGCAGTTGTAGACAGAGGCAGAATCTTCTTGTGGGAAAAGGCAGTCATTCTTCCCAAAGGCTTATTCTTACTCAGAGGCATAACCTGCTATTTTAGTGTCACAAATCAAATTATCACTTGTGCAAAAGAAAGGCTTGGAACTTGCCTCCATCAAGGGCAGAGACTTCCAGGCTACACACCAAGGAACTCCTTCAACCTCCACAGTTTGCTCATTCAGAACGTGGTCTCTAAAGATTTGCCAGTATATGCTGATGCAACTGCACTAAACCCTGTTCAGTAAATACTGACTGGCTAACCTGTAAGACTAGTGTAGGACATATTAAAAGCCCTCTAAAAGCCTAGTGTGTACAACTTCTTCAGATACAACCCCATGGCTGTATTTCTAGCATAGTCTGGAGCTGTTTGGCTTACATGCTAGCCATGATAGCGTAAGACCCACACAAGTTCCATCCCTCCCACACACTCACTCACATTTGGCTTCCCATGCAGACAGTGCTTGCACACTTGTCCCAGTTTCAGGCCATGCAGAGCACAATCTTTACAGTCCAGAAACAGATTTTAAAAAGGTCAGGGACTTAGCATTCAGTAAGATTTATAATCACCAAAGGCATCCTTTGGTCTGGGATTCCTAAAATATAGCAACAGTCCTTGAAAATACTGCGACCAGCAGCATAGAAAGTGAACAAGAATTATGGTACAACTACAAAAGCAAAGCAGCTCCCAAAGCCTGGAGCACTGGAAGATGGCACTTCCTTCCTACATGTGAAACAAATAACAGCGTGAGTCAGGAAGAGAGCAGCAATGAAAGATGTGTGAGATCAGGGGAATTCCTTCCTGAACAAAAGGATGGACAAATGGCCCAGAACTATATGAACCCTAGAAGAGAAGAGACAAGTACAGGAAGAAGGGCCTGGTCTCATGCTGACTTCCATAAACTCCCAAAGAGCTGCTAAAGCAACTAGCAGGGAAAAAAGCAAACAAACAAAAAAAAAACCAACAATCTCTTTAATATATAGAATTAAGCTGTAGTAATTTATTTTTCTCTTTACCTTTGCTTTCAATTTTGTAATCACTTTATCCTGTGCTGTGCTAGAATCAGTGTTTTTTGTTTTTTTGTTTTTTTGTTTTAGCGCAGTGACAGAAGTGACACAAGCAAGCAGCACCTCTAAATAGCGCAGTGCCACAGACTGCTTGAGGGCCTGAAGGCACCAGGTCGTACTCCCCATCTCACCAACAGCTCCAAGTGTGCAGATACAGATCGGTTTTCCTCTGCTGGGTGTTAACCAACACCTTCCTCTCCCTCAGCCCTTGAGCAGCAATGAGGCAGCTGACAGCCTCCTGTCACCACAGATACCTTGCCTGCTGTCTAATTTTTGAGAAGCAAACAGAACCTAACTCTGCCCTCCTCTGGGTAAAGCATGGGGAGTGATGCACACTTACTAAACACCTCATTTAAAAATCATATCCTTTGCCACAAAAAATGATTCTTAACTAACGACATTTTGTGTCATACATCACTGCCACAGATCCGTAACCTGGAAGAGACCAGATGCAAAGGAAATATCTGCCCCCAGCTTTCAGACAAGCAGCCTGTCTCTGTGCTATCAGCCTGCTCCAAAGCTTCCAGATAGTGAGGGACAGAGGGGGAGGGAAAAAAAAGCCCTCTAAGGCTCTCCCACGCTAATTTTAATACAGAGCATGCTAGCTGGTTGGTTAGGCTTTTGTAACAGAAGAGATTAACCAGGATCTGCAGTAGCACAGACAAGGACATGCATGTGTTCTGCCACCTATAAATAGGATCTCCACTTAACAAAAACACAACCCAAACAGCCAGCTGCTAACAACAGGACCTACAGAGTCTAGGCAACAACTGAAAGGAACACTTGTTTGCTGAACATAACTGTGCAGCCTACTCATGCTTCAATTGGCAAAAATGATGTATGGATGAATGTTTGATGAGTAGTAATAGTATTAACATGGTCTCTGCAAAGTCAGGAGGGAGATATGCTACGCAAGAAAACGTACTTTGAAGTGCATGTTCAGAGCATGACTGTGAGCAGGGCTTTCAAAAAGTGAGCATTTTTTCCTTCCTAATGGCCACTGGCAACTTCAGCAAGAACAGCAAGCAAGGACTGACAAGCAGCAGGGACAGAAAAGCCACTTCCATGCACGGAGCCCAGCTTTGCCCTGAAGAAATGCAGGTTCGACTCTCAGCTCTGTCACAGAGTTCCTATGTGATGAGTTGCACAACTGTGCCAGAGATGTAACAGTTCCCTACCTGCAGGGCTATTTCAAGGATGAATGTATTGAAGGTAGGACAAGCCAAACTGTTTTCCTAGCTTTCGATACAGTCCTTTCAGAACACATTTGAGACAGAGAAGAGGATTGAAGACAGAAGCTTGCTTTTTGCCAAACCAGTGGACAAACTTCGTTCTCCACTGATGTTATGAAGAGGCGCTGGGAACACGCATAAACAAATTCTCACTGGGCAAAAGAGGAGAAGCAGCAGACACTTGTCAGACCGCTACTAAAAAGCTCTATCGAAGTCAAGTCTTCTGGGTTTAAAGAGGCAGCCCCACAAACGGCACACTGCAGGTGCTTTAAGAGAAAGCTGGGCTGGGTTATGGAAGAGGTGGTGCTTCTGGAAAACACCACTTCTGCTCTGTGCAAAGCGCTGCTCAGTCACTGCCAGTCTGGTACCTTTGTGCTATCATATGCACTACGTGTTATGTGACTGTTTGTAAGGTGGGACACAGATTCACAAGGTCAACTTGGCTTGATTTCCCAACCTAAAAAGCTTTCTATTAATAAAACACCTGAACCTTGACCCAGAGCTGACTTTACTGAGCACTTAGGCCAGGAGGCTAAGCAGACTCACCCCACAGACTGGCTGCCAAACGGCCCACAATGAGGCCTCTCCAGTCCAGACCACTATGCTTCTGCCCAGCCTACACAACATTCCTGTGCCACTCAGCCTGTAATAGCAGGTGGCTGGCACCTGCTAACTTAACTGCTGTTCTGTGGTTGAGCTGCAGCTGAAGCTGCTCTGATCCAGTTCGCATTGGCCACGCCATGATACAAGCGCCTCTGGCAGCCAAGGTTTGCTTGTTTGAACCAGCTGTACAACAGAGGCATTACTTCACACGACGTAACAGCTTTGAACCCAGAACATCTATGCCAACAGAAATAGTGCATAAATCCCCACTGTTGTTTTGCTGTTTGTTTTTTGTTTTTAGCTCTAGAAGATCACAGCAAAACCTGCCAGATCATACCTGTCGGAGCACTTAGAGAAAGCTACTAAGGCCACACTGTGGAATTTATTCCAGTACTCTAAATTTTTAAGAGAAGGATGGAGCACTTACTCCCATCACCTGGTATGGACATCCTACAGCTAATAGCGAATTATGCTGTAAAGGTTTGTATTAGAGGACAAGTGAAATTGAAAGCTAGAAATTCCTTTCAGGGGAAGTTAAATCTAAGATGATAAATCTGAAAAGAGCATGGGAGGTAATGGATGATCAAAGGCCAGGGGGCACTTTTTGCTCCTTTAAGCTGTGAGGCTCTCACCTGGGAACTGTTTTTGACATCTAATGATATTTTTCTTTCTCAGTGCTCCAGAGTGCATGTCACATACCCATCCATTCCAGAATAGGCACAGCATGAAATACTTTGAGGATCTGACATTACATTAATAAGCCATATGTTTTTCTTTAATGGCCTCAATGGGAGTCACTTGTAAACAACAGGAGAAATTATCATGGATATTTAAAGGCTGAACATTTGCTTAATTTACTCTGAAGAAAAACATCACTAGTACCATTATGTTGGTCATATGTTAAACCATATACAGCATTAAAGACCCATGGTGACAAGTATACAAGCCAAGTCATAGTTGCGAACAGATTTCAGATCCATTTGCCATCTTCCTTCACAGCATCTCAGGTGCCAGAGCTTGTAACATGACCAACTGAGTTTTGATCAATGTATTTTTCATATTAATACTGTGATTACAGCTGAGGATCCCTGCTCACACATGCAAAATGAAGCATCATTTCTCCTCCCAGTATCACCACGCATTGTTACACATGAGCAGGACAAACTTCAGATGTTCTTGCAAGGCTTTCTGTTAAGTCATAAAGGTAGGATAGGATCCTCACAGATCTTTAAACTGCATTGAAATCCATCACTTTTAATCATGTTTTTATGTGAATGTTTCAGTTTTCTTGAAGAAAATCATCAGAACAGAATGACCTGCAATTATGCTGTGTTTTTATAACACTAGCATTCTGCTGCTCAGGAGAACACAGATCTTGCATGCGCTTGCTGATTTAGACAGTCCTACATTTTGCACATCTTTTCTCTGATGACTGCTAAAATAATGTCCTTTAGTAACTACCTCACTGAACTGCGTGTGTTACCACCCACAATGACAGCAGGCTCTTGGGCACAAAATAACCTTTATGTTAAAATAAGTCTAGTCTAGGTTGGATTAAAAAAAAAAAACCACATGCACACGCACACCAGGAAAGAGACAGCATAAAATAACTCCACCAAACGTCAACCATATCGGTTTTAAAAGTGAGCAATTAGAATACAAGAGGCGAGATTTTGACAGCGTGTTTGCATTTTGCTTTTTCCATTTACTGCAGTAACAGACTGTTCTGTCACACTCACATGCCTTTTCACCACTTTTACTTGCAAAACCCGAAAGCATCTGCAGAGGGAAATCAGCAATGCAGTTGTCACAGAAGAGTGACTGTGATAGTCCTATTATCATTGCCCATGTGAAATGTTGACTCAAACTCCAGTAACTTGGCAAGGCTGACCAGAGGCTCCATATACCTGCAGCAGTACTACAAGCTCTTACTGTGAGATTTCATGTTAGGATTTCACCTCAGACTGACCACTTGTGTCAGAAAGACATGGGATTGGTGTTATTTATTTCTTCGGTATGCAGAATGAGTCTCATGCATATGTAGATAGCACCTAGTCCAAGAATTAGTTAAATCTCCATCAAATAGGGTTTGAACAGCACTCACACTGTTAAGAAACAACTGCTCCACAGCTCAGCTTTGCTGGCTTTGTCATCTGACCCTTCCTTAGTATATTAGGAGTTGTCTACAAAGCGAGCTGTGAAAGGGCATCTTCCTGTGCTCTCCTGTGTAATGATGTAGCACGCCACTAAAAATAGGTGCTGCCTCCACACCAGAGATGGAGGCTTCCTGAAAACACAGCATTTCCACACACAGCATTTACACAGTGTGCAGCATTCTCTTATATCATTGCCTGTCCATGCGTAAAACGAACACATCTGTAATATTTCTCCAATCTAAAAGTTATCCCAGCCACACAGACAGGAGGAATAGTGTTTATGAGAAGCACACTATTTTAACTCCTGCCTTTTCTTCCTTCCCTAAATTCAGTCTGCATAACTGCTAAAACAGCATCGCGGCTCCATGTTTCTGCTAATCTTCCTGGAAGCACAACACAGTGAAAAACATTTCAGGAAAAGTTTTGGAACCTGATTTGGGCACTGTTCTCTTTTATGACTATTTCATTTTTTGAAAAAACACACCCTATTTAAATAGAAGCAAACAACAGGTTTCTGACCTCAGCTCTTACATAAATCTAGACCATTCCTCATTTAGGCAGAACAGTTGAATCAATCTATTTGTGAACTGCTTTTGAATTATGACTCTGCATAAACGTATGGCACAGAGCACAAATCAAGGTTAAATAAGGATAACTATTTAGCTAATTCTTAGAATACATATATAATAAATTTGTTTCTATGTACTACTTCTTATTATAAGAATGTCTAAAACTTTTAGCAGGTCAGCACTCCCTTTGTACAGGTGTTTGCAAACAACAAAAGCTACAACCCATGTCCTACAGGAAACCAAGACAACAAATGAAACAGAACCAGCCCTGGGCAATGACGAAGAGTGAATGCCCTCACTCACAAGAAAGGAGGAGGGAGAGAAGCAGAGGGGTATCACCTGACAAAAGGCCTGCTGAAGCAAAGGGTGAAAGAGACTGCAAAAGGTTAAAATATAAATACATGCCTATGAACCAGTTATGTATAAAGGCAGCTGGGAGTCTAAGAAAGCTGTCAACGACCAAAGGAGTAAGTGTGGCACAGTTACTTTAGAAGCTCTGACAATTTTGCATTAAACAGCTGCTAAAATGGCATTTGGTCACTGTGCAAAAAGTATGTTTATGATGAAATGCTTACAGTAATGATGAGCTGCATTTGGCAGCCCAGGGAGATGGCTTCACCTCATTGCATGGCCTGTCTCTCAGCAGAAGAGAAATGCCACTGGGAACAAGCAGTTCCCCACCTCACTGCTGCCTGCCAAGGGAACGTGAGGCCAATGCTTTGTGCTTTGCCTGTTCCAGTTCAGGAAAACTGAGCCTGAAAAGCTTTTCTCAGCATGGCCTGCATTCTGCAAACAGCAGTGGAGCTCTAATTAACAGCACAGACTTCACCTCAGCAAACTGTTTAAAAAGAAATAAAATCTAAGTAGTACATGAATGCTCCAAGTTTAATCCATAAGGCAAAGAGCTGAAATAGATTCTGACAAGGCGGTCCCTGGAAAACATCTATATTATATGCTCCATTTCTCATTTCAGGAACATCCCAAGTCCAATGTGTAGCAGCAACAGATAAGCTGAAAGGAGAATGCCAGATTCAAATACTCATGAGGAAAGTTCAGATCTGGAGTCTAATTAACTTCACAGAACTCCCTTACCTCTAACAGGGGAAAGCTGCAGGGAAGTCAGGCAAGAGTTTCTGTGCTTTTCAGCCAGGCAGATAGATTCCAGACAGCAGCATTCTCCTGAGCCCTTTCACAAAGCCCAGAATCAGTCAGGAACAAGCGAGGCTGCAGGCTGACCCAGGCTGGAAGGCTGCCTACCCCCGAGGTTGCTTCGGAGCCAGCTGGGGCTGTCTCTGGACAGTCATATTCCTGGAGCACAGCCATCTTGTCCTTTAGAAAGGTGCTCTAGCATCACTTCTCAGCTGAGGCTGGTGACTGGAACATTCCCTGCTTGCTCCAACAATTAACAAGTGCATGAGATCTGGGATCTTGGGTCTGCTTCACCTCCTGTGGGGTAAATTAATCCTAACTGCAGTCTTACCTCAGTGATGAGCAGAAGCTCAAGGTGGGACTGTGTACATCCACACTTCCCCCTCCATTAGCACATCACCTCATACAGCTTGTTCCAATGGATGGAGAGACATTGCCAGGAGATGTTGATTTATGCTCAGCATTCCTACTGCACAGAAGTTCCCCTGTTCTGACAGAGGGCTTTCACTTAACCCAGTACAAGGGCATGCAATCCCAAGCTCCTGTATTCCCTTGGCAAAGCACATCTGGACTTAACCCAGAAGCTTGGAAGAAGAGCCTCTGGCAATTTCTACTGCATCTTGAAAAGCCTTCATATGCTTCAGCCTCTCACCCCCAAATCAGATGGAAAGAGTGCAAAAAACTATGGCTAGCATCAAGTATTAAGCCTAAAGAGCACGCAAGCTCAGGCCAACAAATCAAAGCGAGACCTCTGGTCTATTCCCAACCCACCCGATAGAGAGGCTGCCTTCTGCCACTGACATTTACTACAAAAACACTCAGTGCAGAAGATCAAATACCGCTGTTAATGAAGGGCACAGGACTCTTTCATACCACCTGCAAGAAATCTTCAATGATACGAACAATACTTCTTCAGAAGAACAGAATATCCTCCAATTCCCATTAGAGTGACAACACAGATCCAGTTGAGACCAGCAGATACACTTATATTAGCAGTTTTAGCAAGGATGGGAAAACCTGGCGCATTTGGACTGACAGCAAAATCATCTGAGATGAACACGTGAATAGATCTCCGAGTTTAAAAGAGGAGCAGGAAGAGTTTGGAGGGGAAAAAGAACAAGAGATGCAGGCAAACAACATATTTCAGATAAGCATCATCTTTCAGCATTATGAAGCTTTTTCAGCTGGACAGAAAAGGAAAGAGCTCCTGTGTCTTCCAGGTCCAGACATGTGCATTCTGCACACAACACAGAAGCATGACACAACAGAGAGGATGTGAAAACCATGGAGCTCTGTCCCTCAAACAGCCAGGGCAGCCTTACAGTCAGACACCAGTGCTGCTGCCGCCTCCCCCCCCAACACGCTTCATTTCACCACATTTCAATTAAACCCATTGGAGGCCATCCTGAATTCTTATTCAAAAGAGCACTACGCAAAAGCCACTTTCGAACACTGTGGTAAGAGAAAAACTAGCATTCCCAATTAGTAAGGAGCACAGTCCCTGAATCTTCTAGGAACAGTAACTGGCAGAATTATCTTACTCTTACTGAAAAGAAAGACACTAAGTTTGGTCCCAAACTCTCACTTCCTACTTAGGAGCCTTTTCTTGAACTGCCACATGTTCATGAGAAAATTGCAGCCCCAAAGAGACAGCAAGCACCCCTACTCCCAACAGAGATTCAAGTGGGGATTTGGTGCTATTTAGTTGAATAGAATTTAGTCAGTTAGGGAAGCTGAAACAATAACATATGTGAAACAGCTTGATTCTTGAGGATGTGAACTATACAGATTTTTATTTTTTTTTTTAAAACCCACACTCTCGCCATAACATTCATTTAGTAAATCTGAATAAGAAACATATTCAATAGCAACACAATCTGCATGTGAACATTCTGTCAAGAGAAAGACTAAATTCCATGAATCGATAATTTGTTTCAATTACCTTGGTTTTGTTTACTACGCTATATTTGCTGAGTATTAACTTATTAATGTTTTATTAATGTTGGACATCATCCATGTCAAATCTCTGCCTAAGACTGAGTGAACAAGGCCTGTATTTTCTTTGACTTCAAAGAGAATGAAGTATCTGCAGAAGTGCTTTCCAGGTTGTGCTGGACTCTTTGCTCTGCTGTCTTAAGTTCAGAAAAATCATCACATCGTCTAAATCTGAGACAAAAGATCTTTCATTCAGTATATCATATTTTGCAAAACTATTGTTTATAGAATGTTGGTGACACACGCAGCATTGTAGTTAACATTGGCCTAATGGCCATTAAATATTTATTATCATCAAAAGGCTGGCCAGCTGATTTTTAATATTGACAGAGTTCTCTCCTGTTTACAACATTTGTTCTAGCTGAAGAGATATGGTAGAATTTGTTAATCAACTGTAACTACTTGCTACGCATAAAACTGATGGGAAGAAGGGAAAAAACAGCTAGTGGGATCCAAAGACAAACACTTTTACTTAAAACTCTGTGAAGAGAAATCCCGCTCTCTCCATATGTTTTTTTCTTGGCTCTTAATCATCTTTTCATTGGCTTCCAGCTGGCTGTCTCACTATCATCTAGCAGTATCACTAGCAAGACCAACTTGTTATGCTGAAGTCAGGCACAGAAAGAAGAGAGCTGCAGTGCAGTGTGACTGAGTGCAGCAATCTTTACTAGGAACAAATCAAATAGAAGCAATGCATGGCAGGGTCACTTCCCTTGTGTCAGCACAGCAACCAATGCTAGGCTTCTCAAACACATCAGCAGGTCTGTACTGGTGCTTTTTAGGAGTGGGAGTGAAGAACAACTACTACAATTGAAGCTACAGGGAAATTCTGCAGGCAGAAGTGTAATTACCTGAGTGGGAATTCTGGCAGAAAACCCAAACCTCTTTCTGTCCTTAAATAGAAACAAACGCGGTGCAGTCACCATGGAGAGATTACGTACGGTACTTGGATCACACACAATACTGAAATGCAACACACACAAAAGAGCCAGCCATGGAGCTGGTTTAGCTATATACAGCCAACAGTCAGTCCTCTATTGACTACAGGCACTCTATCAGCACATCTCCTTCTTGTCATCTTCCCCTTCCTAGTTCTTCAAATGTTAAGTCTCAGGCCACAGCCCGGGCTCCACATGAAAGCCCAGTTCTGTGAGATGTTCAGCCCTTCTGGGAAGGAAAGGTCAGTCCCTGGGCACCTTTCTGACAGCCTAGACACCTTGCAGAGCAGGGGTAAACCTTCACTGAGGCAATGCCCTCTTGGAGAAATGCTTCAGCCTAAAAACGTAAACTTATTTTCCTTGTCTTATTGAAAGCAGTTGGGCTGTTTGTTTGGGCTGAAACTCTCTGACCTCCACCACCACTTTTTTGTATTTACTGTCATTCTTTGAAAAGATCTTGTGCCCCATTGCTCTTGGTCAAAATAAGGCAGGAGGCCTATGTTTGCCTCAAGTGCCTTTTGTCATCCCTGTGAAACTCAGACTACCTTGGTCTACGTTGTAGATGCTGTGTGGAGGCAGCAGGGTGAAAATTTCTCAGCAGGTGTCAAACTCCCCATGTATATGTACTGAAACTGTAGCATGTGCATGGCGTGGAAGTTCAGAATTTCAGGCAGAGCTGCCCTTCACCTGTCCTGTAGTTGGGCTCACCCTTAAGGCAAAAGCTCTGACAAATTTACCCACTTCCAACCACACAAAACTTCAAATTGGAAGCAGAAGAAACTGCAGGGAAAGAAGCATTGTGTAGTGCCTGGCTATGAAAGGCCACTTGGATTCAGCTAAGCTACAGCCTTTGAACTGAACCCTCTGGTCTTCAGAGGCTTCTACTTCAGTCGCAAGATTTCTTAAGTTTTGGTCTCCATCCAGTGTTTCTGGTTTCCAGTCACCTCGCACAGTAAGGCCCATATTCTCTTGCTCAACCCCTCATCTCTGTTCCCATCCCTTCCTTCTTCCCATCCCACAACTTAGTTTGTTTTCTGTCTTCTGTCCCCTTCAGCCCTGCAGCTTTCTGTTTTCAAGCTCAATATGAATGTTTTCAGACTAAAAATTTCAGGAGTTTGCCTCTCCCCTTCAAATCAGCCAGGCTTTCTTTTGTTAATCACTTGAACTGGCCTCAAAGCATTAGGTGAGTTGTTTTTTTTTTTATCTGCAGACATATCAGGCTGGTGATACTACATGAGAATCTTCCACTTACAGAGACCATGCTGCTCTGTATCAGGAATGCCATTCCACGGGCAGTCCTCTTCTCGCTTCTCTGCAGCAGCTCACTGATTGAGCAGCTTACAGAGGAGACACCTGATAAGGTTGCAGACACTGAGATGCCCTGGTTCTCATTCAGTGTTCTAAACCATCCTGCAAACCACCAAACAACTTCAGATTTGAGTTCTGAAAACAACTCTTCTCATTTTAAATTATACGTAGATTTCAATTCCCTCCATGTAACACAAGCAGCTATAGAGACAGCTGTTTCTGATTTCATTGTGATTTTTTCCCCAACATCCACATCCGTGGGACTGGCTTTGGTTTGCATTCCCACAAGACAATGCATTGAGGCCTGCACATTTCTCCTTCCCACCATTACTGCTTTTTCACAGCTCCCCTCTTTCCAGTTTCAATGTTGTGGTTCACATATTCTGTATTCCATGGGTTTTCTTAAAGGGAAATACCCTGTATTTGTATCTATGAAGAACTGCCCTCTCTTTAAAACAACACAATACACCCTAGCACATTGATGGTACTAATATTTGCTTGCTCTCCATTCTACAAATCCATGAAAAGCTACTAAAATGAGGGGAAGATTTTCCATCCTTTTTGGTTAGCATCGATTTGAGAGCAGTCTGATCTTGAAAGTATGCAGCTCCTATTGCTCGAAAACAATGACCAGCATGGCAATTTAATCACATGCATGAGATATTCAAGGCTCAGACTTCAGGTGTACAAACTGTAGAGGTTTGAGAAGATTATTTTCATCTTTACAATATAAACGAGTGCAGTTCTCATGCTACTTGTTATATCCTGTATATTCTAGTTCTTCAAATGATCACTTGTCTTTCTTTTTATGTACTTACCAAGAATTTGTAAAATATGAACCATAAAGCTTATCTTGTTTCCAGTTATGCTACAATCTACAACTTACATTTAACCGTTTTCCTTACTTTAGAAACTGAAGTTCAGTTTCAATTACTTGCATTTGAAGGAACAAATAAGAATCGCCTTTCTGCAGTGACTAAAATTTCACCTATTGTTTACTCACACGCAAGTTTTAAAGTTGCACCATCCCTGCAAGTGTTTAATCAGAAATTCAAACAAGAAATTCAGCCCATACACCATGTCCTGACACACACTGAGTAGCAATTATATTTCAGCATTACCACACACAACCTGCAAACATCTGCTGGTAGGAGAGGAACAACAGAACAGCAACAATGAACCAGCTCACCAAAAGGTTGACTTGAGTTCTGTGCGAGTTCACAGTAGACATAAGAAACAGGTCTCCTTTGACTACGCACGGAAGGGAGAAAAAGAAGAAAATGTCTTGTTTCTTAAGAGATGGGATGATCACATCTGAGACTTCCTGGTAGCTCTAGGATGCCAGCACAGGTATGAACAGTCATACACATGGCTAGAGAGATGTTAGCTACATCCTGGAAACCGTATAATAATCTTAGTGCAGTGCTGTGAGCAATAGAATAAGGCATGCTGAGGCAGAGAAGATTACTTCAGGCTCATTGCCAGGCAGGAGAGTTGTGGCTTTCCAGCAACCCCAGCTGACTGGTTTGGACTGCAGACAAGAGAAACACAGAGGGCTTCCTGCAACCATGACTCCAGAATGATCTCTAGGGCTGGAGTCATTCCCTCAGTGCTGGAGTTTGTTTGGTTCTGAAAACTCATCAGCCTTACTACTTGAAGGACTCATTTGTCATGTAAACATCTCAGTTTCACATACATGGTCAAAAAATGAACAAGTTTTACAGTTGGTTTTCCAGTATGAGTGAGAGTAAGGTCACAAGCTGACACTGATTTGTTACCAGGATCTCAGGACACAAAATAAATACTGTTTCACTGGCATGAAGTATTTTGAACACTTTGATTTCATGCAAAATTCCTGCTTCTTTCATTATTTGTAAAAGTAATTATTTCTTTCAACTTCAATACTTGATGATCTCAGCAAAAGTATCTGAGACATGATCAGTTACGATCTTCAACTGGCAGCACTCTGTTAACCTTTCTCTGACATTTTTGCAAAATCTTCTTGCAAGCATAAACTGTGGCAGTGGGTTTCCCCCCCCCTTCTATCTCCTACAAACAACCATCTCAAAGGACTGGAGCAGAAGCAAACAGCAATCAAGAAATTATACCGTGATTTCAGAGGACATTTAAAACATTTTCCTTAACCACAGCCAGCCTGTTTCCTGGCTACATCGCCTCTCGTTTAAAATCTTGCCATGCTGTTTGGAATGCTAGAGTTGGGCCTTATTTTTTCCCAATTTCTAATGGTGATGAAGAATACTTGTGAAATCTGACCAGAGACTGATAATGTGTATTTTACTTTACATGACAGTATGATATTCCTAAAGAAAAAAAAAAAGAAGAAGAAGAAAAGAGGCTGGAGACACTCAAGTGTCTTTAGCTGAGTTCCCTCAGGAGGTTCACTGACCCTCTCAGTGACCAGCAGACCAACACCTACAGCTAGCTCAGAAGAAACACATTCCCTCTCAGCTTCAGATGAGGGTGCCTGGTCTAAGACGCCAGGACACAAGATGAAAGCCTTGTGTGGTGCTATTTATTGTAGCAACAGGCCCTGGCAACAGTTAGATGCCATGGTGATCATGAATAACCAAACTCAAACGACAGGATGAGGGCAGTTCTACTGCTTGGACTTGCAGCAGGGAGAAGCAGGTGGTCCCTATTTCATCATGGGCTGTAATACATCTAACAGGGTTGCTGCAGCACAACTGTCTTCTGAGGAGCTACAGAACAACCATGAAGCCAGAAGCCAGGTAGCAATTCCTTCCAAACAACCTCTATACTAAGTGTGCTATGAGATGTCTTGGCATGTGAGCGTATTAGGATATACAACAAAACCAGTTCTCTTTATACGTATCTCAGAGGCTGTCAGGGAGCTCTTTATGAAAAGGGTTATCTCTTAGCTTAATATGAGTCTTAAACCAGAGGGGAATCAGACTCACCATTTGGCCATGTGCGTGACCTGATTTTACTCTGCAACACTTCAGCAAGGTGGGTATTGCCTCAGAAAATTATTCTGAGGCAGAGAACTTGTATATATACAAATATATTATATGCATACATGGCCGTTCTGTGAGGTTTGCACAGTTGAATTGGCTCAAGCCCAAACACAGTGACAAGAATATATCCAGGCTCTAATTCTGCATCGTTTGGAAATTCAAAGCTCTTGCTTAGAAGGTACGTAGGTTAAGACCTTACCATGTGCTAACTGAAAAAACTCTTGGGAGTTTAAATTCCTAACCAATGACCAACGTACACATAGCTCTTAGAAGTACTAAACCAATACAGCAATACAGGCAATGGGATTATGGAAATATTCAAGCTTAAGGTTATTCCTTCCTTTCTGAAATGATATGAGACCTTTCATCACCTTAAACATCAACCTGCGAAGAAACACAGATAAATATCAGGAGTGTCAAATCTACTTCACTCTGAACATGTTTATTGAGCAGTAATATTCAAGAGACTGCCTTCTCCTTACACATTTAAGAGTCCTCAAGGACTTCTTTCGTTTGTTCCTTCATCTTCTTGCAGACCACAAGTGACAGCGCTGACAGAACGTGGGCTGCCACCTCTCAGGGGGCAGCTTGGACAGGGGGCACTTCAGATAATGGAAGCAAACCTGAAGCTGAAGCTGGTGAGAAAGACCTTCCTGAGAAATTAACAGAAAGATTTACACCTTCTGAAAAAAGAAGCCACGCACAAAGCACAGGTGAATAGTAGTTGAAGGTCAGATCAGCTCCACAAACAGAGAAACCCAGAAATGAACCACCTTGAGCCTATTGCTACAGCCCTCTTCAATTCACAGTATTGTTCTTGCCACTGCACCACAAGGACTGAGCTCTTTGCGCTGGTATGAAGCCTTGCTATAGTAGTGG
This sequence comes from Odontophorus gujanensis, assembly GCA_013399175.1. Lineage (NCBI taxonomy): Eukaryota > Metazoa > Chordata > Aves > Galliformes > Odontophoridae > Odontophorus > Odontophorus gujanensis. The sequence continues at coordinate 23,544 of VXAB01002958.1, forward strand.
AAAGTATTTCCTAACCACTTGTTATGCTCTGCAGCATGACTCAGCTCCCACTACCAGAACAGGCAGAAGGGTATATACTTTTCTTGGCAGACACTGGGAACAGACCAGGAGAACATACTCAGCCTTGTTGTCTCCAGAGGTAGCACTCGCTAACAGGGATTATGGCACAGCACACTGGGAACACAGATTGCCCACACTAGTGCTCTCAGTCTGATGCTAGCAAGTCAAGTTTTCCTTTTTCTTTTTCACCCTGTTTGGGGGAATGGCAAACACAATTCTCTTATCTAGCATCAGGCACAGAGAGCAAGTAAATGCCACATTATTACTTAAGATTACAACAAGTTTCAGGGCAAGCTACCATATAGAGAAAATGACAGATTTTCCCAAAGTTGTCACAGCATGAAGCAAAGATCTGCTAAGAACTTTTTCTAAATTTCTTAAGCACAGGGGAATTCTTAAGTTGAAACTCTCACATGGTCTTAAGATACTGATGTAAGAGATGATGATGGAAAAGCACTACTGTCCTCGGTGAATACAAACCCCTTAGTTTTGTAGTTTATTTCTCAAGTGCTACAAACAGCTCACATATCACAAAACACAAAATGGAAAATCTAAAGTGGCTATTCACCCTTTACTATAAAGAAGGGCTCCAATAAAATATTCCAAATTGAACACAAAAGGAGTAATTACCGGTGTTTGCTATTCATTAAAGAGGACTTAGCTCCCAATGCCACAGAAGGATGTGATGAAAGGATTTCATTTTAGATTGAACAGAACGATTTGCTTGCTCTGAAATAAAGTTTCATTTAATGCTGAGCTCCTTTCCTTTGTCCTTGCTAAAAAGATAACTTCACAGGAAATTTCTAAACAGAGTTTTTTGAAATCATCCTTCAAGCTTCTGTTTCAGGACACAAAAAAGATATACTGTAGCTTTTTTCTTTTCCTGAGTGAATGTGTTAGTGAAACCCATACAAACTGACATCACTAATCAACACCGCTAATCAAGCGTTATCACATTTTTATTTATTTGCCAAAGGACGTTTTAGTGTATACAGCCTTCTGACATTTTCGTGTGCTGATTGACATCTGAGCCCCAGTGCCTTTTGGGTGACTGACTCAGTTATTTTAAGAGAGAGAGGGAGTCAACTTATACAAGATGGCAGATGTTTTGTATTTGTGTTTTAGAACCAGAAATTAAAGAAAAGCCAACACTGCCATAGCCACTTTGCTTAAAAAGACCGGCAGATGTCAAATAACTGTGATTTTGATTTCATCCAAGTATTCTTCATACAAAAGCTCTATTTTCTGCCAGTAGAGATTGGGCAGATGGGATAACTGTCAGCTGAGGGTAGAAATACCTGATGGGTCTTGGCAATAAAGCTACTCGTTGCTTATTCATGTCTAATAAGTGGAAACTAAACAGCCCCTCAGAAGGGTTATCAAAATAATTTGGATTTATTCTTAACTGCTGTTTATAAATACATGATTAAGTTTTGGAGTGCATGTGATAATGCTTAAATGTACCAGCACTGTTGCAACAATAACCATAAACCATGAAAGCATATGAAAATTTTCATTCATCTAACAGAAGAGCACAGTGATCTTTACAAGACAGCCAACGTAGAATGGGATAATACAACCCTACTAATGTGCCTTTTCTAACCAGCTCACACAACACTTGAGAACTTGAATTGTAAACAGCTGTCAGTGGCCTCTGTTTGGGAACACATTGTCTTCACAAACCTTCAGCACCTGATTCCAGGCATATGGCCCTCTGGGTATAATTGGCCATACTGGGAAAGCAAACTCTAGTTCTCCAGCCACTAGAAAACTTACTGCAGCATTTAAGTCATGAAGAGAGCCTCAAGCAGCCCTTCTCTACAATATGTTCTCAGAATGCAATCTCTTCAATTAAAAGGTTGCATTGAAGATGGCATTCAAACAAAACTTCATGATTTAAGTGTTTTGCAAGCATTAAGTTCTGATGTTTTCATCTTTTCAAGATACACTGTTCACCAGTGGGTTCATCAGCAAATCACAGCCCTTACAAGAAACAGAGAGACAAAAATCATCAGACATTCTTGAGGAGCTGAGGATGCAGGGAATAATCAGGAGCCAAAGTACTACTCCCAGGACTGGAGAAGCATATGAAAACAAGGTGAGCATCATTACATGACACAGGATCTCTGCTACAGAGCTCTGACTCTTTTGTGAGCTCCATGAGAGTCAATTTCTATACATGTACAGCATCCAGACAAACCTTCTCTATGATTTTAGAGACAAGTTGTCAAACAAAATTGTATAATGAGCTTTTAATAAAACAGAAATTTGCAGTAGTATTCTTTCAGTTGTTTACAGCTTCTAGTCTTGTTTCAAATGAGTACAGTAGAGAACAAGACAGTATTAAGAGACTAGTTCTTCGAAAAACTCACTGGAGGATACATGCCATAAGCTTGATTCTGAAGTCCACAGAACTATGAGAAACATTACTGTCAGGACTAACAATTACAATTGCATTTGATCTCAGACTGAGAAACCACAACAAAATGTTGTGAGCTTTTTTGTTTGGTTATATTGTTGCTTTGATTTTTTTAAAAATGATTTTATAAAACAGGTATTGGATTATGAAACAAGTGTCCATTTTCTTTTCATTCTGAATAATAACCCAAGGCTTATTTTGGCTTCTGAACTCAGACTCATTCTTTGTTGTTAAGCATTGTACTAAGGATCACTTTACAGATGGGGCTTCAAGTACAGATGGTGGGAGGGAGAAAATCCATAAGGAGTTTCTAAGAAGCTTAATGCCATTTGTAGCTGTGTGGAAAGCACAATTCTACAATTGCTTGGACACAGCTGAACACAAACAATTCAAGCTCAGACCAAGGATGATTCTAAGTAGCTTTGAAGTTTAAGGCATGCCATTTACTCATCTCTAACCTTGCCCACTTACACTAAGGTAACATGGAAGCTTTCATAAAAAGCACTAAACAAACGTCATGTAATGACCTGGCTACTGGTGCAACACAATGCACTTCCTACTGTGAGCACTTTGGAAATGGGGGCTTAAAGATATCTGAGTGCAGCCTTTACTTACTTTGCTCATTTATTTATTTATTTATTTATTGAGCATCTAAGAGGAATATTCCCTCTGTGGCTAGATTTAGCTAACATCCTGCAGGCAGGTTTTTGTATTTTTCCCCTTCATAAAACAGGTGAGTGTTCTTTTTTTTTTTTTTTTTTTACCTCCTGTATTAAAAGACTGTCTGCTATTAAATTACACATCCTCTCTTACTGACAGAAGCTCAGTCTGAGCTACTTTTCCTTAGGGAATTTCTGTATACCACCTCCTAACAGAAGGAGAGTCCTATGTTGTTGGTCTTTTTTCCCCCTATTCAATATTAAAAAAATACATATATCTCAATACAGCTTATAAAAAAGTGAGCCTTGTACATTTCACCAACAAAGCCGGATTTTCCAAGTGATATTTCAGATTTGAGCTGGGCCCACTGCTGGGCGACATACATGTGAAAATATAGATCTGCCACTGGCTGTAAGCTCTCCCTTAGCAGCCACAGAAAATGGGCCTGCACTGCCTCCTGTAAGAATAACTTATTACTTTAGAGCTAAAAATCCACCAGATTATCTATGAATGGAGGGACTAAATGGATTGAATACAGACAGTAGAAAAGGGTTATTACCCTAACACATTCCAAATTACAACATGCGGTACTAGATTTTAACACATGGGTAAATTCACATCTGAAACTTTGGAATTGACCAGGCATAAGCACAAATGGCTTTGTACTGAATTTCAGTCCAGCACTAGCTTCAATGAAGAAAAGAGCTCAGACTTCACAGCGCTATGAAAGACTGGTATAACCAGGCTTGAGATTATTTTTACAAGAGACTGAGATACCCTCGTGGGAGCTTTCCTTTCCCGTGTGTAATACTACTCCATATAAGTATCTACATTCCTTAAGCAGTGGTAGCATTATTTGTCTTCTCAGGATTTCCTACCATTGCCAAAATTCTGAAATGTCTACACTAGAATCATTTAGTCTTTTGACTTGTCCTTCACTCCACATCCTGAATGAAATAAATTCTGAGCACATAAAGGCTAAGATGCTTGTTTCTAAGCATTACTGCTCTAAAGGGTGAGCACTTCTGAGAGCAATGTTTTAGGGATCCATTCTAACAGAGCCGTGAAGAGGTGCTCACACCACAGGATCAACTAGCCTCTGTAGCTTTAATAGTGCCTGTTAACAAAAACATCATCAGAACCAGGACTTCCACCTAAATTGCAGCTATCTAGGCTTCGTTGTGTGATTGTGTTTTGGCATGCAAATATTTTTTGTTTGTTTTTACTATTTTTCTTCCAGCGCTTGAAAATATTTTAGCTGATGTTCAGTGTAACAGATTTTCATCCTCACCGCTGCTGAGTTACATTAAGCTTTTCTTTAGTTCATTAGTAGCTAGTTGTAGCATATAATCTATCAGGTACCTTTTTTCCAAGTCTATCTTTAGAAGCACTCTAATGTGCATGAGCTAGAGGGTAACCAGAAGGATGCAAAGCTATTGTCTCAAATGGAGCTGTCTACAGGAATCTGATCCACTTACCAGTTACCATTTACAGAAGATATGCATAGGGAATATGAATATATTTTAGCTTTTCCATTGCTGTTAGCTTTCAGAGTGGGTTCCTTGAAGCTATGAGGACTCTTGATCTCCCACAGCTGTTTAGTTCAAAGATGAATTATTTTCTCATCTTATATAATCCCAAACTACTTGGGAAGCAACCTTCTTCCTGAATACCCCATTCAGTTCAGATGTATAAGGAAGAATTCAATTTATCTCTTCCAGTTTATCTCGGGTGAGTAAGGACAAGCTCAGCATGCAATACCTTCCCACGTTGGGCTTCTGTTAGGAAGTCCCTTTTCATTAGAATTAAAAGTTTATTTTTTTTTCTCACTGTTAGAAAAAACAGTTATTTGTTTCATTTTTACAATGACTGAACATTGCACAGATTTCTTGCTATGTCACCTGCATTCAGAATGTCTCCTTTGAATATCAGTTTCTTTCCTACTGATTCATGTTCCACCTTCATCTCCCTAAATGAGTCACCCACTATACTATTTGCAGCACTTAACACTTCTGGCAGTGAGGTTTAACTTACAGAATTATTTAAGGCTCTAAAAGTATGGCAAGCAGATATCTTAGGAGATTTATAAACAGGATAGTGTGTATTTCAGCAACCATAGGTCCCTGGTTTGAGTTCAACAACCATTAAAGCTGCTTATATTAGACTTCATCCTCCTGGCTGCTCAAATAATCACTGCACCTTTCCAGGAATAGAGATCTAAGATTGGGCTGCTCATTTGCGTGCAGCACAGGCCAGCAGTACCATGATTATGAAGCTCTAACAAAACCATCCTTAAATTTCTTCAACAGTAGTAAAGCAGCTTCCTTTCCTTTACCAAATCCCCAAATCAACCAAGTACACAGCAACATTACAAGCTTTACAGGCTTATCACTTCCCAGAAAATGGGAATTCTCGTTCCAACAACACTCCTGAGTGACTGAACACTCAGGTTATTATCATATTGCGATTTACAGGCCTCCTTTGGTATCGAAGTTCATCATCTATATGCATGAAAAAAAGAAAAAAAAGCAGAAGGCAAGCAGCAAAATGTCACTCCAGCATCACAATATACTCTGCTGAAAGCTTTTAATGTCTCTACAGAGAGATGCCCTGGAAAAGACACTGAAGAAACCACCAGTGAGGCTGGAAAAAATTTGGAAACAAGGAAGTGAGTGATCTTACAGCAAACAACATCAAGACTGCTGAAGAAATAAAACAGGTCATCTGATTCTGCTGAGTATTCTTCAGCATTTGCTTTACCACATAAAACCCTCTGCTTTTTACAAACTGACCTAACAAAGACAATTTCTGTGCAGGCTACTACCAAAGTCTGATCAATGGAAGCACAGTGGATCCTACTATCCTCTCTTAGTTTTTGAAAGGCCAAGTTAATAGCTTAATTTTGCTGAAAGCTTGAAAGATTATCCTAAAAATATACAGAGGGGAAGCTTATAAAGCAGTTCTTCATGCAATAAAAAGATTCATCTTCTACGGACACCAGAGTAAATTGGCTAAGTTTGGTGCTAACTGCAGTGATGCTCCATACGTTTGATACATATTCTTCCTACTTCCATGCCTCTTCACAAAGCACTGGGCTTTTTCTGTTTTGTTTTAGGTTAGAGAAGAGGAACTAAGCAGGAGTCAACACACTGCATTTTATCCAGCAATAGCCCACCAAGCTACAGGTAAACAGACTGAAAAGGACTGGGCATGTTATGAAAGTCAAGAAAGGACAGACACCCCTCAGCCATCACCCGCACATGGTGAGATAAGTGTACTGCTGCACGAAGTAACTGCAGAAGAAAACACAAATTATTTTACTGAGGGTTTTACCATTTAATCTGATATAACTTACAACTGTATCAATGAAACAATCTGGATCTAAGCCATCCTGCATAAAAGGAACCTCTCTGCTCCCTGCTGCTCTTCGTCTTGGGGCTTAAGTAGATGGTTTATCCTAGGGGAACAGCTGAGCCCTGTGGCTACCTATTTCGCCTTGGAAAATTCTAATTTCACATTTTACACACTAGCTGAAGGAAACAAAACAAATAAGAAAATGAAGAGGCAAATTATTGACCTACCAGTCTCTAAGTTGAACCATGTACACATGAACACGGTTCTATTACGCTTACCTCTAGAATTCCCTTTTCCTAGAGGGCAGAGAACAGGAGTTTGGAAAGGCACTGTAAACATACAGAAAGACACAAAAGGAGGAGTGTGCAAGGAGGAAAAAAAGCCTGAACAGCTGCAAGATTTGAGGTAGTAAAAAACACAGTGAAGACCTAAGCATAAGAACAGAGAGTTTTAACTTCCTGTGCAGGCAGAGATGTGAGAGCTTCAGACATTAAGGCAACAACAGGACACAGGAATGTCTGTGTATAAAGGGCAAGGACAGGACAAATATGGAAACTGTGGAGAAAAAGTTGGTATTGGAGATACCAACTGTAATTGGCTGAGATATGCAAAGCACAGGTGAGTTATCAGAGAGAAAGAAAGTGATAAGTCTCTATAAGAAGGAAAGGACTGTTTCCATAACAGAGCAATGAATTTGGAATCTCCCATACCCTACACCTCTTATACACGTGCAACATTTAACACGACCAGATTTCTCAAAAGCAATATGTAACAGCAGTTGTTTCATTTGTGCTTTACCTGTTACCAGCTCTACCATCCCCTTCTGGTTCATCTCTAAATATGCCCAGTCTTTACTTCCATACCACACTCATGCCCACCTCTTGTGCTGGCTTTTTTAATTCCTTACCTCCAGCTGATGATGCAGTCTTCCTTTCTGCCTTCCAAGACAAGGAAATTCAGTTGTAGTATGGACTGTCTTAGCCAGGTACTGCAGAAAAGAGAAGAAGATAGCCTTTATCTTTACCATCTTATAGTGGTTCACCCTATTACTTTCAGGAAAAGAAGTAAATAAATACATAAATTAGACTTGTGCTAAATGATTAAAGGTATGAACGAGAGCCCATCTCATTACAAGCAGCTGGGATTCCACCTGAGCATCTGAGTGAGTCAGCCCATCAGGAAGAGACCAGTGCCTCAGTCCTGGACATGCTGGTTGTTTTTAAAATGAAAAATGGGACATGGAAGCAAACAGAAAAGCAAAACTGAAAATTACTCTGTGTTGCCTGGAAAGAACTGTGAAAATACTGAAGAAAAAGAGAAATGAACCCAGGAAAAACGAACTTTGGTCAGCTGGCTTGAAATCATACAACGGACTGACAGGAGAAGCAGGAGACTGAGGATATATTTTCACCACACAGTTAACCAGTGCAGTTCACTTAATTTTCTCTCAGATACTTTAAGCTAAGACTGCCTAGCCAGGCTTGGAATAAAAATGTGTGTCTATGTGTACATATATCTATACAGACACTGAGCTTATCCACCTCCTTTTTAGCGAAGTTAAAGAAAATAGTGGTTGCCCAAAACCTTCTTGTGGTTTCAGAAGGACAAACAGTTGTCTGCCCCCACCCAAAGTCCTTTCCTCCACTATTTCCCAGATGAGGATTTAGCTCCCTGCATCACTGAAGGTCTTGTGACAGAGAGGAGCACAGCACCAGGCAAGGTGCCTTTCTGCACTATAACCACCTGCGGGCTCCTGCGTGGCTCAGCTATGCCAGACACACTGGTCTCCGCACAACGAGCCAGGAGCAGCCAGCTCCGGGCCCACCTCTGCCCGTTGGCACCAGGCTCTCACCGACCTCCCCCATACCCAGCAGGTGTCACCCTGCCCCGCGGAACTCCCGGCCCCGAGCCCCCCTCCCCTGCTCGCTGCCGCCCCGCTGCGGTCCAGCTCGGCTCTGCATCGAGGCAGGTTTTGCCTCTCCCTTGCCTTCCTCGTTTGGCTCGTCTTCCTCGGCCGTTCTTCTCTCTGTCTGGCCCGGTTCTCTTTTCTCCCCAGCCTACAGGCAGTCTCTGTCTCGCCCTTGCTGCGCTGCAGCTTTCTGTGTGTTTGGTAAGATATCAATCCTGTCTGCTGGGCCACCTACATCCTCGGCAAGAATCTCTGACTGAGGAGTGCTTGAAGTCGGTGTGCAAACCGTTGCACCTTGCTCTTTAAGCAGCCCGTGGTGCCGAGTGCAGTGCCACAGCACTCGTATGAAGCTATGTCTCCTATGAAGCACAGTCTCCTATGAAGCTGCACTCTTCCCTAATTTGCTCCATGCACACTGCAATACCACCTGGAATGATGAAACCCAAATCAGTCCCTAAAGCTTTATCCAAGCTATGCTTTAGCTGTCTTCTTCTTTAAATGTACCTAATGCCAAGTGGAGCTGTTACCTGGTGGAGGTAAAACTCTGCTATGTGCACTGATGCTTTGGCATGTATTCAGGAAGCCTCGTGCTGGGAAGAGCCATTAAACAGTGTCATCTGACCTCCTGTATATACGGAACATCGTGTTTAATTACTGACTGTAGTACTCGGGGGTACAGAGGAATCTTAAACAAAAAATCAGAATCAGGACGCTACAACCTCCCTTTTAATGTGACATTTCAAAATAACTTGGCTGCTTTTCAAGTGCCGTCAGAAGTGCTGGTTTCCCTTTGAGGAGCGGTAAGTTCTGATTTCAGGCAGCACACCCATGGAAATCATCATTTCTCTTCCCAGCACAGGGCCGGCACATACTGAGAAGAGATGTTAGCGATTGCATAAGCCACTACTGAAGAAATCTCAACTGGCAGAAGACCCCAGGTCCCCCTGCACGAGGGGAAGTCTGGGGGCAGAGGGCACAGCAGAGGGCTGGACTCACGAGGAGAGAGGGTGGGTACTGGAATGCTTTCGGACAGAAAAGCCTCTGCTGTGCAACCCCTCCCCGAGCGGGAATAACAAAAATATTTCCCTCTTTCTCCTTTTGAAAAACCGAAGCATGTGATAAAACAAAGACACAACTTTCTCAAAGTAGAAATGGCAACAATCACACCCAGCAGGGACTCCGTTTTGTTTGGTGAATTCCCCCTCTTTTCCTGTTGTCTTGCAGATTAGGAAGGCACGGGATAAAGAGATCTTGTCAGGGATATTAATGGAGCCCTCCCTCCAGATAGCTCCAGAGGCTCGGGTCCCAGCCCCTCTCACCACGAGGGAGCTCGCTAGGGAGATGTGTTCCCAAACAAGCTGATAGAGGCTATCTCGGGGAGGTGAGGACGGCAGGGTACAAACGCCCTTCCCAGCTGTGTAACCCCTGAGTGCCCTCACTCCCAGCTACCCTGCTAAAGTTTCTGCTGGGGTTTTATACTCTGCAGTGATTTGTTCTGAAATAGAGACCTGACAGATCAATGAACGGCAGAATATGCTTGCAGTCTGCAGCACTTTCCCACTTCAGTGATTCTTTGTTTTCTCGCTTCTCTGGGTTTTGTCTTCAGCAGGCCATTTCTTACTGAACGTCTCTGGCAGGTGCCAGATCTGTACTTTCTTTCTCTCAGACAGTTTTACTGTAAAAAGTGTTTTTGTTTTGGAGAAGATACTGAGAGAAGGACAATAAAGAAGGTAAGTAAATTCAGGAAGAGATTTACAAAGAGAGCACAGGGAAAATTTTCTCTGCTCCAGATGGAAGTGTTAGTGTGCTGTGACAGCGTGTAGTGCCTGACCACTACAGTATGCTGATAAGACTGCCTCCATTATTTTGAGCCTATTTATATACTGGAAGAATATAAATAATATAATATATATATAATATTCATATTATGGAAGAAAAAAATAAAATTAAAATTAAAATAATTAAAAATAAAAATAAAAATATGGAATGATGATTATTGGCAATGGCATCTCTAAGAGCTCTTCAGATTACAGTAAAAATCAAATGTCTGAGAACCAGCTGCAGATCTGCAAAACGTAGAAAACCCTGCAAGAAACTAAAAATTTCCTTCTGATGTTGTCCTCTCACATGGTTGATACCTTTCCTGTTACACTGACTGGATGCCTAGAACAAGAAACATGAACAGCTGGAGTTACAGAGCCAATGCTTTCAGGCTGGGACTGCAAAAGATCAAAATTCTCAGTAACACATTGTTACACTGTGACTTCACCTATGCTGGAAAATCAAACATGCCTGGGCCAGATGGCATGGAATGTCAATAACCATCCTATCAAATTCTATCATCACTAAAAGATGTCTGTATCTGAACACAGGAATGGTCCTTGATCATAATATCTTCTGAATTATAACTGGGAAAGTACTCATTGGGAAATGTAAAAACTGCTGGAGATTGTTATGACAGTTTAGTTCATATCTGGAAACCTTTCTGGCCACTGTTTAAATTGCTAGTTTTCTAACCAGTGTGATGGTCCATCTCCTCTATATTACGTCCCCTTGAGTACACTGCCAAGAGACTTAATTATGCCATGATTTGATACATATTGGATAGAAAGGTGCTATTTTTGTGATTGTCATATTCAGTACAAAATTCGTTAAACTGGACACAGAATTCTTGATAGAAACACTGAGCTTTCATCACCATGACCCTAGCAAATTATAAGTCTTGTGCTTTACCTGTTCCCTAAGTGATCCTGAAAAATCACCCCTATCCTCTGCAAAGGCAGTTCAGCCTTCCTTTAGGAACTCTTGTTCTCTATAGCAGGGTGGCAGACAAGTGAGGCCAGTAAAAGAGTAGACTTTCTAACTGACAGCTCATGAGCCACAAAGCCAGTGGACTAGAAGTGCTCCCCACTCAGCACATTCATGCCTCTCTTAGGATATGAGCATTCAGAAGCAAAAGATGCTTCATGATCCTATAAGATACAAGCACTAGATGGAGCAGTGGGCAAACTTCTGTACTCTTTCATTGCTCGTATCCAATCCATGAAGTTACCAGATCGCCTGCTCAGAATTTGAGCTGTCAAGCTCACTCCAGATCCGCACTTTGTAAAGATGGAGGTGCGCCTTGGGTAGTGCTTCCATCTGAAACAATTAGGCTGTAATACATGATATTTTGGATTCAGTACAATGAATTCAGACATATAACCAGAGACCATATTCTTAGATATAATCTGAGATGCTTGTACCTGCTTGTTTGTCTAACAATATTAACCAAGATATACTCTATTTTTGTGATTCTCACTAATTTGTAATTCCACTGGAACCCACTAGCTGAGAGCTTCAGCCAACATTAAATGAAAGAAGATATTTTTTTAACAACAGTACATTGCACCTTGTTTGCCTTACAAAAATACTGCAGCTTTGCTATAGCTTGTAGTTCACAAAGACTCTGGGGCTCCCGTGGGTTTGAAGGTTTCTATTCTGAAGTGTCTCTGACTTTAGAAAACTCTAAGTGTTACAGAACACTGGGGGAAGTTTTTCTAAGGCACCTGTTTTGGCTTCCAGACATTTCCGCAGTTGAAGAAGAAGTTAACTTATTGAAGGGGGAAAAAGGGTATTGTTAGAAAACAGCATCATGATTCTTAAGATAACTTGGAGGGAGAGAGAGGGCTGATGTACACAGGTTGCTCTAAAAGTAATGTCTCTTATGTATTTCTTTGGAAACTACAATAGATATAAAAGCACAATAACACTGCTTGAGAGAGCAAATTCTCAGCTACAAAACAGTGTTTCTCAACAGTGTCAACGGTTTACCGGGCTGGTTTGGCCGGGTTCCGTGACGATTGGTGTGGGGGACCCACAGACCCACACCCCAGGAAGGGGGAAGGGGGAAAGGGAAAAGGGAGATGGGCCTAGAAACAAAACAGCGGCAACGATCTGAGGAGGAAAGCTGATTTACTAAATAAGATAAAATGAAAGAGGGTCACTTTTAAAATGAAAAGTGAAACCAGATTGTTTCAGAAGTGACGCTTCTTCTGAAGTCTTACCCATTCTTGCTTCTTCAGCTCCAGGCTATTTATCAAAGTCCATAGTACCCAAGGTTGCCAATTTCGTGGCAAATGACTTTAATTTTCCAGAAACTGCAAATGTCCCTTGCCAGATTACTAAGAAAATAACTATAGAGTATAAAATGATTGCTTGAGAGCTATCTGAAGAATTGTGCATGTCAGCAGATATATACCCAGATACAAACATTTATATAATCAATCAGAGAGCTGATGGCAACCCCAAATTCTTCTCTTACCTTTTTCTTCGCTCTTTTCTAACATGCTTCCTAAATTTGTCCAATTGTTTTCACAGAATCCATCAGTCTGACTTCACGCTTACTCCCAAGATGGAGGAACAAATTGCAGCTTGGTTGGGACTCAAAAAAAAAAAAGAAAAGTTTCATTTATATATGTAAAGCTGTTAGTTAACAGAATTCAAGCATCAACTGGCTAATGGCTGTTGTCTGACTGCCGAAACAATTTATTTTGCATTTTACAAACCAATGTAGCATCCCACTGCATCTCTCACTAACCCTGGTTTCATCTCTTGGGAGATGTGTCAGTGACTTTTGCTGCAAAGAAGAACCATTCCCACCCCCACAGCAGTAATTACTGCCTTATTCACCTTGTTCCCCTTCTTGCCGTGACCCTTGCATTCTCTGGTAACAACAGTAGCAGAAGTGATGCACAGGCATCACACTGTGGGCAGATAGCTCACTATCACCTCATCTAGCACAGGTACCATAGACAGTCATTGAGGACAGACTTCAGGACACCAGCGATTGACAGTCTCTTTTTGGTGGTGCCTGCTGACATGACAAGGGGCAGTGGACACAAACTAGAACACAGGAGGTTCCACCTGAACACGAGGAAGAACTTCTTTACTTTGAGGGTGACAGAGCACCAGAACAGGCTGCCCAGAGAGGTTGTGGAATCTCTTTCTATGGAAATATTCAAGCCTGGACACTTTCCTGTGCAGCCTCCTGTGGGGAACCTGCTTTAGCTGAGGTTTGGAGTTGATGCTCTCCAGAGGTCCCTTCCAATCCCTATGATTCTGTGATTCTATCATTTTGTGACTTCATTATCAATGCCTGCAGCTGGCCCTGATTCAAGGGGTGATGGCAGTGCATTTACCTGTGACAGCAGGTATATTTTCAAAATGTATGCAATATATCTATGTTAAAACCTGGCCAAGGATGGTTTGAATATAAGCAAATGAGTGCTAACATCACACCTTAAATCCTACTACAGACAAATGCGAAAAGGCACAATTAAATTGAGCCAAAAGCATTTGGTGTTGGAAGGAAATCCCACACTAGTGTGTTTAAATTCACAGAAAAAGACCTCAAGTTATAGAAATTTGAATGATAGTGTTGATCAAGAATGAGAATGTCACTGTCGCATGGTGGGGAAAAATACCTTGTAGATGGCAATAGACATTTGTCTGAGTTCAATTTAGTCATTTTTTATACCATTCTAAACATGAGAGCAATATAGGATGTCAGCAGAGAAAAGTTTTGTTACTTTATTAATAAAGATGTACATAGAAGCTTATAATAATAATTTCTACTTATGAGGCTTTTGTTAAAATCTCTCTACAGAAATACCTAATTGATTTTTATCAAGGAAACCACTCACATGTTGAGGACACAAAAAATAAATGTAAAATCACTTTCACCTGACTTTCCATTGGCTGTACAGGAGGCAAATCCTATTTCCATGACATAACTGCTCTGCAGAATTGCAAAGTCAGATGGAAATAGGACTATGCCAACACAGTGACTATGCACACTGCATTCAGTGTTTGCTTATCATACGCATTGTTGTACTGTACTCCTATTTCAAATGGCAGTTGTTCTCAGTTATGATGATGTACTTTAACTGCAGCTTTTCTGTATGGAAAACAAGGTGAGCATTACTTGAACTCGAAAGTCATGCACTTTTTTGCAACGTGTTATTTCACTCGGTGGAATAACAAAGGGTCGAAGCAGAAACAGACTGCTTGCACGGTTTGGCATCCTTTGTAACGCTGCCATCAAAGTGATGCTGTTGCAAGAGGAACAGCTCAAGCGCATCACCACACTTTGAAACATTCTATGCTGTTACTTGGAAGTTTCCATGAAGCCCCGGAGACTGTTGAATTATTGCATGTTAATTTTGGAAATGCAGTATTTCTACTTTGGCCTTTGTGAAAGACTGAAATTTTGTTCACTGTTCTTCTTCCTCCTCCTTCTTCTCCTCAAGCAATAATAAAGCCAAAGTACAAAATCCCCATGTAACGGCAGATGAAGGAGAAGCATGAGATAATATAAAGCACTACTGAACATCATTATGAGGACAGTCTGTATTAAAAGTTCTGATTCAGTGCATCCCAAAAGAACATACTAATATAAGACCCCATGGATTTATCTTCCATTAACATGAAAGATAACTCATTTTCGCATTTTACTACGGCCATCTACTCAATGGAGTCAAAATGATTTGGGTGGTTGCTGTCAGCTCTGTCTTATGATTACCAGGAGGCAGCAGTCCTTTTCTCCCAAAGGACTGTGATGTGTGCAGAGCAAGAGGATTTGCTCCTCGTTTCTTCTTCTTCCTTTTTTTTTTTTTTTCCCTCTCTCTTTTTTAACTGTGCTTTGCTTAGGGAGAGCAAAACAGCTCTTTTATTTTTTGTGATCCTGCCAGAAGGCTGTGAGGCTGGAGAATGCAGGCTGAAGCTCTGTCAGTTTGTTCCTAGCAACATGTATACTCCACATTTCATATTAGCCAGTTTAATATGATTATGGGACTTTGCTTTCTCATCATTGGAGTGTATTTTTTATTTATGGGGAAGAAAACAGGTATTGCTGTTTTGTTTAGATGCTTCTTTGGAACTTTCCTTAACATCTAAAGCTTTTTTCTGGCAACCAACCTTGTTCTCTAACAACAAAGGGCTGAGATTTTTGATAGATCCATTTAGCCTTTTGAGAAACAACTAAATTCTATGGGTTAACTTGTCTTCTTTTACCATCTAAGGAATATTGGCAAGCTGCAACCATTTCCCTCTGTTGGCCCTTGAAATGATTCTTCATGCTTTTGTCACATAATTAAAATTAGATTATTGCAACTCCCTGCTGGCTGGCCTTAGAGCTTTGTAAACATTCCAGCTGGCCCATAGGTTCATAGTGAAAGGGGTGCACTAAGCATATTCTTTCTTTGTCCTCTCTTCTCTCATCTGTGTTGAAATCGCTGCAGTTGCTAACTGCCAGCAGAATGTATTTGGTTATTGCTTTCTAAGGGCAGCGAACATAATGTCAGAGACATTATGTGCCAGAGTCTCTCTCAAGCTTTGCTTGAAACAGTCTGGATGCAAGAGCTTTCAAACTATTTTCTCTTTGTCAGTGAGGTCTTTTTCTGCTGAAAAGAAGAAGGCAAAGAAGAGGGAGGGAACAGAGGAGCACAGGCTCCCTTAATGCCACATTCAAAAAGAAAATGCATACAGCTCTACGTGATTTCAAAACCAGGGAATGCCTTTCACTGTCTAGTATGTAAACATGATGAACATTATGCAGTTACTCCTTTCCCTGTGACAAAATGACTCCCTTTCCCCTCAAAAGATTAAAGCTGTTTTGCAAGAGCAGTATCTCCCACTACTGCTAGGCTTTCTGAGTTCAGGAGGCTGCTTCCCTGTCTGACTTCTTTTTATGTCACATTTGCTTATGGACCATTACTCCCACATTCACATCCAACCAGTTCTGTCCTATAAATCTTGTATGTAACATTGTGATTGTGTGAGATTTGCTTGATGAGCTTGTACAGATTATTGAATTGGAGTTCTCAAGGCCCTGAATGACTAATTGTTGAGGAGACAGAACAATGCAGGGATAATAATGCTTTAAAAGTAAATAATATTGATGGCATAGTTTGTGTTCGGACATGATTGCTCATCTGTCACATGTACAGATCACCTCTTAGTGTTCCCTGGATCATGGGCCTATAACCTCTCACCTCAGTAAACAGCTAGTGAATAAGCATTTATTTTTCTGAAAGAGAAATGTAACGGTGAAGAAGCACACACAGGCAGTAAAGCTGGCTGTATTGAATTCTCTGTAACCATCAGAGCCCCATTGCCTTCACTGAGCCAAGGGGACATTTGTTAAGATTTAGCATAGTCTTGGCCAGCCAGCATTATGAAACAGTGACTATGGATGGAGAACCACAGTATAAGATCATGAAGTATGATGTTACTTTGTGTTTCACATTGTCACTCATATTAATTGTAGAATCATAGAATCATTAGGGTTGGAAGGAACACAAAGATCATCTAGTCCAACCATAAACCTTTAAATATATATGTTCCAGCATAGTCACCTCTCTGCCCAGTCACTTTCTCTATGCTTTTGCTGCCTAGCCCTTTGGGCACCAATGTTTGGTTGCAGAGCACTGTTACCAGCCAGGGGCTTGATTCTAAATCCCGCAGGCACGTTTCCAGAAAGGCTGCTCCCCCATCCAGCTGAAGGTGGGAGAGCTGCAGGTCTTTGGCAGCTCTGTAAATCAAGACTACAGCTCCTACAAGTCTGAGAACACAGTTGATTCTCGCACTCAGCTTCCTGCCATGGTGCAGTTTGCAACTGCTGGCAGTCACAACACAACATAAGCTTGGTTTCTCCTTTCCCTTGTCCCACTGGGGCTTTTGCTAATGTAAATACGTTACCGTGTGTAAGCAAGTGCTCAGTGCTGCAGTTAATGCAGAGAACAGATCTCTTATGACAGAGATTGTATTTGCAGTGCCCTGCTGCCTTCCCAGGGCAAACATCTCTGCTGGGGACTGGCTGCTCTGCACTGCTGGCACACCGCTGCCTCCGAGCAGGGCTGGTGCCAGCCTCCCTGACAGCCCTAAGTACCACAGCCAAGGCACCATGTATCAGGGCTGTGCATGTGTCAAGGACAGGTTTCCCAGCCTGAAATGTCAAAGCAACTGTTTTTCCCTCAGGAGGTGCACTTGTCTCTATGGTGAAGAAAATGTATTATCACAAGTGTTGCCTTTCAGCTCACAGTTGGCTACAGACTAAACAGGCAGTGAATCCAGCAAAATCTCAGCATCTTCCTCGGCAGAAACAACTCAGATCTTCAGACTTTTTCTTCCAAGAACCAGCCTGCTTCCAAAAGGAGTGAGCTGAACAGTGACCAATTCAGCCTTCCTATCTGAACATCACATAATTGGTTGGAAAGCAACACAACATTTTTTCTACTTAGGACAACTCTCAAGCCTGGCATCCTTGTTAGCCATTTTCAGACATTTTCTGGTCATGACCCTGTTTCAAATTGGGACTCCACTTCTGGTGAGCCCTTGACCCCAACAACGGGCGTGGATAAATGGCTTCTGACTGGGCTGTGTACTTTGCTCCTAACTTTACAGACCCCACGCAGAGACACGACCCCTGCTTTCAGACCGAGGGACATGGAGTACTTCAGCTTGCTCCAGCCAATTGCTGGGGCTCATGGAGAAATGTGCAACAATGCTACTGCTGCTGGAGGCATGAGAGTATGCCGAAATTCAGCCGAGAGCCCACTCCTGGCCAGACACCAGCTTCGTTCTGGGGCTCAGCTGCTGACTACAGTTGAGTTAGGTACTGCTGCTGCAAGCTGAAACAGCCAAGATCCATGATTTTTTTAACAATTGAAGCTTACCATGGTGCAACACTACAGAAATACAGGCTTCTGGAATATAAAACAAAAACTTCAGTAGAAAGAGGTGGATAATTTACCACTGGACTAAAATGCACAGGAAGAAAAGCTCCAGTTAACTTTCACAATTTCACATTAGTTCTCCTGTGTGACTGTGATCATGTTTCTCTCTTTCAAATTAGCAGGAGGGAGGATGGTGTGGGTTCTTTTGTTTCCCTTTTTTTTCTTTTTAAATTAGGATATCTGGGCAGTGACCCAACCAAAGCCTCACATCCCTAATAGAAGTCTGTCTGACCATAACTTGCATATTCCAGTTTTCATTCACAGGCAAAGACTTATCTATTGTCCAACTATTTTTACTCCCTCTTAATCAAAATACAGATTCTAGCTTAACTTAAAATAGACATGTCAGAAACACTTGACGTGACCTGCATGCCTGTCAACAAGTGATAATCAAATTTCCTTGCCATACTAAAGTTGAGCAGGACACATTTCTTTTTTTTTTTTTTTTAAACAAAAACCAAAACAACCCACAACAGCACAACCTGCCTAGTTTCCATATTGTGTGGAATTTCTGAAACACAGTGGAAGTTTTTATTTTATGTAAAGGAGTTCAAAAGGAGTAAGAGCAGTTGAAGGCATGTCTGCTGAATCTGGGATGAGGGTAGGAGGCACAGTTCTTTTTGAAAAAGCATACATGCAGTGTTACTGAAAATTAAAGAGCATAGAGGGGATTACTTCCCTGCTTTTTTTTTTGTTCATTCATTATGTAAATTCAGTTTCTCCTATATAAATATTTAACTTCTCTCTTTGAAAATTGAACAGCAGCAGGGATAGAAAAGCAAAGAATGCAACTGTAAAATTGGCATTACAGTGGATTTGTGAAGGTTTGGGATCTGTAACAAACTTTAGTCCATTTGTTATGAAATTACAAAAGTTCCTTACAATTTCCTGGAAAGGAGGAACGCACTTCCAAAGGGAAACTACAGATAGAGAAGATTCTTCTTTTTTAAGAAAACAGTGATAATGCAGGAGTGCTCTGCAGAAGTAGGAGAGAAGATAAAGGTGTAAAGAAAGAGAAGTTATTCCAGTCACTTTCAGCCTAGGCTTCCTCTGGAAGTGTTTGTCCCAGCAATATAAACAAATAGGCTCGTGCAGTCCGTGGTTAAAATTATCAGTGTCTCACTGGCTTGTGATCCAGGCTAAGCAGGTCATTAAAAACTCCAAAAGAGCACAGCATCTTCTATTCCTGAAGAGACTGAAAAGGTACACTGACATAACAGTTTCCAACAGCTGTCATAACAGCGTGACAGACAACAGCCTCTTGCACACAGGGCGCTGGAGCCATGCTTCATGGAGCTGCATGTTTCAGCTCTTGTTACTCTCTACAGTATACTGCAGCTTAATCCCTCTGAGATTGTCTGTGTCCTCCTGTGAGGGGTCTCCAACATGTCCTTTTCTGGCTTTGCCCAGGCAGAGAAATGCCTCTCCTTTCCTCCTTCATTTGATTTTGTCTGGTTTGTCTTCTGGCACAAAAAGGCCCTCCTCACTCAGAGGTGTGATGAGATGGGGAGGAGGGTATTTTTTTCTTTTCACATCGATTGCTTTATTTGTGGGTATAAAACTTCCAAATCTCTGATAAATATGTCATCGACAACAAAAAGAGCTAGCTGTCTTGTCATCACTGTTCTTAAGAAACGAATTTATGGGTCAAAACCATCTTATTTATTTGAACTTCTTATTTAATTGAACGAAGTTCAGTGTAACTGTTACTCAGAGAAAACTGTTGTGAGAACTGCAGAATGGAAAAGCCCAAAATTATCAAATGATCATCCTAGAAAGATTCTTGCTGCGGGAGACACTGCTGTGCATGTTCCTATGAGACAGGAGATGGAACAGGATGGAGACAGACAAGACTCCCTTCCTATTCTTTGACCCAGCTCCAGGGAGACCACTGATCCTCTTTGAAAAGGTCCTCCATGGAAAGGGAACACTGCTACCTTTCCCAGAACATTTCTATGTGGGAAAATTAAGCAGAGTTGCCCACAGGCACTTACGGAAAAGTAAGGAAATCAGATGCCTGACATTGTATGACACAAGCTGCAGGAGCTGATGGATATTCCAAAATAAATGATGCAGGAGGAGACCTTGGTCCTGTCCAGCAGTTGTGTGGGCCTACCAGCCAGCAACACAGCTTCTCTGATCAGGTCTTGTCTTGCAGGGAGATACAAGGGCTCCATGGCTTAAATTTTTTCTACGGGAAGTTTGCTGATACCATCTGAAGATGTCTTAACTGTTTCCTATGGATTCCCAGTGCAGGTGATAAAGGGAATGCTGAAGATCAGGTCTCTTGCCTTCCCTCTTTGTATGCAGTTTGAGGCACCTGGAGCCTGGGTCTCCATCGGTCTAAGAAAATAGCAAATACTGTGTAATTTCTGGGTGGGGAAAATGAGAACTGCACCACAGGGTGCATTAAAAACAAACAACAAAAATACCCCAACACTTTCTTGTTACAGCCACCGCCTGGATTCTCACTCTTAGATAAAAATCAATTTGCAATGCTAAAGCCACACTTAAAAGCAACAGTGAAGAAAGCTAGAAAATGTCAAATGGCAGATACAAAGTACGGTCTGAATAAATTGAAGAGGAGTATGGATGAAGGTGATGTAAGAGTGCTAAAGAAACATTCAGTTTTCTCATTATCTTTGCAGATGGCAATTTGCGTCACTGTCATTTTTAAGATGCTCCTGGACTTCTCCCTCTCTGTTCCTCCAGTTTCAGCTGTCCCTTGCTATCCTGACACGGGACAACAGGCTAATGCCCCCTGACATGCCAAATGTGGAGCAACCCATTTGCATAGGCCATGCTCTACTGGAGGGGATGAAAGTTCTGAAAAGCAGCAGGAATGGTAAATCCCTTAACCTTTTCCTCTTGCCTCTCTCTCCCAAAGTGACAGTGTGATTGTGCTTACGAGGCAGAATTAACACCTGGGACAACACAGAGTCAATGGATGTGGGACTCACATTCTATGCAAATGATGCTGAGCAGCTGAAAGACCTTACTGTGAGGAAGTTTTCAAGACAATTTCCTATAGAAGAGACCTGAGATGTTGGTGATTATGTACACTGCATGCTTGATTTATCCAGTTCCAGAAAAAAGTCTGTTTTAGACCATAATAAATTATGTGTGTTTCAACAGTTTCACTGGTAACTGTATATACAACAGTAAGGAAGCAAGGGCTGCAGAGGACAACCCACAGGGGCTGAGTATTATTGAAAGGAAGATGAATCCATCAAAGCTGTACATACCCATATTGTCCATAATGCTCTCAGCAACTTCTGAGTAAACAACTGACCATTCCTCGTGTGACTAATGGTGCAACAACTTATTTTCACCAGTCTTTGACAATCAAAACACAACATGCTGTTGTGTCGTAAAACAGAAATGCACGCTAATCTGCTGTCAACTGCAGCAACATATTTCAGCAGGTACACGAATTTAAGCACACACACAACCACGCTGATTGCAATATAACACTAAAAGCTGTGCACTCACACCAACTACTCTGTTGAAGTAGGATCTCCATCTGTCTGTATAAGGTTGCACATCCAAAGCCTGTGCAACTTCACTTTGCAGCCATTAGTTTTGGCCCTACAGGAAGCTATTTATAAATCTGAATTAATTAAATCAGGTCTGTACAGCAGAAAAAGGATTCAACTTAATACGGCTGCCATGGCAACAAATATTTCCTGGATGTAGTTTTGCTGCTAAGCAGCAATGAACTCCTCACATTCCTGAAGATGGCTAAAGTTGTTGAGCTTTTTAGTTTGTATTGAACATCTTCCTTCAGGGTAAGATAAACTTGAAGTCTGTGTATTTTAGACAAAGATTCCTCTTCAGTAGTCTTTCACACTAGTTTAAAATTACTCAGAACTTGAAACTGATATCCACAATTTTCCCTTCTTCTTGCCCCCTCCTATTCCTGACTAGTATGGTGAGAGTCTCTGGGACACTGAGCAAATCCATGGGCCCTGCCTGCATTTTGTTATTAAAGTGACCCCTCTACCACTGACTGAGCACGGCTGGAAAAATGACAGCACAGAACAACCTGTTGTTTTCAACAGTCTTGGCTGACCCTTGTGTCCACATCAGGCAAAAATAGAAAATAAAAGGTGCTGACACTTTGCCAGCCCCATCTGCAAAATACACTCCTGGCCATGTCAATCACACAAATGAGACTCTACGTGCAGCGCACAGTAGAAATGTCCAAGTCATGTCTGTGCCTTGTTGCTAAATTTGCCAAATGTGTCCAAAGCCTCCTCGCAGCTTTGTGAATGCCATGCTTCGTGGACTGGGAGTCTTTGGTGGGATGTAGATACCTCAGAGGGCTTCAAGAGCGTGTCTGCACTTGTGTGGAGCTCAAAGATATCGAACGTTAGTATGAACTTCTTTTCTTTTTGTCTTTTTCTTTTCTTTTCTTGAGTAGATTAAAACAAATTTTAAATATGCTTTCCAACAAACACTAGTCTTGCACATTGCTAAATGAGATGGCATGTAGAGGCCAGGTGTATGATTTCCATCTGCTTTTACTTTCCTATTTTTTGAAAAAGTGGCCTCAAAGATGTGTGGTAAGAACATCTGTCTGTCCAAATATTTCTTTCCCTCTTATTAATCACTAGAAATCTATCTTATTTAGTGATAACCAAATGTGGCAAAGGAGGCAGGTTTTCACTGTTAAGCTCCATGAAAATAGGTCACTGGTAGAGAACAAAGATCTTGTCCTGACTGTTAGGAAAGCTAGATCACTGTCTTTTCACAAGAATCCACATCAGAGCTGGAAACCAAAAAGTGCACACACTTGTGATTGCCTCTGCTATGTGAGTGGCTTCAGCAGGAATGGACATGTTTTTCAGTAACTGTTATCAGTGAGCTGGAAGCTACACTGTTCACATGACCAAAATTGAGGCAGAGCAAAACAGAGATGCTGAAAGAAAGTAAATGCACGATTAGCCTCTGATTTCCAAATTCACTGCTTTCATTTTGAGCTTTGTGGTTTTTTGTGAATTTTTTTTTCCCATCAATTGCAAGAAACTCCAAAGTAGAGAAGCTATTGAGATAAGGTATTTAGAAAATCCGGAACAAAACGATAGAGCTACCATGACTACCCTCTAATCTTCAGCTTTCAAGCTGCTCCTGACCTAAGTTACCTTCTGAGGATAGCAAAGGAAACACATGACCTCTCAGCCACATGGACCCCATGGCAGGAAGACCCACTGCACCAGCTGCTGGTTCCTGAGCTTACAGCTAGGCTTTTGTCACTGTATTTATTAATACAATATTTAAAAAGCAAGTATTTCTAGTAAACTAAAGGCTACCAGGCCTCTTAAAGAATTATCTCACTTCCCAGGCCTCTTAAAGAAATATCTCATTTCCCACAAATCTGAAGTCTTTTAAGGTTCAATAGCTTAGTAGGGCAGGGAACTGAGAGAGTATGCCCAGCCCCAATGTGGCTGCTTGTTAATGGGTTACAGCTTCAGAATAGTGTTACCTGATGTTTTGCTTTCTAATGTATATGTTTAAAAAAGAGTAATGAAAGTGTAAATAAACACAAAGGAATCCTGGGGGCAGAAAAGGATCTATGAGGAAATCATTCAATGAAAAATACAAGTATATTGATCTGTACTGTGTTATTGACCATATATACAAGTTAATTCTTCTATGTCTCATTTGCTTAACAGCATGGAAACTGCGAGCATTTGAAGAGCTGCTATCAGGTAACTTGCAATGACATTAGCCAGGCCGTACAAACAGTGAACAGGCTCTAGTGACTGTGTTTTTGAACCTGATCCTATGAGGTGCTGCATGCTTTTTGTCTGCATAGCCTTTAAGAAGGCTAGACACAAATGGACTTCCATAGACCTCTGTGCTAAGAGTAGCTATGCTGTATTTTGCAAGGAGAGATCTCTGAGAAGTGTCACCTGGCTGGGACTGATCTGAAATTTCAGTTTATTCCTTGCTAGAGCAGGGGACTCTTTCCCTGCATTTACTTTCTTCTACTATTCTGTAAAATCTCAATTATCAGTGAGAAAACTGCTGCTTAATACTTCAATACTTAATAGCTTTAACTTTCAGGACTGTTTCCCTGATGCATCTGGGGTCACAGCATCATGGAGAAACTCCACACAAGAGCTCCCTGGGCAACACACTAACACAAAACAGTCACAGCGAGGGACAGACAGGATGGATCTAATGACAGAGATACTCTGACTTCTCAGAAACACTTATGCATGCACTTAACTCATTACAAGGAATTCCATTATTTTCTAGGGGCCCAGAAGATGCATATCAGATAGACTGACAGCACAGACAAAACCACTAAAACTTACACAGGTCGTTTTTACAGAACAGGGATCTGAACCAAGTGCCCCAAGAACAGAATCCCTACTTCTACCACACACCCAAGAACCCTTTCACAAACATTTCCTCCCCTTAAATTAAAATACAAAAATATTTTTCTATCCCCTTGCATATCATCCCGTCCCAACTTTAAACAGTTCCTATTATTCTCCAGTATTTCACATGAACTTCTAATCTGGATTGCATTTAGCTTTTTCAAGCTAGCTTTCTCCCATCCCCACTTTAATAAAACCCGATTAACATGCTTGAGAGACAAACATGAACAAAAATCTCTCTTTCCCTCTGAAGTATGGCATTCATGAAGATATCATGAATAAGTAAACATTATCTCGTGTTCTGTTTCTTTTGTCTAGCTTATTGGTGTTGAGAAAGCTTCTTCTTCATTTATTTATGTTGGTATTTTATTTCCTTCCTGAGTTTCAAAGATGAACAGAGAAAAATAAATACCACAGAAATCATTGATAGGCTGAAAAGACCATGTTCTTTCTCCTCAGGGAAGGAAAAAAAAAAAAGTTTTAATACAAAGTTTTTGTTGTCTTGGTATTTTATTTAATACAACTCTTAATATAGAATATATGACAATCTGTGTATGACGATAGCTATCAAGCCCAAGCAGCAAAATCCTGTTTTCCAATGTGCAGGAATCCAATTTCTTCTCTTAATACTGATCTAATGATATTGGATTCTAGGTTCCTAAATTACTGTTGTGCTTTGAACTGGGGTGATCCTGTCTAGAGCAAGCCTATTTTGATGGCAGAATGTGTGCAGACCAGCAGAAGCTCATCAGTTTTGCACAGTCCTCACCAAGGTCCCAGATAACACTCCTGCATTTCTTACTCTCTTCCAAATTCCTTAGAGAGATGCTGCAACACAACATACCATCAGGACCCAATGGAAATGACTGTGCATGAGACTGGGTCAACTGATGGACTGATACTGGCTTACCTGACCTTGCTTAACTCCTTAGCAGTTCTTGCTAAAATGATCAAATCTCAGAAAAATTATTGCTCAGACTGATTTTAAAAAGTTTTCATTTGGTAAACCTCACTGTAAATGAGCAGACTTTGACAAATGCTAACTGGGTAGATTAGATACTGTAGGGCACAATAGACAGTCTGCAGAAATTTCAAGCACTGTACCTGAACCTTATAAGCCATAAGCACAACATTTAACTTGTTTCATGTTGACAGAGTCTGTTTTTCAAAGCCATGAAAATTCTTTGGTGGGATTAAATCCAACTTGATCCCTGTGCATGGCTAACCAAAAGGCAACGTGATCGCTTTTCTGCAGCACTGTTAGCACGCTCACAGCTGCAGCATCTTAGTAAAGGTCCTTTCCAGAAGGGAAAATGGAGGCATTAGAGCATGACACGTTTTCCGTGTCCTACTTCATAACCTCACACCTTAGATGAACTGTGAAAGTTAAGACTAAGGGTCTAATAGCACAAGCCAGCCAAACAGTACTATTTTTATCCTCATGTCAAAGTCAGAAGGGTTTTCTCCTTCTCGTTAAAGACAAAAGCCATGCATTTTCCAAATGAGGGCAATAAAGACTACAAGAATGCTTAAAAGCCCCACGTAATCTTTTTTGGTTGCAGAAATACAGATGTAGATGCTACATTGACAAAGTGGTAACTTGATCAAATTTCCACTGATAAACAAAGCAAAAACAAACAAACAAACAAAGAAACAAACAAACAAAAAACCCTACTGCATATTTTGAAGCTGTAGCCTGCAGGTTAAACAGTATTTTTTTGACAAAACTGACTTTCAGCTTTGTAGGATGTCTACAGAAAGCAACGGTGATTCAGTGCAGGGAGGAGCGCTCCTCCCTCCTGGGTCACTTTCATTAAGACATGGCAGGAAGATGGGCAGAGGAGAGCTGTGTGCTGCAGGTGTCACCTTACCAGCACCACATGCTGCAGAGATCCTGACCTTCTGGGGAAGAATAAGGAAAACCACCGTGGTTCTTCTCAGCAGGAAGCTTCTTCCACTTTGGGGCTCTGGCCAAATCTTAACCTAGCTAAATCTACCTACCAAAATGAAATAAGAACGGGAGAAGATAATCTGCTCTGACAGCCCTTGAAGGTGGGGAATGCTGTGTCACAGTGTAGAACTGGCTGTACCACCACAGCAGGTGGTGGGATGCAGCACAGGCCAATTTCTGTGAGATCCTTCTGGAATGGAGGCACCAAACGACTGTCGTGTGTCACTGTTTTTTTTAACAGATTGCGTCTAATCCCAAAATCCAAGTCCACCTAATAGCTATTGTTGCCTTGGCACTATTCCTAGTTGAAGAAACCAAGCCTGTGAAGTAGACTGAATGGCAAAAAGTTCGGACTAAAAATACTTGACAGCAACATTTGATACCTTTGGATCAGAAAACACAGCTGAGCTAGTAAACAAGTTGTATATTCCCACAACAGTACACTCCGTCTCTGTGTGGGCAAGACTGGCAAGGTGCTGTTTGTCCTGAGAGGACAGCTTGCAAGTGGGATGCCTAGTGGGTAAAGTTCCTGCACCCTACTAAACTCTGTCTTCCAGCACTTGTAAAGCTCTAGTTTGAGCGTTTGAATCAGAATGTAAGGAGTTCTGCTAGCTAAAGACCAGGTGAAGAAGATAGAACACAAATTTGCTCCCTCCTTCCTTCCTCCATGCTCCTCCATGCCCCAGATGCCTTCAAGGGAAAGGGGAGGACAGTTCTGTGGAGCAGCTCATCTTCTCTTTTTCTTTGCTCATGCTGGGATTAGCAGACATGTCCATGGGCAAGGACGAAGGAACACTAAAACCCTCCTTTTCCTCTTAATGTCACATAGGCAAAGGCACTTTCTGGACCCCTGCCTCAGTGCAGATTGCCTCCGTGGTTAGATGAAAGCTAAGTTGCCTGCAAACTCGGTTTCCCCAGGACAAGCAGTGCAAGCGGAACTAAGTCCTTTTAAAAAAGAAGTGTTGGACTGAACTTAGCAAATGAGGATGTGGTATCTCCGGGTCATAAATTAGTGCCCTTCAGCTCTCTGACAGGAATGTGCAAGTCATTTCTCTGGAGGACTGAGAGTTCATGAACCATATAGAAGTTGATTCCTGGATCCAGAGCTGCAGTACTGAGATGTTCATGTGACAGGTAATTAGTTGCTCACTAAGAACTTTCCCCAGAGCATTCCTCCAGCATAGCTAAGACCTGGAGAGACTAAAGTGTGTTTGAATGAGCTTTTCTCTGTGTTTATCTCCACCTATCCACTTTTCTTTTTCCTTTCTGCTGTCCTACTAATATACGTGCATTGGTGCACTGTTCTGTGAAGCTTTCTATGCCGTCAGTTTAATCCCTTGTAATAGTAATTCTGTCTTTAGTCAGAATCCCAGTATTTCTGTTCCTTTTTTTCCTGCTTATCTTGACTGAAGCCTAGATGCAACCTGACGTAAATGAGTTTAGTTTCATTGCCCTTAGCAAAGCTCCACCAATTTGGACTGGCAGAGAATTTTTTCACAGTGATATGCTTTGTACTAGGACTTTTTGTTTTGTATAAGCAATGCAAGCAATGAGTTATATAGATCTATCAGTTCAGGCTGCATGTATATGGCTTAGCAGTCAGCTCTGACCAACTTGTTCTTCCACCAAATAACAAGATGACAGAGGGTATAAGACATTCTCAAGATATGCAGGAGCTGGATAGACAGAGTTACGCTTCTCATAGAGTCATCCAGCTGTTATGCCAAGCAAAGTAACATCAGTGCAGTTTTGCAGGTTTGTTAGATACCTGTCTCTTAGATGCCTTTGGCCAGGACATATGAATCTAGTGTTTAACACTCCAACTTCTAAGCTTCAGCTAGTCTGCAAATCTGCATTTATTCCTTCCCCTGTTGCTGACATTAATTGTTGTTCTCCTGACTCTGTGTGTTCATATGGCAAGTGTGGCAGCTTCATGATTTTGCAGGTGCAGCACTCCCTCCGTGCATAGGGCATACGATCACCACAGAACAACTTCAGGTCTTGTTCTAGCACTACAGAGCACTATTCACTATGGCATTCATGCTTTGATATTCATAAGCCTACTGTCCTTCTCATGTGTTCCCCTACCAACAGCATGCGCTCACAGAACCCTTTATGGATGCATTCAGCGTTCTGTGTACAGTTATCATTCACCCCTGCTTCATCTGACATCCCTATTACTTTCTTATATACAGGCAATATGTCTTTCATACACAGTTTCACAAGCTTTGAATTTTGTTCGCTGAATCACTGAAATTTTGTGTCAACTCTTCCACTGCCCTTGAAAGGGAAGAATACCCACATCAGATTGAAACTACCCTTGGTGCTCTACGTTTGGTGATACACTTGGGAATAGTGAGGTTACAGTTAGTCAAAGATCATGCTGATTAGTGCTCAGACATTATAGAAGATGGGATATTGGAAAACATGAAGATTAATAGGTTGCAGGGGGGAAATAATCCTATGGTGAAATCTGTTCTAAAAGGCATACTGCCAGGAGAGACATAGTAAGAGCTTTTCCAATTAAGACTTTTCTAACAGAAATTGTCAGTTCAAGAACTAATCATAGATAAAGACTATACATCACCAAGAATGAGAAGATGTTGAGGATGTTGATGTTATCACCAAGAATGAGAAGATGTTGAGGATGTTGATGTTTCTACATTTCTCAGAACAGGAGGGTGCACTGCCTACTGCTGTACAGTAGGCTTTCCAGACACAGGTGAACTATTGCCCAAGTCACTGAGCAGAGACACTCTGCTCCTCCCTGTAACAGGATGTGGTTGGTGGATTAGAAGACAAAGCCATGTCTAATGTTATTAGCTGAATGCTTTCACAGAGCTGTGGCATTATGGAACTTCAGCAGAAATGTCTCACTGACTACTGACTGTCTTTACTAGCTTAACAGAAAAATAATTACTTCTCTTTTCAGCCCTACTCAAAACCCATGAATTTTTAGGCACAAAGCATTCTAACAATAGCAGTAGCAAATCTATGTGCATGTATATATACACGTATATATAAATATACAGAGAAATTCCAAGTGTGTTTACTTGATGGTGCGCTGAATGTTCTGAAGACCTTTCTTATTTACTGAAAAAAGCACCAGCAAGAATGAATGGCATGCAATATAATCAGGGGTCTTTGTTATTTTCAGAAACCTAATGAATGAACACATGACATCCACCGCTTTTTGACATGACAGGCATATGGTGTTCATAAATAAATAAAAAGTCTGATGTTACAGTTAGGTTGATACCATTGAGTGGTAACATTTGGTAAGCTGGCAAGTTGTCTACTCTATCTTACCTTGACAGTAAGAACACAAAATATCTGAGTAAAAACAATTAATTGTAACTGATAGGTTTTGCAGTTTCCTCCAATGAAGTCACATTACTAGGTTCCAAAAGAAACACTAGACTGCTTTTTAATGTATAGCTTCAGATATACATACAATAACAATTAAAATTATGAGGAAAGCATTTTTCAGCTACAGTAACATTCAGCAACAGTATCTAAATGCCTTGTAGAGATTTCACAGCAATAACAAAGAGTGAAGCAGGACCAAGGTGCCTGCGTTTTACTGACACTCAAAACTGAGATCCTGAAAATGCCAGAATAGCCACCTAATGGACAGGTACTGCTCTTGGGTTTTACAACAGTGATGCTTACTGAAATATGATTGACCCAGGTTCAATTTTCAGATCTCTTTATGACCTACAGATCCCAGTTTCTCATCTCCCCCAGGAATGTTCTACATAGACTATCCTTTCCACACTCTCACTGCTTGCCTGAAAAATCACACTTTCACTAGTGGCATCACTACTGCAAATTTTGGGGGATATAGGAGTAAATGTCTTTCTTCCACACTTGCATTCCAAAGCTACAACCTGATCCCTAGCAGTGAGTCATCCCAGTAAACCATCACCAAATATAAAATACAAATTATTACAAGCAATTGAGGTAATAACTATGGTGTAGCTGCCCACAGACCTCACTGCAACAAACCAGATGCGGTTCAGTTCTTGCCTTTAAATCTTCAAACCCACTAGTCAGACTGCAAACTTAGTCATATGCCCAGTGTACTCAGATAAACACCAATCAATCAACAGCTAGTCCTAGAGTCATCCTCATCTCAGAATTCATCCAGCTTCATCAGTTTCCTGTGGTACCTACAGGTTCCACAGGACTTCAGGCTTAACTGTGCTGAACCCTGACCCATAGCAAAAAGATACAAGCCCTGATCAGGCCAAAACAGATAAGAGATGGGTATAATCTGGAGGACTGACCCTCCCGGGGTGTTTGTGGTCAGCTCCCTTGCATTAAGGCTAGATTAAAATTTGGGGTTAGGGTACAGTTTAGGAGAGAAGCGTAGATTTTATTCCTGAACATGGAAGTATTCAAATGGTCTTGAATTTATTTCCAGATGGTTGAGGTCACTTAACTTTGGGAAACATGGAGCTGAAGTGATAATTAAGACTGAGAAAGATTTGAAAATATTTCATTTTCTGATAGCTGCTTAAATAGGATATAGGTTGGTACTGTAATGCCAAATCAGCCTTAATTTGGTCACAGGATAGTAAAGATCACCATTGTGAGAGTCAGAGGGCTGTGTTTGTTTTTCATAGGGTATGCAAAAATAGAGGCTCATGTTGACAATACTGAATGGACTAGAGTTAGCTGCAGAACGCTAGGGATCACCTCACTGGGATTTAGGCTAGAATTCCTGAGGGATCCTAAGGCTGGAAATTTTCACCCTGCATTATGTTAGGACCACCAAAGTAACAAGAGGTTTAATGCTGGCATGGCTGAAAGGGTAAAACTGAGTTTTGAAGGGCTACCCCTCAATAGTAGGGGCTTTCCTGTATATTTCAGTGGTACAGTTGGGCTAAAGGAAATAATGGTCAGGAGTACTGTATTTATTTCTGAATTTTACTGAAATTGACATCAGTTAATGGCCAGGGACATCACTCCTGGTTTTAGAAAAGAGAATCTGTTAATATGCTGAAGTAGGATGAAAATTGCTTTGGAACATCTTAAGGCCATGCTAAGTGTTTAGTTTAAGGAAAAGGTAAGGTTTGAGAGAGAACTATGTGGAGAATTGTGTGACCATCTTAATCCTTGAGGGAATATCAAAGAAGAAAGGGGATGGTGTTACTGAGATTGCACACAATACTCACAGCAGTCACCTCTTTCAAATTAAACTGGCCAGCTGGAAGATTGGCATGACGGTGTGAGAGAAATAAGGTGACAGAACTGTGGTTCTAGGAATACTGGGTTTTGGAAAGGATATGATCTCATTGGTAGTTTAAGTTTAAGGTCAGGAAAAGAAAGACAAGGACTGCTGGTATTAAATGTGAAGCCTCCAGGAACCACTGAATAAAATGAGGTTTGGTACACAAGTAAATGTTACGGGTTGGGATGACTCTCCTGAATCAAGGCTAGTGTTAGGGTTAAGAACTGACAGAGTAGTTGTTGGAACGATGAGTTTATTTCTGAATGCCGTGGGAACAATATACTAAGTTGATAGCTGTTCCTGAGAAGAATAGGCAAGATGGAACGGGTGATAGCTTCTTTCTAGGACATAAGGGATTGAAGATGTGTTGTCATTTCTCCTTTCTGCAGAGGACACCAAAACCTAACCCTGACCAAACCTTGAGTTTGCTGTCTGCCAAAGGAATATCTTAAACACCAATGAGCACCACTCTTGATTTTGATCCAGATTAGTTCATTAACACCTCCTACGCAGAACTTTTTGTCTCAAAATTACAGTTAGGCCTGTCACTTCTGCCCAGACAAAACTACTCATACCCTAATCATTCCTGAAAGTATTTTGTGCACCATGGGTCTTCCAAAGGATGGCATGAAAGCCATTCCCATTTCACCAATTCAATTGAGCATTGGATCCCATGGCTCCAACCCCTTGTTAGTGCTCATATTAATCCTATGGATCCAGCAACAAACAAAGTTATTCTGCCCTTGGCTTCTAAAATTCTCTGAACTGAAGTCAACACAGAGCAAAGAACTAACCCTGCTGCTTGTCCCAGACAAATCTGTGCTTTTCTGTCCTGATCAACAAAAAGGCCCCAGTTCAGTCTTCAGAGGATTATGGTATCCACTGCATCAAGCTTAGATTGACAGACCTTGTGAACTCCAAGCAGGATTAAGGCAGGTGACAGAATTCAAAAATGGGGGAGAATTAAAGTTACTGTGCAAAAAGGAAACAGAGGTTGAACAGCTAATTTTATTGCTGTCTGGAAAAGAACTCCTGCATAGGCTGTATGGATTTAGAAAAGGATTGCTGTGCTTTAGATAAATAGATCAATAATGAGAACGGCAAAATGAAGATAACTAGCCTGGGATTTAATCTACGATTAAGATGAAAGAGGAGATTCAGCTTTTGGAGAAGATAGATGGATGAAGTAGAAGAGGTGACAGAGTAGAAAAAGTTGACAGTACTAATTGGGGGAAATGTTTAAGGAAGGTTTGCTCAACTAAATTTTAAACTCATGATTAAAACAGGTATGGGACAGAATGAGGTGAAGATATATTTTTTGTTCTTGTACTGCCTGTAAGTCTGTAGCATGACAGTAGTGTTGTAGTGCAAGTTAGGTCTATTGCTGTGAGAGTTACCTTTCCTTGTTGAAGGCTTACGATTGCTTGTAATCACATGTGTACCTTAGGAAAGAGGGACCAGAAGAGGCTTGTTCATTGCAGGAACCCACAAGGGCTGCAAAAGCAGTAAGAAGACTGGGGACATCAGAGGGAATTAAGCTGTGTTTTTTCCTTAAGAAATGCTTCCGGGACCTCAAGTTAATTATGTCACCGTAGTTGTGTTTGATTTATGACAGAAGGACTCAGGCTAGTACAAGGACCAGCTGATGAATCCTGTCTAAATATAAGAAGTTTGTCCCTTACTGGGATACAGATGTGGAAAGTTTTGTTTCTGGATCCTGGAAGACCAGCTGTTGTGGACTCAGTCAGACAAAATCACCAGTCTTCCATTCGGGCTCAGTTTTGTGTTGGGCTGTGGATACAGCTTGGAACTGGTGAGACTGATCAGCTCCATCTGTTGCTGCAGGCTTTATAGGCTAGAAGACTGGGAAGAGGGCAGCTGCCTTTACAGATGCAACACGCTTAAGACTGTGGGCAGGAAAGAATTTCTTGAATGACTTACAGCTAGAGGTAAGGACAGATTTCTTAGCTGTAGAGCAGGCATTTGCAGGTTTGGAGAGGGAACTTGGACAAACAGGATAGGAAGAGGATTCAGTTGCTGAAGTGAGATCCAAGATTAAAAATGCCAAAGCAGTTTGAGTGTTCTCTTTATGCCTGAAGTCTCTAAGTTCATAGGTCTGGTATCTGCATGGACAATGTGAAGTCAGTGCCCAATTACAGTAAACAAACTGTATTTGTTACTGGATCCTAAGGGCTTTAATTGGCCTTTGGCTGAAAATCAGTTTCCAAAAACCCTTCTACCAGAACAGATCCAGTGATGGGTTTGAGGTTATAAGGAAACTTGTGCTGAAGATCTACTAGCATTAGGTCACTGTAGAAGGCTGACAATATTTGAAGGATGGATGATGTAGTTAGCTGTAAGAGGTCACATTATAGCAATCAAAACTTGACGGGCAAGAGAATAAAGGTGTTTATTCTCTGTCTGGTGTTTGGAGTGAAAGAGGCAAATTCCTCAATACAGCTGCAATTAGTTCTGGGATAGCCAAGCATTGCTTTTCTGGCCTTAATGCAGAAGTCTGTATAATGACTACAGAACTAGGCTAATTCCCCTTTCCTGCAGACATCACAAGACAAGCAGGAATAGTGGGCACAGAAAGGGATAGGGAATGCTATGGTTGGTTTTAGGTGAAGTTCATCCTCTTGTTCCTCAAAGAGGGTAGAAGTTAACTGTACTCGTAAGTAGCATGTGCTGTAGCGCCCTAGCGTGTGCTGACACCTTGAGTATGGATCCTATATAAGTTCAGGTCACTGGACCAGAGCTTAAGGTTACAGCTAGCCATCGGAGCAGAACTGGCTGTGTCATGTTTAACACGAAGTTCCACACCACTTTAAGAAGTATGCTGGGAGACATCTTGAGGCAGAGTTAATGATTCAGACCAAGGTTAATGCCTTGATATCAGAGAAAGTGAAAAGCAACATTTATGTCTGGATCACAGGATCATGGGATGTTTGAAATGACAAGGGTCCTATGGGTCCACCTGGTCCAACACCCAGTGCAGGGTACCCAAACCCATGTCCAGGAGACTTTTGAAGACCTCCCAGGATGAGACTCCAAAACCTGTCTGGGCAGCCTCTACCAGTGCTCTATTACCCACAGAGCATAGAAGCCTGGTGTTCAGAGGGAACCTCCTGTGCTCCAGTTTGTGGTAGCTGCCTCTTGTCCTGGCACTGGGAATCACTGAATAGAGACTAGAGCCCTGTCTTCACCACATCCTCCCTTTAGGTATTTAGACATACTGATGAGATACCTCTGGAACCTACTTTTTTCTAGGCTATAAAGTCTCGTCTCTCTCAGTGTTTCATCTTTCAGGATCCTGCTAGGTTTTCTAAGCTTAAATCTCAGTTAGTTCTAACAAATTAACACAAACAGTTTAATCAACAGAATCTGAAGGATGGTGTAGGGCTGGGGTTAGTTTCAGTGATGGCACAGCCTGGTACTGCACATTCTAGGCAATTAGAATTGGTACAATGACTGCTGAAGAAGAACAGACAGGGCCAACATTAGATATGGGGCAACCAGAGCCTAAGACAGGGAGTGTTGTCATTATGGTTAACATTTGGTACTAGAGGGACTGAAGAGTTCTTGAAAGTCATTTCTGGAAACTGGTGCATTGCTCCTTTTAATTAAGGAGAAAGGACTTCACAGGCAAAGTCGAACAGACAAAAGCACTAGGAGAAAGAGACACTAGCACTTACCAAGGTGTTGTGATCACTAGGGTATGGTTCATAAGTCTATACACATGTGCACATCTGTTTTCTCCAGTGTGTAACCTTCCTCCCATCCTTCCTGTCTCCCTGTGAGCCTCCCTCCCCCCCAGCTCCCACAGCCCTCCGAGTCCTTTCTTTTGTTCCACCGCATCCTTTCAAGTGCAGCACAGGGCCAAGTCAGCAAGAGGAGGGAAGCAGCTTTACCAATTGCTTTGGCCCTGCGTGCAGAACAATAGCAACCACCAGCCCCACAATAACAGTAGTAATAGAAATGCTGCCAGGCCACGGCTTTGCCAGCTTGGGGTTAAAGGCGGGTGATGTGGCTAGGGGTCAGCACCGGCATTTGGGTTGGGATGCAAGCATCTGGAGGCTGCCGGCTCGCGGCGGTGACCCCACAACCCCGCCGGCACGGCTTATACGCCCAAACCCGGGGCAAAGCAACCTTGGGGGACGCTCAGCCTCCCCGCCGGGCCCTCCGGCAGCAGCCCCCGTTCCGACGGCATCCAGCTGTCGCTGCCAGCTGTGTGCCAGCCCCGGCCGGGCCGCGGCCGAGCGCGGGGGCCGCCCCACCGCCGTCCCCGCCCCTGCGGGAGGAGGAGGAGGAACCGAGAGTGCCCGACCCGGTGGCTTTTAGGGCGGGAGGCCACTCGCCGCTTAGCGCTCCTCCGCCCGCCGCCGCTCCGCCGGGCTGGCCGCTGCCCGGCCGCTGCTCCTCCCGTCCCCGGCACCTACCTCGAGCCCCCCGCGGGCTGCGGGGCTCCGCGCCCGGAGCAGGAGGCAGCTGGGCGGGCAGAAGCAGCGGGGAGTCGCGCCGTGACCCGGTGGCTGGAAGAGACGGGAGGCGGAGAGGAGGAAAAAGAAGGCAGGAGGACAGCGAGGGCTGACTGTGGGAGCGGGTCTCGGCGCCCAGGACCCGCACGCCCCGGCGGACACGCGTGGGTGCAGAGCTCAGGGCCGGGCGGAAGATGCACACGACGCAGAAGGACACCACCTACACCAAGATCTTCGTCGGGGGCTTGCCCTACCACACCACCGACTCCAGCCTGCGCAAGTACTTCGAGGTGTTCGGCGACATCGAGGAGGCGGTGGTCATCACCGACCGGCAGACGGGCAAGTCCCGGGGATACGGCTT
>VXAB01002959.1:0-13403 GCA_013399175.1 Odontophorus gujanensis
TACAATACTATAATTTTTTTTTCATACAAAGTACTTCTGATTTTTATCCAACTTTATAATGCATAAAACTCACAGAATTGCTAAGCAGCCTCTGTAGGGGTTCGCATTATTGAGTGAAACTTCTTACTCGCCATCATGAGAACGAAGAAGCCTAAATTGGTCTCTGTCCTTCAAGGTCTGGTGAGAGTGGGATATTTTTTGGTAATTGCTGGCTCTGGTGAATGTATGTTGTTGGCACTGTAATCTGTGTAAGCTTCTGTGCCAGCTGCGTGGAAACACTATCACTAATCTTGTTTCAGAAATTAACTGTAAGCTTGGTTGCTGGTAACAGCTAATTCAGGTTTATCATTCAGGGGCTACAGCCTCGGTGCACACCTTCCATCAGGCTTGCATGCCTGTGCCAGAGTATTTGACAGAAATCACATTCTAAGTCTGATCTCTGGTTTCTGACTTTCATTTTACTTATTTATCAAAACCATTCTGTATTAGATTATTCTTGAGTTTTCACCTGGATTGCACATTCCATTCTTATCACAGCAGTGGCTCACTGCTTGGATGAGATGCAGAAAGACTTGCTCACAGGGCTGATTATCTTGTACTGTTCTCCCAATCTGATTAGGACATTCTTGGGTAGGGAGCTTCTCTGTTGGTCACAACTTTGATTAATTGCCTTAGAGGCTCTAAGTATTGTGTCTGTTAACCAGTGTTCCGCCATGGCCTACTTTTGTTTCTCTTCAGGATTTTCTCTACGCACCATTGTGCCTGGTGTCCAGAGGGCCAGGCATTGCTTTGTGGTCATCTAGGAGTATTTATTGTTACAGTCATGCCTCTGCTGTTTACAATATTGATTACACATTCCCTCATATGTCTCATAGATAGTTCATCTAGTTCTTTTGTACTCTATGCTGAAGTTAGTTCCAGGACAAAGGTCAAGAAGGGTAGCCCACAGAAAGTGTTTGAAACGTTTTGTTGGAGAGAGATAATCTGTAAATGACAAGGCTGCAAGTACTGAAGTATACAAATAGACTTCTATACAAATGAACAACATACTTACAATTGCTGAGCTAGAAATTCAAAGTTTGGTGCTTGCATTGCACTGATTGCATTTTTATGCCTTCCAGAAGGCATTCTACTCATTAATGATTTCTGCATCAAAGCCACTTAATTTATGATCCTTCCACTGTGTAGCAAAATTGCCTCACCAGCAGCGTGTTCATTATTGTCTTAATTGTTCAGCAGGGATTGTTTCTCCCTTCAGTCACATCACCATTGCTTTCTACTTGTGCTTTCAGAACTACAGTCCAGCAGCACATTGTGCAGTGTACAGCAAACACTTCTGTATGCATATTTTTGTGATGGACTGTGACTTCAGGGATGGAAGACTTCACCTGTTTGTAATCAAGCCTATTAATTAATAGATTAATTAATAATGGACAGTTGTATAGCATAATAGCAAAGATGATTCTAGGACAGAAGTAGCTCATAAGTAGTCTTTAGAATTGCACTCAACTAGTGCTGCCTTTTAGCTAACATAGGTTCCTTTCCAGTTTGATCTCATTATCTGCTGTCTGATGATGTGACTTAGAGTACATCACTGTCATAGGGTACTGGTTTGTATGTATGTATATACATATATATGTAAATGTATATATATTCTTACTCTCTTCTGAAGAAATTTGCATCTTGTACCGTCTTCCTGATCTCATGAGTACCTTTTTGCATAGACAGCTCATTTGTTAGTTGCAGCTTCTTGAGACCTGTTTTTATTAATACTGTAAACTAGTTAGTGCTTTGGTAAGCCTGTGAACTTGCATTTTGGTGTTTGTTATACTTCTATAATGTATATACTATATATATACTATATACTTCTATAATGTATATACTTCTATAATACACTTACAGATGGATTCGCTTGTTTCTTGTTGGAAGGGGAGATGGTTTGGTTGGGCTTCTCATCATGGCCTCAGCAGCCAAACTTTCCTTCTGCTTCCAATTCAGAAGCACTGTGTGAGGTCAGAGTTTTCACAGTTGCTAGTGGTGGAAAACGATTGGTGCTTTGGTTATTTAACTACTCCAATATAAAAGATTTGGTTAANATTATTGTCTTAATTGTTCAGCAGGGATTGTTTCTCCCTACAGTCACATCACCATTGCTTTCTACTTGTGCTTTCAGAACTACAGTCCAGCAGCACATTGTGCAGTGTACAGCAAACACTTCTGTATGCATATTTTTGTGATGGACTGTGACTTCAGGGATGGAAGACTTCACCTGTTTGTAATCAAGCCTATTAATTAATAGATTAATTAATAATGGACAGTTGTATAGCATAATA
The DNA here is from genome assembly GCA_013399175.1 of Odontophorus gujanensis. Lineage (NCBI taxonomy): Eukaryota > Metazoa > Chordata > Aves > Galliformes > Odontophoridae > Odontophorus > Odontophorus gujanensis. The sequence continues at coordinate 2,334 of VXAB01002959.1, forward strand.
GCAAAGATGATTCTAGGACAGAAGTAGCTCATAAGTAGTCTTTAGAATTGCACTCAACTAGTGCTGCCTTTTAGCTAACATAGGTTCCTTTCCAGTTTGATCTCATTATCTGCTGTCTGATGATGTGACTTAGAGTACATCACTGTCATAGGGTACTGGTTTGTATGTATGTATATACATATATATGTAAATGTATATATATTCTTACTCTCTTCTGAAGAAATTTGCATCTTGTACCGTCTTCCTGATCTCATGAGTACCTTTTTGCATAGACAGCTCATTTGTTAGTTGCAGCTTCTTGAGACCTGTTTTTATTAATACTGTAAACTAGTTAGTGCTTTGGTAAGCCTGTGAACTTGCATTTTGGTGTTTGTTATACTTCTATAATGTATATACTATATATATACTATATACTTCTATAATGTATATACTTCTATAATACACTTACAGATGGATTCGCTTGTTTCTTGTTGGAAGGGGAGATGGTTTGGTTGGGCTTCTCATCATGGCCTCAGCAGCCAAACTTTCCTTCTGCTTCCAATTCAGAAGCACTGTGTGAGGTCAGAGTTTTCACAGTTGCTAGTGGTGGAAAACGATTGGTGCTTTGGTTATTTAACTACTCCAATATAAAAGATTTGGTTAAGTTCTTGGGAAAACTTGTATTGATCAAAAGTTTCAGTTCTGAAAGCCAGGGTCTCATATGTGAATTGTAGTGTAATCAATCGTGAAATGTTTTTTTTCCTCCTTTTTTCTTAAAGAAAGATGTTTGAATGTCTCCTTAAGTTATGAAAGTCAAGCCCGCCTCTCTCCACCTTCTGTAAAATAAAACCCTGTGATTTCAGAATGTGCTCTTTTTTGTCTCCATAGTCATTGTTATTTGCTCTCTTTTCCATGAGGCTGCTACTTCCTCTCAGTGCAGATAGAATACAGAGAGTAATACATTAAAAAGTAAAATCCAGTACCTGAACTACACTTACTGCGTGTTATCTGACAACAAATTTGAGTATACAGCTCAAATAAATGCATTCCATTTCACTTTAAATTCATCAGTACACAAAGAAGATAAGCTCTTGCTCTAAATAAAAACCAGAGCTTCTTTAGTATGAAAAAAACAAGGTGGTCTGAAGGCTGGGCACAACTGTTTCTTGGTATTTGTTCAGAGATAACTGCAGTGACATTTCTGGAATGATAACTATAAAATCTGTAGGTAGCTTCAAGGATTATCAAAGATTGCATCTTTCTCATTCTGTACCCACAAATCTTTCATTCGTTTGTTTTTTTTTATAATGTATTTATTTTTAGCTGGGTTTTTATAAAAATCTCTAGGAAAGCAATGAAGTACCTGTTATGTAATCATTCAGGCCCTATATTTTAACTTGTATTATTGCAGTCCATGAGGGATTTCATGATCATGTGTACATATTAACTGCAAAACCCCAAAATGGTATTTAGCATTTTTGTAAATATATTGCCATATTATATATAAAATCTTATGAGCTCTACACTTATCTCTAGATTTTGGGTTTTGAAAAATTGTTTCATTAAGATACCTCTTGGAGGGAGGATTAGATAGCTGAAAGTAAATTATTTTGAGCAGCAGGTTGTAGAACTTTGAAATTTTCTCCTGTATCATCAGAGAAGTGCAAGTTTCTTCTTTTATTAGGTACGAAGTAACAGACATTGGAACAGGCCCTTCACTCCTGCTACTAGTGGTATCTGGCTCAAGAAGGGCGGTTAGATGTGCTTTATGAAGCTGACAAATATTTGCTGTCAGTAGAAGAAGACCAGACAATCTTGAGCTCCAAATTAAAATGATATTTACTGGAGTGCTTCTCTGCTCATTTCCCAAAACACTCTGAGTCTTGTTTCTTTCATGGACCTATTTTATTGTTTAAGTTCCACTTTTCCTGGCAGTGTGGCTGTAGAAGTCATGAAGATTTATTTTGTTTCGTATCCCGTCTTTGCTCTGTTCACTGTCCACATTTCCTCTGCTGAAATTCAGTCATGCGCCTTCTGCCCAGCCATTCCTGGCTTGCTGAGCTCTGCCTCTCTGATCTCTGTTCTCTCTTTCTGTGCATCTAGTGTCTGCTCCCTAGCTCTTTCAACCCTACCAAAAATCCAGATACTTGTCAGAGCTCTTCTGTTTCTAATCTGCCTTGACTCACCCCTAAAGCATCTTTTGTGGTATTCTTGGTAATCAGATGGCTCCAATGGAGACATGTCACTGGAGTCCAGTCCCACTCAAACTCTTTCATCCAAGCTGCATAATTCCAGTTTTATTCCAGCTTCACACCCTAAAAAGAGTTTTGCCTTGAGCTGATATCCTGTTTAAGTGGAGGTGTCTTCCTGGAGAGTGGTGAGGGGAGGAAGAGGGATCAGAGGATCCTACTGTGTCCATTCCAGACATGACCCTGAAACTGCTGTTCGGGATAGAAACTTGAGGTTCTTCTTTTTCCAGTTGCTTTGCTTCCTTACGCTTTGCATAAGGGTTTTCTTTGAAGAGTGCTGTGTCTTTTTGTTGTTGTTGTTGTTAATTATTTTTTTTTTCTTTTTAAAGCTGAGAATGCATCCTTATTACAGGAAAGACACCTTTTAAAATTTCAGCCAGTGCTTTTCTACATGTTATTTTAAGGGCTTAAATACTTAAGAGTGCTTTTCTTTAATGGGAAAATATTTTTTCCCCATTTTTAACCCATAGTATGGAATTAGCAATCTAATTTTGGCTTAATGTATTCAACTTGAGGTAGAAATCATATGTAAAATTTTATTTGGTTGTATTTTTGGCAGTGCTTTGTAGGAAGCTAGACAATGGTTTAATGCTTGGAAGCAAGGTGCTTTGTAACCATGGGATATGGTGCTACATTTTGTCTGTAAGAGACGTGTAACTTCCTTGAGCCGCTAGTTATTTTTATAAATGGCTTCTGGGAACATTATTTAAAATCTATGTTTCCTTGCTTTTATTCCTAGCACAATGTCAACAACTTCTGATTTTCTCTTCTAGGCTGAACTGGAAGCTTTTGAAAACAGATTAAAAGGACGAAGAAAGAATAAGAGGAGAAGGGATGAAGTAGAAATCGAACAGTCCTTATGGCAAAAATATAAAAACCTCATTATGCTGCCAGTGTTTGGAGTCGCTGTTGTGATGGTTGCATGGCTCATGGTCTACAATGGCTGAATCAACTCAGTATTCAATATACCTCAGTCAGGCTTTAGGTTGCTATTATTCTTAGAATGTTAGTCCGTGTGCAAAAGAACTTAATATGCATAGATTGTGTATATACACTATTTGCAAGAAAAGTGAAGAGGAGGGAAGAAATGTCACCTTTTGTGTTATTACATTCGCAGCACAAAACTGAATTCAGACACTGAAGATAATGAAATAGTAAATTTTAGTCTACACTGAAGTGCTGATGTAATTTGTCTGAGATCCATTAACATTGGTTCTATTAATATGTTATTACTTTCCCTTGTTTCCATTTCACAATATTAAAAATAGCTTAGTAGAAAATGAAGATTTCTTTTTTATGAAATCAACTTAGCATATGATTAAATATTAGTATTCATAAGCCAGTCCCTTTGTTACATTACATAATTTCTGTCCTTCAAGCCAGTTTTACTTGTTAACAACTAATAAGGAACTTCAGATCATTTAAGTTTTGAGTGTTTTGTGGACTCTCATGTCAAAACTTTCTTTAGAGAAAGGAAATATGAAATGTCTCTCAGTTCATCTATACTGCAGATATTACACTGCCCCCTTGCAGACTTTTTTTTTTTTTTTAAATTGTTGTTTTTCAGTGCTTGGTTCCTCAAAATCAAATAAACTGAAAACTTGATTTAATGGACGGATGCATACACTGAGCGTAGATGTGAAGTACCTTCAGGGTAGAGGGATATGTTCTCATTGCTTTCCATGTAGCCAAGGGCAGAAAAGCAAATTGAAATTAAACTTAGAGCATTGCTTCTATGTTTTTATAGAGAACTGTCACATTTGAATATTTGCCTAGATGTACTCAAATATAAAGTAGTTGAATAGTGTACCAGTACAACTATATGTTGTTCTGAAGCCATCTGGATGGTACTTTCCTGCAGTGTATGAACTGTCTAGCTAATCTTTTAATTATTTGAATATTACTAGTGGTTGTGGAACTGCAAGGTTTACATGGCTTTGAGATTACAAGAAAAAACATATTGTCTCAGCTGAAGGGCTGCAGTTTAAGTTTGGGGTATAAGGGAGGAATCAGAAGAATGTTTTCATTTTTTTTTTAAATCTCTGCTGGAAGTCTTATGCTCATATTGCACAACGTGTGTATCGAGTTTTTTGCACAACGAGTGTTTTATGAGATCCTTTGAAAGAGGAGGTACAAAGCATGCAGTTCTTGGAGTTCTGCTTCTGGGATGTATGTTTGCCTCCCAAGCACTTGTAATTTTAGCATATAGTTTCTTTGCAAATGCCTGCAAAAGCAGTGGGACCGTTTGTGGGAAGGAGTACAGAAAATTGCAGTTTGTTTGAAAACTTTCACTCAGTTTTAGTCTATGTGTAAAAGGCGTTGGTCTGAGCTGATATCCAAACATTAATTACGGTTCAGCGGCAGAAAAAGCAAGAAAAGCTGCAGAAGGCAATAGTTCTAGGGGAAACAGTTTCTTTTGATTTTTTTTTTCACCTAAGTTTGGTGAAAGAGAGATGAGGAAAATTTGGGAATTTTTAGCAAGAATGAGTGTTATTTGGTAGTATTTTATATAGTTTATTTTTTTTTAATTGATTATAAAAACTCTTACTGACTCTGTCATGGTTTCTTAGGCTGTTTAGTATGTAAAGTTATGGAATTAAAATTAGTGTAGAGCTGAAATTTCAAAAGGTAAGCAAAGTTGTATCTGTTGAATTCTCTTATTTCCTAGTTTAAGGAGTAAACCATTTCCATATTGTTACTTTAACTCTTTTCTGTAATACTGATGCCTGCGAGATAATTACGTATGTAGGTGTTGTTTCTTTAACTAAGTGAGGTGATGCCATTATGCGACTGCTTGGGCCTGTGTTCTCCCATCACTGAGGGAAAAAAAGGAGGGAGATTTTTGTTTGACTGAAATAAAATGTGATCTATTGTCCAAAAATACAAAAAGAAGCTTTTTGTAGATGGAATTTTTAGGTTAAGGTGAATGGGAACATTGTGGAAACAGCTCTTATTTTATGTGAATATAAGCCATTTTTCTATGTACTGTAAGCTGTTTCGTTGAAACAATTACAATGTAAAGTTTCTCCTTGCCTCCATGGCAAAGACAAGAAATCTCTACAGAGCTATAATAATGAACTGCACTTGAGTTACATGTTTGAAGTGGTTCTTAGTGTACTTTTCTGCATATTTTGCAATAGTTGTGTGACACAGTAGAAAGGAAAAGACTTGCTTCTGATTGATCATCTTTATTTTAATAAGAAAGCATTCAAACCCCTGAATTTCATTCCATTCATATACGTGTGTGTATGTGAACATCTTTCCTTGAAAGAATCATATCCCTCCCGAACCTCACGGATGTGAGAGAGCCCTATTCTTGAGATTCTATTCAAAATAGTTATGGATATTTTATCCGACCATCTGAGTCATTTGCACTCTGTTGGTCTGCCTGCTGAACCTGAGATTTGTTTATTGGCATAAAAATAAAGTGTGTGGGCTCAAGCAATGTGCAGTTTAATAAATCACTGTTTTCTATTTGTTGTTTTAAAATTACTCTTACAGTTTTGGTTTTTTTTTTGCCTTTTGATTTTGATTGAAGCTCCACATGTTGCAAGCACGACAGTTTTGAAGTAAAAGGTTCAGATGAAATCATCTGGTATCCAGTATATAGTAAGTATTTTGATTACTAAGAATATTTTGAATGTTAACAATTTACAACAAATAAAAAGCATACTGATATACGTTAACATATGTTATGGTGTTGGAGTGAAATGAGAGGTGAGCCTGATGGTGGATATACTTTAAAATATTTAGATGCATATAAAATGAAAAAAAAAAAAATAACCCAAGAACTTCTGAGAGTTTTTTTTTCCTGGTTCTGAACACATTCTGGTTAGCATTGATCTCTCTGTTCTGAAGCAGCGTGCTTAGAAGTTGTCGGTGTTTTGGACTGGATACTCCTTGGATGAGTTTGTTCCCTGTAACAGTAACAAGACTTTTGTGTATGTTAATTTAATGTAAAAACTAAGTCATGCAATAAACACATCCAGAACTACTTGAAAATCTGTTTGTTTTCAAGGACTAGTATCAAAAAGCATCACCCTTGTCCCAGGCAATAACAGCTGATGTGTGTAAAGTTCTAGTCATGCTTTTTCCCCTTCTGTGGCAGCAGTAGTTCTTACTACTCAGATTAATACTGAAGTTAACTTTATCACGTTCCAACTATGGGAACAGGTTGGGAAGCAAATTAAGATGAAACAAATAGGAGCGGATTAAGTAGATTATTGTTTTGGCCTCATAAACAGACACACAACTGATTTATTAGACATTTGCTCTGAGAGTACTACTGGAGAGGAAAATGTTACTATGCAGATACCAAAATTTGTTTTGAAAGCTTCTATGCATGATTGTGGCTTTAAAGTACTGAACTGTGAGTGCTTGCCATCTCAGCAGTTCTGGTTCCAAAGCGTATCTGTACCGTGTGCCAGCTTCTCTGCAGGTGATGTCTTTGTGCTGTGGATCAGAGTGCTCAGTCTGAGGACGCTCCTGTGCCAGGCAGCAGAAGTTTGAGCCTTCTGGAAGCTGCTCTGGTGTGTGGCTTAGGATGAGGTGTTCTTGGGTGGGCAGGCTGTGTGTGCCCCTGACAGTACTTCCGATATCCCTCTTCTATTCTGACTTCATCCCAGTTATTGTGCGTGGATGTTTGATTTGACCTCTTTTTTTTTTTTAGTGAATGGATGTTTACATTTGTGTCTGCCCTTCCACTTCAGCTGAATCAATCACTCTAAAAAGGAAGATGAGATGCAGTAGAGGTATTTAGTATTGAGTGGGAAGGGAAATGTGAAACTTGAAGAAAACCAGGAAACAAGTTCCTACTGTATCGATACAGAATCATAGAATAGAATCACAGTATCCTTAGAGTTAGAAGGGACCTTTAAAGGTCCTCTAGTCCAAGTGCTGTGCAGTGAACAGGGAATATGAGTGTGGGCCATGCTCTGAGGGAGCTGTAGCTTAACCAAGTATTATTTAATCTAAATAATTGTTCCTCAGGCAACATTTCCTATAAAACTGCTGAAAGCAGAGCTCAGCTTAGGCTTTCTCTTGTGTGCTGTACGTTAGCTGAATCTTGAAGCTATGAAACAGCATCAGAGTGGTTCTCCAGCTTGAGATGTCACAAGGCTGTGAGTGAAGACTGGGTTAGAGTTTGGAATTCATTATTTCTGCTGAAGAATGCAGCCTCCCACCAAAGCCAGGCTGGCCATGGACTGTACCTTTTCATTTACAGTTTTCATTTGCCTTTGCAGGGTTTTTTTTTTTTTTTGACAGAGCTAATGAATCTCTGTAAAATGCTCTAACAGTAAAATTACGTCTTGATTCTTTTTTCTATTTATTTATTTTTATTTAAATCAATATAGCCTATTTTATTTGTTGTTTTATATGATGTCCAAATTGATTAATGTATAAGTGCTCTTGCTTCTGTCTTTTGCCTTCCTTTTCCTACTATGTGTGCAATTGTTTAAAAAGAATAGAAGAAGAAGAAAAAAAAGCCGCAACACTGTACTCCCTCCAGAGTAGATTTCTGTCGGGAGAAAGAACACAGGACTGAAATACTGTGGGTATGAGTTAGTTATGTGCGGTGCCACTTCAGGAGCACAAAATGGCCCAACTTTACACACGAATGAAGAGTGACGCACCTTACAGCCGAAGATGAAGTAACAGATCTCTGGAACAGAAGCTGGCTGGGAGCTGAGAGGAAGTTTTTGACTTAAGCTTTGCTTACAGATGTATCTTCATCTGAATGGTGTAATCCTGACTGACAGCCAGATAGAAAGCCGTACTCAAGCCGAGCTGTTTTAACACACTTCTTGGGTGTTTTCTGACTTGTATTTTTGAATGACTACTTCAGAAGCGCTGGAACATACACACTAAAAACTGGGAGCCTTTCTGCTTGCACGTGTAATTTCGGAACCCTTTCTTGGTGATGCTGGCAGCTATTCTGTATCTCCCGGAAGGGTCGCAGGCTGCTCCAGCGATAGCAGTGCTTCTGCCCTAGTGTTTGTCGCTGAGGTGAATACCGGGCTTGCGAGCTCAGAGATGCACAAACCATTGCCATCCGTGACTTCAGCCGGAGCCCTCTCTTCGGAGCCGAGGAGGATGCGTCAGGGAAAGGCACTCCGCTGCGCTTCGGACCGTCTGTAGGCACGAAACTTCCTATCTCGGGGAGAAACGAGAGCTGCTGCGGGCTCCTAACGCGCACAGGGAGCCGTGCGCGTCCTCTACCACCCACGGCAGTCTCGGTGCGGCGGACGTGGGGTTCGGCGGGGCAAACACCGGCCCCGCAGGCGGGTGAGCCCCCCCGCTGCCAACTGGAAGGCTGCGCGGCTCCCACCTCGGTCGCCCTCCCCAGGGGACGGCTCGGGGGGCGAAACGAGCAAGTAGGCTGTCCCTCAGCCTGTCCCCAAGGGTAGAGCCTTTGTGTGGGAAAGGGGTGGGGATGCGGCGGCTTTCTCGCGGAGGTTTATTATTATTGGGCGGGTGGAGGGGGGGGGAGCGCACCGAGCAGACAAAATGCGGAGCCCCCCACCCCGCGCCCGGCGAGCGTGTGCGCGCATTCGGGAGGAGGGCGGGTCGGCGGCGGGGACAGAGAAGAGCGGGGGACGGGAGAGAACGGAGAGAAGCCGGCGGCAGCGCGAGCATGCTCTCCATGCAACAGTTCCCTGCCCTGCCCGCGGAGGAGGAGCGCTACCGGCAGGTCCTCTCCGCCAGCAGGGTAAGGCGAGCCCGAAAGCGCCGGCAGGCTACGGTGCCGGTCCCTCGCCGCTCTGAGCCGATTCCCTGCTGCTCAGGGGGGCGGTAGGAAGTTCGGGTCAGTGCGGAGCGGGCGAGCCCCGCTCCCGGTCTCGTCGCCGCAGAGGGGCTATGCCGCCCGAGGGGACGCGGTCCGGGACGGCCGGAGGGAGGTGGCCGTCCGCCCCACCTGTCGCAGCGGGTGCTCCGCCGCCTGAGCTCCGCCCGCGCGGCTGCGTGAGAAGAACTGCGCAGGTGGGTCGCGTCGCCCACGGCTCGGAGCTTGCGTCCTGCCGAGAGTCGGCGGGGAAAACGAAGTGGGCTGACGCTCCCGTTAATTCCTCCTTCCCTATCGGTCCAGCAGCCGGAGGTGCGCCGAGCCCGGCGACAACAGGTGCGGTAGAGCTTTCCGAGAGCGAAGTTGGGGCTTAGCCTGCGGCAGGACCCCGCCCGTGACCCCATCCTCGGCGCGGAGCCCTCCCGCCGGACACCCCCTGACACAGCTGCGCGCCCCGACGGCACCGTCGGTCGCTGTCTCCCGGGGAAGGTCATCCCTCGGAGTGTCACAGAGAGGGGCCGGGAAACTTGAAGGGAAAACGAGCTGTTAAGTCCTTGCTGAGAGAGGCAGGGTACCTGGGCAACGGGGTGAGACGGAGGCTAGGCGGCCGAGCGGAGAGCCACGGGTACGGGGGCCAGCGGCTGCTCCTCCCGCCTCCGCCCGACGAGCAGGTGTCAGCCCAGTGCCCCGCTGCAGGGCGGGTGGGCGCGGCCGAAGGCTGCGGGCTCTCCCGGAGTCAGCGCGCCCGGGCCAGCACGGCGCATTGCGTGCCCGAGCGATGTAACGCGCGCCATTTGCCAACTTTGCACTTTTGAACCTGAAAAGATGGTGGCGGAGCTTCCTGTGCTGTGAAGTCCTTCCATATGAGACCAAAATGGTACAGCGGTGGTGTTTTCAGAAGTTCCTAAATATGGCAGGAGTGCTTTAGTTGTACCATTTCTCCACCTGATTTAAAACGCAGAATCCTTGGATGCATTTCATAGCAGGAGATTAGCTAATTAACTTCTTTATGTATACGTAAAATTATTAGCGGTCTGGCTGAGGTGGTGAAACTCTAAGTGAAATCAAGTGCCTAGTGCTTTCAATGCATTCATGGATTCTCTTGGGAAGGCTTAGTTTTCAACAGTAAAAACACAGGAATGGATTTTTCCATATGGCCACTTACGTCCTTCCCATGTTCCTAAAAGATGGTCTCGTCAGCAGTACTGAGCTGCAGCTCTTAGTTTTGTTTTAGTCACGCATGCCATAGTCTGGGCTGTTACGAGCCTCTCAGGTGCTGGGACTGTTGGGGTACAGGGACAGCTGAATGACAGTATCAGGGGATATTTAGGTGTCCCCTAAACATATACTGCAAAGAATCACCAACCTCCATGCTTTTCTAAAAGTTATTGGCATTGCCTGTCCTGGACACCTACATTCTGTACTAAGCTTCTCTAGGGACAGGGAAGTCCAAAACACAATCCAAAACTTGTTCAGAAAGAAAATTCTTGTGACTTCTCCAGTAGCACTGAATCCCTTAAGCCTTGCGCACTGTCCTTGCTCCTCATGCACTGTTGGTGCTAGCAGCACTTGTTCTCCTGAGCGGGTTTTTGGGACAATGAACCAGGTTGCACAGCTCACTTTCCCAGATTAGAGGAATCTGCTCGTGCTCTGTTAGTGTCTGATAGGACCAGCAGGGCAAAACACTGTGGGTATTCTTTTTTTTTTTTATTATTCTTTTTTTTTTCTCTCCAGTCTTTTGGAGCCCAGAACTGTAAGACATCAAAGAAAGCATTCACTTCCTCCCCAGAAGTCTTTGCTGGCACTCAGCTGTGTGCCTGTGGTAGATAACTTGAGCATGCAGTGAATCAAGAGTGTATGGTAGTTTCAAATATGTCCCAACCAAAGTGTTCCATAAAATGTGCAGTGCAGTAGTGATGTGCTCCAATGTCTGAGTTTTTGTTTATCCATTACTTCTATGTTTGATGATGTTTGCAGATATGAATGAAAGCCAGGACTGTAAGCAGTTCCAATAATTATTTAAAAATGCATGCTTACTTTTTGTTCCCTCCCCCCCCC
>VXAB01002959.1:13422-74299 GCA_013399175.1 Odontophorus gujanensis
ACCCCCTTTTATTTTTTATTTTTTTGCTAAGCTGCTATACATGTTTAGGTCTTAGCTCTCTGCTCCCCTGATGAACATTAACATCCTGCTGTTGTAGCAAGCCCATGTATAGCTGTAGCATTTCTTCTCATTATTTGTGCAGCCAAGAGGGGAGTGCTCTCAGAGGCTGAGGTGGACAAAGCCCCTGACAGAACCAGCAGAGAAGGTGGTAGGCAAGGCATTATTGGGATGTTTAGACATGGTGAAGAATCCCAGCAACTCTTGTGCTCACCACTGCTCAGACGGTCTAACCAATCAATGCTGAATTCTACATAAGCCTTCTGTGCTCAAGAAGGAAGCCAGTGCTCTGTGGATGAGGAGGCCTAGTGGCTGTGATGGAGGCCCATTTTCAGGAGGGTCAGGCCACCCCAATACAGTAGGCACGACACAGACAATGAGGTGCTTCCTAAGGAAATTGTTCCTGTGGTTTTGACCATCACCTGGATCAGGGTCTACAGATACCGAGCCTCCTGCTTTCAGGCTGAACAGTGTGTGCCATGGGGCAATTACGTACAACGGTGCTATCACCCTGTGAGGTTGGTCAGCTTTAAAAGATGGCAGATACTGCTACAGTGAGTGGGAAGAGCTGAATCCCATCAGTGTGTCAGGTTATGAACCCGGAGGAAGGCTTTGTTTCTGATGGTCAGGTGCGGTTTGGCAGGGCTGGGTATCAGACCCCTTGCAATAGGGCCCTCGTAGGCATGCACGTGCAGCCTGAACCCTTTCAAATGTGGCTGCTGGACGCCTGATTTTTAAATGCCTGCAGCCAAGCAGCAGAGCTTCAGAAGGGCGATGCGATTACAGTTTGAAACAGCGATGTTTCTGCTCTGCTCTAGCTACTTTTCCTACCAAAAAGAAATGGACCTCGTAAGTGACAAGCTTAAACTCCCCATGTAAAAGTCTTCTCATGCAGGACGTGTTGGGGTTTCCCCGTCGGCGCTGTCCCGCGACAGACGAACATGACGCCGACCGCATCCCTTCGCTCTGTCCACCCCGCTCCTCTATAAATAACTTTTGCCGGGCTGACCTGTCAGATTCCCTCGGCAGAGCAGATCCCCTGACCCGGGACGCCTGCAATGGAAAGTCTGAATGCAAAACATACCGTCGTAAAAATAGCACAGTTGGGGAGCCCCGTCCGCACATCCCAGCGGCTGGTGCCTCGCGGTGCCGCTCCGACCCTCTCTCTCGGGGCTCATCCTGGGAGCTTGGAGGCTCTGGGCATTGCGAAGCGGTGAGAGCCCTCCCTATCTGCTTTAGTACCCTATAATGGTGAATTCTTTGTTTTCTTTCTAACTGTCAGAAGGAAGCAGATTTCATTAGTTCCCTTCTGGGCAATGCTTTCTAATCATCTAACGCGAAAGAAGTAATGATGTAATGTCCTAAATGCACAAACAGCAGTGAGGCAACAAATGAGCAAGGACTTGATGCTTTGAAAAAAGGCAAGAAACTCGCTGCCCCTGAGGTAGTACGTGAGATTTCAGCTCGTCCCTCCCCTGCGCGGAGGAGCGTTTCCCTGAAGGGAGAGATTCTTTTCAGCTGTGCTTTGAAGCCTTTTTAACTTAAGGAGATGGTTGTTGTTGTTTATTTAAGCATATAATCAACGTGCTACTATTTCCGGTTGTTTTACCTGCACAGCTTGACTATTTGGAGTTTAAAAGCAGCAGCAAATACCGGAATGGGTTATTTGGTTGATGCTGTGCTCTCAGCTTTGGCGTATCTGCTCTACGACCTGCCCTGCATGCTGTGCTGGGGCAGCCTCTGCTCGCAGCCGTGCGCCCGCACAGCTGTCTCAGAGATGTGGTGGCCACCTCATCAGTTTGGGAATACACGTTTATTCAGAACTGACCAAAGGTAGCTTTACCTCTGTGGCTGTCTCCTCCTCTGTCTTCCTTGATTCTCAAACTAAGCAGAGATGGAATGAAACCTGTTGTCCATCTGTGTGCGCCATTAGAGCGGGACTGTTGCTTCTGAGTACTATGCAGTTTATAATTCCCCCTTTGTTTATGTTAGTGTCGTTGCCCACTTAAGGCAGTTTACAACTTGCTGTCCTGTAACGAGGAGAGTGAAAAACAGATATTGCCAGAACTGCTCTGCAGGGTTAAATTTTGTGCTTTGTTGATTCAAGCCTTGCCCCTCTTTGCAAGGGATGTATTTCCCACAACAGTATGCATTCTGTGGGACCCCATCTTTTGCCTATGTGCTATATATTTACCAACTGCCTTAAAAAAAATAAAAAATATAAAAAAAGACCGAAATTGATGAAATTTTTTTCCTCATAGGGAATCTATAGGGGACAGCTCCTGTAAACTTGTCAAATAGACTCTCAAACTATATTATTACAGGTGCTCCTGCAAGCTACTGTTCTTCCAAATTCCTAGGCTCACCTTTTCTCAAAAAAATAAGTATTTTTATTTTCGATGTTTATGTCATCTTCACCCAAGCTTTAGCAGAAAATAATTGAAGGTAGATATGAATTTCCTTTTTTTTGGGACTGCATCTATTCCAATTTGTATTTTGTAGTTGAGAGAGAGTTCAAGCTTAATTCTCAGTGGATGATGCTCCTGCTTAGAGACTGGGTGGTCAGTGGCTGTCAGAATGTCTTCCTGTCTTCCCTGAATACGTGACACTCGGTTCTGACATACACTGAACCTAGTGCTTGAAAAATGAATGTGCTAAAATCTTCCATAATCTTTCTGTTACTAAATAGACTTAATTTAGCAGTGATTTAACAGCAATAGAAATTGCCTAGATTGTCATTGCCCTTCACCTCACATTATTCTTAATTTCAAAATAGCCTATGCTGTCACTCCAGTAGTACTGAAAGCTACTTGGGAGCATTTCCTAGGAAGTGAAACTTCTTTTTTTCCCTTTCTGCCTATGAGTGAAGCAGTAAAAAAAATTATAGTCTTGCAGAAATCAGTCAGGGAAGTCTTTTAGAAATAAAACCACTGGTAGCACTGAGAAGCTTTGTGTCCCAGGTCTCCTGGATCTGCATCTCTGTATTCATATAGTAGGTGGCATATATGTGTTGTATCTGCTCTGTAATTCCCTGGGGGTAGTGATGTGCTCCATCTTCCATTGCTCCTTTTTCCAGTGCCATATCTTTTGCTGTGTGGATTATTTTGACTATGTTAAAGTGGTCACAGAACCAGTGGGACCTGGATGTGCTGGCAGTTGCAATGATTTCCCCTATTTCCTGCATTTCCCCTTTGTAGGAAGAAACACAGACAGCTGAGCTCACCTTGCTTTAATAGCCCTTTTGTTCTTGATGTCACACAGTGCTTAGAGACAGACATTGCTGGGAGTTGGGTTGCTTTTTGGAAGATGTTTGTTCTGTGCAAGAATGAAAATAGAATAGATAATGTATCCAAAAGAATATTGGAAATTACAGAGTAAGTAGCTATCTGTATTTATTTTTATTCCTAAATAATTTGTGGTGAGCATGCCTGCTTACAAAATAATTCAGCAGTAAAGGTCTTTTTAAAACATAGGTTTGTTCTCCCCCAGCTGTTTCAAAGATGTAAGTTTAAGTAATATGATAATGCATCCAGACAAGTCAGGGAAGGTAGCCTAGAATGATGGTGGAATGTGTTTAGAAGTTATTAACAATTCTTCCTTTCCCTTACAGAGTATATGTAATAGGCTAGCGTCCTGGAAGGGCTAAGAACCCAGATAGTTTTCATTTGCTTTTTTCCTCATCATAGATAGATTGGATTATTGTGTAGTTCTTGTAGATTTCCAGAGAAAATGTGAATGGGAGGAAAACTGGCATGTGTTCTACGGATGACAGTGATACTGAATAGTCCTAGCCATAAATACAGTAGAAATTTTCTTCTTTGGCAAAATGATTCTCTAGATTGTTATTGTTTCAGAGATTTAGATGGAAGTTTTTAGTCCCACAAATCCATATGTGAACCAGAAGTCTTTGATACTATATCAAAGTCATAGCCAAAAGTTTACACCCATGTAAGTGCCTTATTAATGCACTTAATCTTGAGTTTTCTGTTCCAGCTCATTGTTTCATTACTTAGACAGTGACAAATAGGTTTAATCCCTAGTCATCTCTTCAGTTATCTCTGTCATAATGTCCTGATATTTCAGAAAATACCCTTCTTTTTCATAATTTTCTTCTACTGAGGCAAAATGTTCATGGGTGATATTTCTGTTAAAAAGTAGTATCCTATTGAAAAAATTAATGCAATTTAACCTCTGCACTTTATACTTAGTAGATTATTGAGCTGTGAGACATAGTGTAATTCCATTTTTGTCTTTGGAAAGAGGATGAATAACTATCCAGCTATGCTGAACAGATGAAACTTTGCTTTGATTCTGAACCTTATCTTTACTTTGATTAATATTGGTGCAGCTCTTACTGTTGGTCTAAGAGTCAGTATCACAATTCAGGAAAAAGCAATCAGCATAAAGTCAAAATTAGACATTCAAATCTAAAATTTTAATTTCCTCTAACTAGATGTTTATGTTGTGAGAATAACCTATACATGAATAAGAAATACATGAAACATTTGAGAGAAACACTTTCAAGAAGAATCCTGCCATTTCTCTACCTTGCATTCCAGATTAGTGTCCAATTCATGTCATTGAAAGCTTATGATTTTAAATAGTTAGGTAACTGTGTAGTGAGCATAGCAGAAATAGCATGTACTGGTTGACTTCAAGTTCAGAAGGCAGAACCTACTGATCAAGTATTAATAGAGGAAAAAAGAGATATATCCATTAATACGGTCTGGTTGTCTTTTTCAGGATGGAGTTTCTGGTAGAATTTATATACTGGCTGTGATTAGTGCACTGATTGTGAGCCACAGTGGAAGCTTTGCTCCTTCTAGATTTCCTGGCTTGAAAATTGCTTTCAAGAGGAGGTTTTCCTCTGACTGGATCCCTCTTCCCCTTGAAATTATTATTTTTTTTTCTTTGATACAACCTTTTCATTGGCACAATTTAGGCCATTAAGATTTTTCTTCTTTTCTCATGGTTTCCAGTTTTGTTTTCTGGTGCTAATGGCTCATGGCACCTGCTTATTGAATTTTCAGCAAAAGGAGAACCTGAAGCCAGTACTGTAAGACTGACCCCTGCACGCTGAATTATGACACTCAGCAATGCCAGGGACTTGCCATTGCAGATCTGCCTGCTTAACAAGCCACTATGCAGTAAACATGTGCATATCCAGGAAGGAATTTAAGTGGTTTCAGTGTGTGTTCAGAAGAACAACATGGCATTGTTTAAACTTCGCATAAGTAATGTTTGCAAGCCCTAGAAACTTGAAAATAAATAAATCCCAAAACATGAATTCTGTATTAATTAAAGATTCATTTCCCCCAAACACTTTCCTGCTTCCTGCTGAGGTAGGTTGAATTGATATTCATGTTCTGGTACTGAAAAATAAAGCTCCAGATAATGCTAACCATAGCCTAGTTCTTAAAATGAATGTGTTTCACTTTGGCTTTTGAGAAATCTTTGATATCTTCCATATGCTTACTAAATCTTGCTTTGGTTATGTGGCATGGCAATATGACATGTCTTTGCTACCAGCTGTTATTAATAATGAAGTGAGAGCTTAGAATTGCAGTGATTGCCATAAACTCAACTATTTTATTCTGAATATTCTTGGAAATTTGACAGTTCCATTGTAAACATGGGAAACATCCATTGTTGTAGTTGCAAATTTGTATCAGTGAAACTTATAAACCATTGTAAGTAAATGCAATATATAAATATGCATCACAAGGTTATTCAGAAGCACTTCTTTTGAAAAATGAAGAGATTCAAAGATACCATTATTCAGAGTTCTCCCATGGTAATAAGTACTCTTTATTTTCTTCTCTTTTAATTCTTATTTTAAAGCAGATCAGTACTGACTCCATTCAATGGCTAAATGGTATGTCTAAATATCTTTCTAAATGAGGTCAAGAGCAGTTACTAATTTCATGCTAGATATGCAAAATTCGGAGAAATCCTTTGTTTTCTATCTCTTCTGCTTTCCATGAGATGTTAAGAATAGGTCTCCTGTAGTTCAGAACCAAGATCAATGTTTTGCTTGTGGATACTTTTGTGATGTCTAAATCAAGTCCTTTCAGGGAGACCAACCATTGAATTATTTATTTAGATAAATTTCAATATCAAATAGGTGCTCTTCCAAGTACCTTCAGTGCCTTTGAAATCCACTGCGCTGCCCAGATAAAACACTAGAGCCTTTCCCCCCAAAAATGGAGTGAAATGAGAATAATCTCATCAGAGCTACATCTCTCCTGGCTGTAGTGCTTATTTCTGAGTGACCAACTTATTTCTACGCTCCTCAAAGCCTTCAGAAAGGGAAGAATGAATTGTGGAAGAGCTGGCCCACCAGGAGCTGGCTTTCTTTTAAAATGAATGTATGCTGTAAGATAGTAACATGAACATCCCTGGCAGCACGGCATTCATGTGCATGTGTCATCTCAAATAAAAACTCTGATTTGGGTTTCCTGTTGCTGACTCTGATAACTGTTAGTACCTTGGCTAGATGATTCAAGGATGGGTATATCTAAGGAGGCTGCGGTCATATTCTAAAACAAAAGCTTGACAGGCAGCAGTGTAGATTCTCAAATACACAGATGGTACATTGGTTATGTTTGGATTTTTTCTCAGTTTGGATGCTTCTTGAACTGAAGCTGGAGCGGAATCAGAACTGTGTTGTCACAGAGTAGGGTGAGACATATCTTTTCTGAGCTTCTCATGTTCATCTTTATCAATTCCAAAATTTTTTCATTGTCTCAGAAAACTGTTGAAATTATTTGCTATGAATTAAGAATCACTAAGTTGTACTCCAGAAATGAATGGAAGAAAGAACACCAAATAAATTGTAGTTAGTCTGGATCTGTGACTTCAGATAATGCCCAGTTTAGATTTTCACTTTGCTATCTCATGCTGGATTAATAACAGCTTTAAAGATTGTTGGAACAGGAGTGACCAGTGGGTCTCTGTCGCAGTCTGAAGGGCAAACCACCACCTTACTTCACACCTTGTGTCTTCTGGAGGAAGCATCTCTGTTATGTGATTAATGCTACTTACTTTAAGTGAAAAAGAGAGATGAGAATGTTAGAAGTGTATCAGGTTTACTTCAGCCAAAAGAATCCAGCTGAACACTGCATATAGCATCAACTATATATTTCTGTATATTTACTCATGGAAATAGAGGGTTAGAGCACCTCCCCAACAGGGACAGGATGTGAAAGCTGGGACTCTTCAGCCTGGAGAAGAGAAGGAGCTGAAGTGATCCTATAGCAACCTTCCAGTAGCTGAAGGGGGGCTACAGGAAAGCTGGGCAGGGACTTTTATTTTATAAGAGCATGTAGTGATAGGATGAGGGGAAATGGCTTTGAACTGGAAGAGGGTAGATTTAGACTAGATATTAGAAAGAAATTCTTTACTGCCAGGGTGGTGAAACACTGGAACAGGCTGCCCAGAGAGGTTGTGAGTGCCCCCTTCCAGGAAGCATTCAAGGCCAGACTGGATGGGGAAAGGAGTAACCAGGGAGGTGTCCCTGTCTGTAGCAGGGAGTTTGGAATGAGATGATCTTAAAGGTCCCATCCAACCCAAACCATTCTATGATTTATTCTATGATTCTATGAAATAAAGAGGTTCCCAGCTTTATATGACATCGCCCTTACTTGAATACTTAGTTTTTCAGACTGGGGGAATGACTCAATATGTTTATATGCCAGTGGTTAAAATAAGGGTAAGTCAGAGTATTTTATTACATGGGTGGGAAAAGAAGGCCCTATCATCTCAGTTAACTGTGAATGTATTACATCAGAAGTTTGTAATTTTTCTGGGAATGTGGAATTTGCTGGGAGAAGTTACAGGATTACAGTGAGCTTGAACTACTAAAAAAACCTGACACATTTCATTTTGCAAATAATAATTCATGTGACAATGTGCTGCTAATATCTACTGCCTTGCTGTATGAAGAAGTTATTTTCTCCCTCTGAACTGCAGTATTTTCTTTTGGAATAACTGAGGCATTTTTAAATTAGTGGTGTATACTCAAATTGGAGTATTGTTTTTCAGACAAAAGCTGCTCAATAACCAATTTCTGTTGCTTCCTTAATATCCATTCTTAAGATGACGCATTTCAGCTTGGCTCTCTGATTCCTCTGACACTTAAAATGAAAAACTGTGCAAAACTTCATTTCCAGTGTCTTTTTGTCTGTTCCTCTTTTTAGTACGTCTTTTCTTCTTGGATCATCATCTGGGTGATTTGTGTTAGACATTCTGCTTGTTATAGTGACTATTAAGGATGGTATTACGTTTTCTTATTTATTTATTTATTGGATGGAAAAGTGCATTGCTGACTTCCATGCTTTCAGTGAAAGGGACAGATCTGATGAGAAATGTAGAACACTTGCAGTTTCTATTACTCCCAGGCATTTGAAATATTGTGTTGGTCAAAAGAGGATCTAAGAATGAGTATGTTTAAATTTATTTCTATATGCTGCTTTATGTTTAAACATTGTCATTTCATATGTTCAATTTTTGTTCTGTAATGGTGAGAACTGGTGACTCTCTGCCCTTGCACGGAAAGGAAAACTGTAAAGGGGTGGCACAGTCAGGTGAATCCAATCTCTAGAACTTTAAGACTAGCATCATGAGAGTTTATAAAGTAACAAAAGTTGACACCAGAGCACTGTTTCAACTGCGATAGGAACAATATGAAGGACATGTAAAGAACAGTAGATAGTTTTCATAATGTAGTATTTTCCACATGTGAACTATTGCTTAGCTGAATGGCAGATAACATAATCTACAAGGCCACGTTCTTACTGTCCTCTAGTGACATTCTTTCTGCATTTCATGGTAGTACTTTTCTGTTTTCTTTCCACTCCTTTCCAATATAAACACTCCATGGTGCTTTAGTGTGTGTCTCGCCCAAGGTATTTTGATGTTTGTGACCCAGAAATTGATGTAGAGATCCAGCATGTGCAGAAGGTTCTGACTTTAGACTATTAGCTCTAATGATATTTCCTTGTTGGAACATCATTTGTTAGCATTGTGGTGAAGAGCTAATACTGTGATTCAGGTTGTTTTCCAGATTAATTGCTTAGATAATTTTTGTGTCTAAAATGAATATTGTATGCTACCGTGGTTTTTTTTTTCAATAAATATTAATGTAGTTTGTCATTTCTGGGCCTAAATATCACATGCATGTTATTGAAATGACGTCCTTGAGATTGATTTTTCCCCATATCTTGCAGAAGACAAGCTGTGAATTTTGGTCCAATCAAATTTTAATCTTCCTCTATACAGAGGAAACAGTATATATTTTTTTTCTTTCCTACTTTTCTCTGCCTCCGTGGATTCAGAAAATCTGTGAGAAGTCTGATCCAGTCATCCTAAGTGAGACTAGGATGTTTTTAAAATTCTGATTTGAAATTAGTCAGAGTTCATTTTGAATGTCCTTAATTGCAACCAACACTTACAGAACAGTATTCGAATGTTAAGTAGCGGTTAATAGCATTTCACCACAGACAGAGTGTTTTAGCTGTCTGAATAAATTATCTGATTTTTTTTTTTTAAAGCAACTTCTATTCAGACTAAAGTCTTGTGAAACACAACAACTGTTTTAAGGCAAGTGACTTGTTGCTTAAAAACCCAAACATTGAAATGTCCTACCTATACTGAACACAGCATTTAGCTGAAAGAAGTCTTGTGTCAAGCTTTCCAGCATCAGTGGTAGGGAGGAAACTTGAACCTGTGTTCTTCAAGAACTGAGAATATGTTTTGGTCCAGTATTGTGCTAAATATATTCTATGCCATAACTGCTAGCATTTAGGTTTGGTCTCTTTCAGTCTGCCCTCAAGGATTCTGCTTCTAAGTCTTCTTGCTCTTTCCTTGGAAAGAGAGATAAGAACATATTTAGAAGATACTTAAGTCTTACAAACTTAGTGATTCGCAGAAATTATTGACCTCAGAGTTTTGAGGGACAAGTTTTTATTTCAGCCATTAACTAGTAGCAAGAAGAGCTAGTAGGTTAGAGCAGGAATTAAGTTTATGAAGATACCTTTGAGTTCTTAAAGCACTTAAAACTGCTACGTGCGTTCTTTGTCTACTGCGATATTTGGTGGCAAGAGGAAAAGAGACAGGATCAGGGAATATATAAAGAGTAGGTAAAATGCATTTAAATTTATCTCTAGGACTCTTTATTAAATTCTCAATGATGACATAGGATCTGTTAGCATTGACTCTATTTTGTATTCACCACAGGAATTAATGGAAAAAAAAAAAACCTCTAGTAAGATATACAAGTGATGGATAATTTAAGGTTATGCTTGCTGAGTCACCAGTGATGATTTCAGATGGGTTTAGTGTTTTTCATGAGGTCTTTTCCTGTAGAAGGGACAAATACAACATGCTGTTTATTTGCCTATATTTACTGTTATACAAAACAAACAATTGATGGTGCTTAAAGAAAATCTTTAACAGTCTAACATTCTTTTCTTGATCAGTTACTGACCATAAATTTTGGACACAACAGTGTCTTTAAATCTGTGGCAGTAAATTGCCATTGCAAAGACTGGGATTTTTTAAATCCTTTAAGGAGTCGTTAAGTGAGAAAAAAATATTTGAAGTCCTCTTTTAGTATAAACATTTGGTTAAACTATCTAGTGTTCACATTGCCAATAAACTTAAATTCTCAGAAAAACAAACATACAAGTAGGAGATTTCAGAAGCTCCACAATCTACATAGTGTTGGTCCTGCTCCCTATTATTGGTGCAGCAGGACTGTGTTTTTTTCACAGAATATCAAAGAACAGTGTGATTCATGGGGAGCCTATGTTCAGATGGTTGTGATACTCTGCTGAATTGTAGATCTAATTTTCAGACTGAACAGGGAATTGAACTCAACAGCACCATTTCCTGTGGGAACGCTGTAACCACTGAACTGTTAGAAAAGGAAGTTTAATAGCATTTTCTTTTTTTCAGCTGTGCTTTTCAAAAGTAGTTGGAAGTTGAAGTTAGGACAGTTGTATTTGGGAGAGTTGTATTCAGAACAGAGCTGTGTTATTCCTGTGCTACCTGCACTCAGACCTTTTAAAGGGGCAAGATACAGACTGAGCAAACAAGGTTATCGAATCCAGTGAAGCTAGCTATGTGTAGCTGCTAAGCTGCCATGCTCCTGCATGACAAGAAGCAAAACTTGGGGCAGACTTTGAAGACTTTATTATGAAAATGTAGGCAAGTATGGACTTACAGATGTCACATAGTCAAGCAGAGACTGTCTAACTCTTACCATTCTCACCCTGGTCAGCTGTTTCTCACAGAAAAGCACTTAGAACAAAAGCAGTCAAAGGGATTGTCTCATGCAGAGTCTGTCATTTACAAGGCTAATAATATATGTGTTAATCTCTTTGGAAAGAGTTTGTCAGTGTAATGAATGCATTTATGCTCTTGTATCCTGTCACAACTTCAATATGATTGATTTTTTCTGACAAAGAGGCTAAACTATTATTTGTAGGTTTTAGCTGATGACTCATCTTTCGAGAGACTGTCTGGAATTAATTGTTCTATCATCCTATTTCATCTTATTAAATGGAAGAATTGAATTATTTTCAGTTAATTTTGAGTAAAAATGTATTAGCTTAGTAATAGCAATCTTGCTATTAAAAGTACATTTTGTTTTTTAGTTCTGTTTCTATTTAAAGAGTATATGTTTCTAATACATGAGATCGTAGCCTTTATGGAGTTATATTTTTGAATGCTTTTTTTCCTTTTTCTTTTTTCTTTTTTCTTCTTTTTTCCATGTCTCTACAGCATATATTCTGAATAACTGCTTAGGTTTTTGCAAAAGTTTGTGCACCTCAACCGATATCAGAAAATTATTTCCCTGCATTCCATCTGCGGAACAGAAAATATTGCTTGTATTCTCCACAGAATACTGTGATAAGTTATAGCATGGTAAAATGCTTTGAAAGTGAGATAACGTTATTGTAGATAATAAGTACAATGGTCTTTATCACTTCTCTTGTCACTTAAAACGAATACTATAATAATTTATTGTTTCTTTATTAAAAAGTCCATAAGAACATGAAGGTCTTCAATAGTTGGTAACTGGCTATTTTTAGTTAGAAAATAAGCTGTATTTTGTCTTAATACTGATTTATTATGTATTCTGCTTTTTTTTTTTTTTTTTCCCAAATAAAACATCTATCCAACTTCTGATTCACAAGAAAGGTTTGGAAATTTCAGTGAAGCTGTAAATTCATGGATGCTGGATAAACTAAAATTAATGTTATGAATTACACCAGGCTGTCCAGCAAAAGGGAAGCTTGTATGCAACTTTTCATTAGAAATCTGAAAAAAACATCTATAGCATATATTTAAATAATCCATCTGTTCTGTCAAGTGGGTAGACCTGCTCTTGAAAACATAGGAGTTACCAAGTGACACAAAAATAGAACTATGCTCTTCTGTTTTTCAGGTCCTAGGAGCAGATGAGGATAATATGGGGGATGGCTGCTCTCAAAAACTGGCTTCTGCCAAGTTCCTCCGACTTTTGCTCCTAATATTGATTCCGTGCATCTGTGCCCTTATCCTTTTACTGGTTATTCTGCTTACCTTTGTAGGTGAGTGCTAATAGGGTAAATTGTCTAATTTTCAATGGAGGAAATGAAAACTGAAATAGAACTGCATTCTCAAGCACTGATGTAATTGTAAGTGTTCAAGGTATACATTAGTACATTTATGTAACGAACTAATTAATTAGTGAAAGAATAATGCTTGTTAGATAAATATGCTGCTTAGATTTATATATTTTATATTTATTCAAGGTAACAAACTTTTTCATTTCTTATAAGCATACTACTTGAAGAGGTAAGTATGTAGATGGTTTTCAGCAGTAATTTTACAGGTATAAGATGATGTTTATCTTTAATTAAGCAAAATACATTTGTTTCTTCTAAATATGAAATATATACCAATGGAAAACGTCAAGTGTGTTTTGTGGAAACTTGTTCCAGAAGTATTAGATTTCATAATGGTCTGTCCTAATAACTAACTCTGTGTAGATTACAGAATTAACAAACTAATAATTTATTACCAGCGGAATTTTAAGAAGCTTTCCCTTTATTACCACCACAGAGAAGTTAACGTGTCGTGTAATTAAATTACTTCAACTACAGCATGAGAAAGACAGTAATGCTGAGTTAAAAAATTGCTTTAAAAGAAAAGTAAAAAAAAAAACAACAACTATTCTTTCAGTGCCGAGAGTTTGAGGAATTTTTCAGTTTTTTATAAATGGAAATATTTTCTTGTTCAGCACTTCAGAAGCACATCTTTAGCAAGTGTGCTACGGTGGGAGAGTGTGTATGTGTGTATATATGTGTAATGTAGGTTACTCTAGAAGTAACGTCTCCTGTTGATTTCCATGAAAGCTGCAACAGATATGAAGGGCATAGTAACACTGCGAAGAGCAAATTCTCAGCTACAAAACACTATTTTTTGACAGTCACCACCGTTAGATATGAATTTTCATGAGCAGTGAACATGAGCCTGTGTGTCACACCTGTAAAAATCTGTTACCAGCAGAGGTGACCTGCTGTTATCACTGCTGAAATACACCATGTACTACCTCATAGTGTTGATGCCTACTGCTTGGTCTCCATAAATGTCGAGCAAGTGACAGTGAATGTCGATGGGTGCCATTTTTTCTTTATGAAGGAATTAAATGGCACGCCTTCATAGGCTCAGCATCATACACACTTCCATGTTAGATGATGCTTTGTCAGATTACCCCCTTGCTGCCATCTCTCACATGGCAACAAAATATTATGAAATACTGACAGAAAAGTTCAACCTCTACTTCCATTTTACCAACATCTGCTTCTGTTGTCTTAGGCCAAGATAATAAAATAGGAGGCATTACTTTCAGGGCAGCTATGTATATATAAGCACAGGAAGAAACCAAGCACTTCTTTCAATAGCACGTTCACCTCTGTCAAAACAATGACAATATAAATCTGCTTTTTCAATCCAGTCTGTAAAGGATTTACAACAAGACATTGTAGGTCTGTTCTTTTAATTTAGCTTAGAGTAGGCAAGTCAAAAAAACAAAGCTAATGAACACTGTGATTGACAGCTGAGTCTTGGAATGTATCTTTAAACCGAGAACATGCTGAAATGGATTAAGTCTGGCACTTAAGAAATATGATGTCGGTCAATTTACTTACCTTGTGTTTAGCATTCCATTTATATCCTTCATATCCTCTGCCCTAGATTTGGTGAGAAAGCAAATAAAAAAGCAGTTATATTTGTCAGCTCTACCCACTCTTCTCCTCTGAGACATGTATTGGCATAACACATTGCAGTGCATGAAATCCTCTAGGGAAAGAGGAAATGGGACTTGTTCTAATTCTACTTCATAGCAAAAATCAGGGCTACATCTTCTTAGGTCAGTGCAACTACTGTGGGGTATCAAATAAGGCTTGATTTTATTACCCATACTTCAAACTGTCAGTTCCCTTAAAGACCTCTTGGATTTTCATGATTATAATTTACTGTTCTTTTTCAGCTAGCAGCTTATGTTTTGTGAGCACTGATAGCGCAGAAACAAATTATATCTGATGTCTGGAGTTAAGTGAAGAAATAATATGGATGACTTTAAAATGTGTCTAAAATAATGTATTATGTTCTGTTTATTGAGAATACACTATATGCAGAATAATAGTTCATATTAACTTCAGATCTGTAATAAATGAATGCTGTCACAGTCTGATATTGGTAAGATGATATACTAAACTGGTGGTCCTGACTGGTTCACACAATATATTGTCTATGTAGGTAATTTCTGTTCCTATCTTCATACCAGATGAAGGAGTTAAGTTCTGTGGTTGTCATTCTTGTATGTTTCACTGGACTGAAATGTAAATAGAGAGTTTCCAAAAGAGTGGGCACCAGGGAGGAAGGTCTTAGAAAGATGGAGAGAGACATTTCATAAGGGCATATAAGGGTAATGATTTTGAACTAAAATGAGGTAGATTTAAATTAGATATAAGGAAGAAATTCTTCACTACAAAAATAGTGTGGTGCTGGATCAAGCTGTCCAGAGTAGCTGTGGATGCCCTGTCCCTGGAAATGTTCAAGGTTAGGTTGGATGGGGCTTTGGTCAATGTGTTCTAGTGGAAAGTATTAGTGCCCACAGTAGGGGAGTTGGAACTAGGTGATCTTTAAGGTCTCTTCCAACCCAAACCTCTTTGATTCTGTCAATATCAGTGATGTGCCCTTGCCTTCAGAATGCGCAGATTCATAGGGACAGACACTGCATAAGAAATATCACTGGGTATGTGCTGGCTAGCTATAGCAGTGAACTATCATTTTATTCTCTGTGTAACTGCCTCATCCATTACACGTTTTGTTAGGCTGCTTTGCTGTCTTTGGTTGGCTTTTTAAGCAAACTTGGTCTCTTTGAGAATTTCCTGCTGTGAACTGTTAGAAATCATGCACAGAATATACTGCCAAAATCTCAATTTAATGGCCTGAACAGTGCAACTATTCTTTAGATCTTATAACTGTCCATTTCAGATCTTTAAATTAAACATTAATTCCTCAAGAGTGAAAAGCAACTGGAAAATGATCAGTAAGATTGTTGGCAAGGCACTGCTTTGAACTGAATGAACCTCATGCCAGTTCCTTGGTTTTGTACCAAACACAATGAAAATCAACATGCTTTATATTTCTGCCATCTGGACATGTCCAGCTGTAGCTGGAGACACAAATCCAAACTGGTTACAGCTATTTCTCAACTAATTATCTATCTGGCCATGAGTTACTGTCTGCAGCTATGTGATTTACTGTCCACAGCTCTTTGTAAACTGACATTTGAAGAATAGTTGGATATAATGTGTATGTATACATGAATAAAATTAATATTCTACATTTTAGCTATTCAAAAAAAAATGTTAGCAGACATTAGTAGGAAATAAATTACTTATTATTACTAAAGAGATTAAAAATAAGAATTGATTATTTTAAAGCATCTAATGTTGTTTTCTTAGGAATCTTGAAATTTAAATAATTTCTGCAGAACTTTTAATGCTGTGAAAAATCTCCAGTAAGTAAATATAGGATTGAAAGCATACAGTGGTATTTAGGGGAGAAGAACAATAATAGAAAAAAATATGAGCCTACTGCAGAGATTGGAGTCCATAGACTCCAGTAAGTGTTTAATTTCTCTACTCTGTGTACTGGGAGGAAAAGAGAACAGGAGGAATGTGTTGAAGGCAAACAAGGTGCTTCAGAAAGGTGATCCAAAGCGCTCTCTTACTAATAGGGATCAGAACTTGCCAGCAGTGAGTGTTATGCCGAAGGTTAGCCTACCTCTCTCAAGAACATATGCACCAGAGCCCAGGCAAGTGCAGCTAACTTCTTGGATGCAGAGTCTAAAGACACTTCCTAATATTATCTAAAAGCATAAATGAAAAGAATATGGCTAGATTCAGTCTTTTAAAACCTCCCAATGCTGATAGTGCCTGCCAGCACATAATAAAACAATTGCTAGAGCACTCATCTAGAAGGAGGAAAAGCTGGATTCTTTAAACTTTTTGAGTCCTAAGTTTGCTGTTTGGAAAATTTAAACTTAAAATTTAAACTCAAATATATGAAAATATGGAAGTATTAAAGTTATATATACCCTGAGGCCATAACCCAATATCAACTTCCTGTTCTCCCAACCTTCACTTGCTCTCTGTAAGTGTTTTTATATTGTGGGCAAAAAAATCTTAAAAGAAATTCAATAATATTTATTGTCAGCAGAGATACAATTGAGAAGATCTGTTCCCTGGAAAACAGCTCATTGTTTGGCCCACCTTACAAGAAAAGGAGTTGTTACCCATAGGTAACTGAAAAGAGAATAAAAATTTTATTGTTGGAAAGATGGGATGAAGAAGCGAACATGGGTCTAGAGACCTCAGAAGAAGAAAATGATCTTATGGGTAGTGATAGCTGTTATTCTAGTTCAAGAAAGGTGAACTGGGAGAGGATAGAATCCAGGGGATGAAATGCCATTTTTTTTCATAACATTATTATTGGTCCACCATATTAAGCCAGAGCATTTTTTTAAACTTCTTTCAAGCTTATACCTGGCTTTTAATGTGTTCCTTACTATTCTGCTGAGTGATATATAAATAGCTTATCATTTTACTTTAATTTTAAATCATTATTCATAGCTCTTTGGGACTGATATTTTCCAGACTTTTTCTATTTTTGTGTTGAGTGGAGGAGAAGAGAAGAGCCTAGGGAAGAGGACTGAGAATGTGAAAAAAAATCCCCTCAGCTATTCTTGAGTCATGGAAAAAATTTGCATTTTTCAAAGTAGGAAGAAAAACTCATTTCCTCATTTTAACTTTTTGAAAGCTACAGAAAAAAAAAACAACAAACAAAACCAAGGCTGAACTTTGAAACTTGAAACAAAGAAGGCTTCCTACTTATGGAGGTTCAAAACTTTATTTGGAAATCCAGCATCCACATAAACCTACATATGAACGAGCATTATCTCTGTGCATGTTCAGTCACAATCCCTAAGATTTTAGCAAAATGATATTACTTCTGGTCCTAATTGTGAAATCAAAGCACACCCATTCTTTGCAGTTGGCCTGACCAGAGTACTCAAGGAAAGAGGAATTGCTGTTGAAATAATTTGTGGGTGGGAGATTTTTTGTTGCTTCTGTAAAATGCACAGTAAATTCCTCCGAATCACGATGAATTATGCACATTTGTTGGTAGAAAAACAGAAACTTTCACATTCATAGATATAAAAGTCCCTCGGGTTCATCAAGTGAAAGATATACACAAAGTTGTATTCACAGTTAGTGGCAACTGAATCAAAACATCCCAGTTGGATAAACAAGTATTTGGTAAATCTCAAAGGGTAACTGTTTCATTGAACCCCCTTACATTTCAGAAACCTTTCAAGTCTTTATTTCTAAATTCCAGTTGTTGCAGTTGAATTTTACTCAGTGAAGAAGTAAATACTGAGGTTCTTCCTTTAAACTCTTTTGGATTCATATTCTTTTTACTTACTGAACTTCCCAACCCAAAGTCACTTCAGATTGTAACTGAAATTTGGGTTTTCTGACACAGTTAGTAGCTGTGATGATTAAAGATTTCTGCCTGCCCAGTGTTTGAATTTCCATAAAGTAAACTGATTTAATCTAGCTGCAAAGCGGCAGGAAGAAAAAAAGGAAAGGGATTCTGTAACAGCATGAAGAAGGGGTTCAGAATACCCAAGTGTTTGCAGGTTGCATGCAGTGACTGGAGTTGGCAGAGCAGAAGACCTGGCTAAATATGGTCATGAGACCAGGAATTTTGTAAACACAATAACCAAACTGAAAATGAACTTCAGAAGAGGTAGCAGTTATTTATTAGTTATTTGTTTATTAGTACTCTATTAATTATCTATTTCAGTAATAGTGACAAAAGGACTGAAGGATGTGTGGATTAAATTTTCTTACTATTTCTTTTGGCTTCCTTGATGCTTATGGAATGCATCTCCTTAGAGTTATGCAGCTCTTTTGATTTGTGAACCAAAATTGCAACTGTTCAACATGTACAAGTAATTAAAGTCTGTGTTTGTATGTAATATAACAAATGAACAGCAAAAACATACAGCATTTGACTAAAATTCTGTACATAACTGTGTATTCAAAGTCCAGTGTCAGAGAAGGATGACAAAGAACTCATGGAACGTACTTAGCAGTGAGAGTTAAATTACATAATCCTGTATAGAGAAAATAATACCTCTTACCATTTTAAATATTAATGGAATATCAAATAAAAAAATGAATAATGAATGTAATTAATGTTTTTTTGACATACTGTCAGTATGAAAACAAGAGACGATACAATTTAAAAATAATAAAGTATTCCCAAACATATTTCCATGATGATAGAACAAATGCTTGTTAGATCTCCTTCAATTTACATTTTACAATTATAATAACGTAAGAATTCAGTCACCTACTGTAAGTGGGATTAAAACATTCATTGGTTCATTGGTGGTGATGATCAGTGACTTATTATATGCTTCTCTATTTATCTTACTGTAATTATAACTTTCTGTTTTGGATGCGCTACTTGTTCTACTCTTATTTTGTTGCTACATTAAATTCTTAAATTTAGTTCTCTTTAACTATGACAGTGTTGTTTTTCTTTGTTTTGTTTTAATTCTGTGCTGCTCAATTTACCATATCGTCAACATCCCAGAACAAATTGGTGACACTTGTTCTTCTGGGTGATGGTAATATTGGTACTTCTTTCTTTCTACCAGGGGTCTTGGAGAAAACATGCTTTTATTCAAATGGGAGTGAGGTTCTCACAGTTAACAGTGACACTGAAGCATCTAGCATTCTTTTGCCAAACATGACTGAAAATGGTTCCAAGACTGATCCCACAGTGGATATCAGCAC
Source organism: Odontophorus gujanensis (assembly GCA_013399175.1). Classification (NCBI taxonomy): domain Eukaryota; kingdom Metazoa; phylum Chordata; class Aves; order Galliformes; family Odontophoridae; genus Odontophorus; species Odontophorus gujanensis. The sequence continues at coordinate 32,910 of VXAB01002959.1, forward strand.
GTGGACTCCCTCCTGGACCGCCACACCTTTATCTCAAGTTGGACAAATGAACACAAACTCAAATATGTTGAGAGAGACTTTACAGGAGAATGCATTTGCGCCTACATCTCCAGCATCAGTGCTCAGTCCAGATCTTACAAATGATGATGCTTTAGCAGAGGGCCCCAAAAACGGCACCCAGCTTTCTTCCACTACACAGAGAGAGCCATCGTGGTCCACAGATTTATCTTTTAACATCACAGAGAGGATGACCACTCTACCTGTATTAAGTCCTACTCATCAACATGTGTCACAGAAAAAGGAGCAGAAAGAAAGTAAGTTTATGTTTTATTTGACTTCATAATTCTGACTCAGAAGTATAGAATATAATGCTGGCTGCTTCTCAGTGAGTTCGCATGAGTTCTGAGGAGTTAGTCACTTTTTGATAATTTTTTTACCATGCATAGTCCATGTTGCAAACTATCAGTATGTTATCAGAACATTTGATAAGAAGAGGAAGATGCACTAAGTTCATTCAGGTACGAGTATTTACAGTATGTTCTTCAACTAGTGAAAATAATGCATGCCTAACAAATTTGAAAATGAATTATTGTAGACTGTATTCAATTTGTAGATTGGATTTTCTAGAGTCTGTTGAAATTATAGAAGTAGTAAATACCTTGATGAACTGGGGATGTAATGATAATTACAACATTTTTCATGTTAATGAATAAATTCTTCTCTAGTTTGAAATTATTTCTTGATGCACCAATAAACTTCCGGTGATATTTCTGAGGACTGTAATCAAAATATCTGGAAGTAACAAGAAGAATTAATTATGATCAGTTTTCATTGGTCTCATTATAAAAAAAAAGTACATTTTATTACTGCTGTGGTAATTTTATTGATTAATCATGTCAGTATTGAAAGGTTTCAGTATATTCCTTTGTTAACATGGTGAACTTTATATAGGTTGTCATATGAAAATTTGTTTTTCTTTCACTGCATATCATTCCTTAGATGTTCATCTCATCTGAACATGAAGCAAAACTTACTCCAGGTTACAGAAATATCTGAAATAGATTGAAATAGATAGCCAGTGACCAAAAGTAGCACACTGAATAAAATGTATATTTGAAATTTCTGTGAAATGAAAATGAAGACAGGATGTCAGTAGTGATCTCTTCCAAAAAGCCACTGAATAATATGATGTTTTGAGGAGAATGTCTGTGTGTCATTCCTCTACTGGATTCCATACTTAGTTGAAATATGAGATCTGATATTAGTTACCTACCTAAGTAATGTATTATTCAGGTGTGAGTGATCAGATAGTTTGCATCACAGATTTTTTTGCTTTGCTGTTTTCTTCAGAAACATTCTGCCTTCAGGAGCTTTTTCCTTTCTTTCCCTGCCTCCCCATCATCATCAAACAAGCAGATAAAAGTTGTGAATGAGCTTTGTTAAGTCCTTTCTTCTTCATGGAGTGAAGTAAAAGAGGAAAATCATTAATTTATATATATATATACGTGTGTACACAGATGTGTATGTATTTTAACCTTGCACATTCCTTTTGAGGGTGCTCATTTTTTGTGAATCAATAATTTGTCATTTATTTCTGCCTCCTGCGGAGTAATGATTCTACAGACTGTTTGAATGGTCTAGGCTTTCTATACATTACATTTGCTATATTTTCTGTAACAGTTTCATATCTAGTTTATTTTTCTCACATCCAAAACTCAGAACAAATGTGTATAAATGCATACTTATATCCTGTTGGTGATTCATTTATTTACTTTATTCAGTAGCTTGGCTAATTATTACTGTGCTGAGAAACACCTTAGAATCACAGTGTTCTGTCTACAAATGTTTGCAACTCGTGGTTTTTTCAGTGGTAATGATCATAAAGGATACCTTGATATTAGTGGTCTTATGGTCAATGTTGAGCAGAGCTGTAGGGCAGTATACTTCTTGTTTTCCCTGGCTATATCTACTTTGGCCTATGTTGTGGGGTCTAACTGTTCTTCTGGAAGATGGTGTCTGCATTGCAACCTTAGTAACTGCCATATAGTACAGATGTATTGCATAGAATTCTGTACTGATGTTTGTGTTCATCTACCTTATCATAAAATTTAACATACCTGGAATTGCAGAAAATGTAGATGAAACTTTTTTTTTTGTTTGTTTGTTTCCCTATCATGTTGAAATGAACTATTATGAATGAATTTGTAGAAATGGATGTAATGTGTATATGCGTATATGAGAGACATAATTTGATATCTTTACCTATTGATGCAAAGACAGTACTACAGTGGCTCAGGACAAACTTAAAAAAACTCCTGGTATTGCTGTACATATTCGGAGTATCCAGAGTAATTTAGTCTCATAATAACTTTGTGTTCCCATAGCTGTACAAGGCATCGAGGACTAGAAATCATAGGGCTTCTCCCACTGTATTGCTCTTGTACTAGCCTTTGCAAATTAACTCCTCATACTTCTTGGTTTCTTTGATTTTTCCCACTAAGCTTTGCTTCCTGGAGAGAACTCCAACATGTTTTGATGCCCAGAAGAGTTCTTGTGTGTTCTCCTGTTGAGGGAGATGGGGAAAAACAGGAAACAGATGTAAATTTTTGGTATAGTGAGGCTGGTGTAGTCTTTTAGAGTACAAAGGGTGTTTCAGGACAAGTTAAACACTAATGACTATGTGGAATTGGTGGTAGTAGATCAAACAATAGTCTCTCTTACTGTCTTGATTCAGTTGTGACCATTAGCATGTGCCAAAAGAAGAATAAACTAGGACTAGCACATAGGAACATCTCAACATTATATGGTAGCAGATTGCAATGATATATAGTGAGTCCTGTTGAATTTTCATCCAGTAATTTATGTAATCTGTTTTGGACCAGTAAAATGGATATTTGAGCTTTTTAGGCATATCTTGTAAGGAAATTAATCTACAAATGAAGTGTGAGGCTGATGTTTCACTGTCATCAACACACACTAGCAGATCATCCATTGGGACAGGTTTCATCTTGTTCAGATGCGGTCAGGTGAGTGCATTACTGATGATTTAGTAGGAGAGAATGATTCGGACTTTATGCTGTTTTTATGCAGGATGTTGTAAGACAAATGATATGTTATACAACATAGAGGCTGACAGTGCAAAACTAGCGAGACAAAATCTCTGAAGACATTTGAAATGGCAGTAATTTGGCTAAAACATTTTTTTTCTGATGTTAATATCCTTAGTACTGGATTTGCTATAATGTTGAATCACAACTTCAATAAAATACATTAGAAAACATTAATAAGAGAAATGATAGTAACCCAAGACTTTAAAATAACACAATTATGACATTTCTAAATTACTGACTGGAGAGGAATGAAATTTTGCACATATGACATCAATTATTTTATAAGTCCATGAAGCATAAGGAAGTACTTTGTCAGAATATATTAATGGGTAAATGCGAATGAATGATACAATAAAGAAGAGACAAATAAGTTTGTTTTTTGTTTACAAGAGGAAGCAATACCTCAGTTTCTGTTTGAAAACTCTTTGAAGGAATAAATGACATTTCTGGTTAATTCAGCATACTTGTTCTTTAACAAGAGACTTCTCTGAGAAGTCTTGAAGAAAACTGTCTCTTAGACTAATTACTCATTCAAAGACAGGGAAATATATGAATGAATGGTTGGGTTCCACTGTGAAGTTTACCAATGGAGTCTCATAGTGTTTCATGTGAATGCAGAGTTTACAGTCTACCTTAAAAATGATCTGGGAAGGCAGCAAATAGTTAAGGAACAACATTTCTGCTTGCACTGAGTAACCTGTCTAAAATGAATATATGAGATATTACACTCCCTACTGACCTAATCACCAAAAAACAAAATAACAAACAAACAAACAAAGAGGGTTTGCTGCAGACAATATTCTGGCTCAGTGATGGTCAAAAAAGGCCAGTCTGTTTCAGGTGTTGTCATCTTTATGTCGTATGTTTTCATGAGGGCTGTGGAGCATAAAAGAAGGTCTCATCACATCAGTGTATAAGTTCAGACAAAAGGAAAGAATAAGAATTGGAAAATGCAAACCGCAGGCAAAAAGATCAGCAGAGGTGTGTAATGGCATAGATGTGAGGAGACACTAAATATCAATAAGACACTCTTTTCCTCTGGAAAATTGTGCCTACATTTCTGAGTGGCTTGGAGAAGAACAGGTAGCTGTTACTCAATGTTTTTCTTTATATTAGTAGGTGCATAGTGCATTCTGGTTACCAACCAAGTTAAAGAATACAGCCACAACTTCACAGAATACATAGCTACATCATGGAATGCATTGCTACAGAGTAATGAGAAAACCAGAAAGTATGGAAATGCTTGGAAAACCTCATGATGAGTTGGCCTAGATTAAGGTTTTAAACACAGTACTCCAGTTACAACTTCTGACTGCTCAAGCCTCAAGACTTTGTTGCCAGAAGTTGTTACACTCCTAGGTGGTTGCTCCTTTTGCCCTAGATTCTTATGATTTTTCTTGGTGCAAATGCTAGTTTCTGTGTTAAATGTATCTTCTATTCTATTTCTTTCCAAAGAGGAAAGAAAATAGTAATGCATTTTTCCTCTTGAGAGATTAGAGTTTGTATGAGTTCAGATTTAAATGCGTTGTTTGGAAGGTGTGGTCCATGGTGTTAAGTCACAAGAATGAAGAGTTTCCTTTTAGCAAAAGCATCAGTAAGAGAGTTTTAGGTGAACCAGTAGGTTCATCAGTGGCATTTGAGGCATATGCAGTAGTCTGTTCATCAGCCAATTGATGTGGAATGGAAAACTAACCATACACTAAATAGTCATTATCTTAAAGAATAAAAGATGTTTTCCCAAGATAAAAACACTTCCATCAGTACTTTTCTTCTCTTTGAAACCAAAGTTGGCTGCATCTAGACGGTAAAGTGGGAGACTGACTAGGAGATGTGTATCAGATTGAGAGTGGTATTTTCATTTCAAATGGAGGAGACTCACTGGTTTATAACACTGCTGATTTGAGTAGACAGGAAGAAGAGAGGGCATTCTTCCTAGGAAAAAATCCTGTAAAACTAAAGGAATATGCACTGGGACAAGTGGTATCAATAACTATTTTTCTTCCTTCCACTTACAGATATTTATGCATGTATACATGTTTAATATCCTTTTTTTTTTTTTCTTTTTTTCTATGCCAGTTCTCTCATACTTCTCTTCTAGCAGGCAGTCAAGTAGCCATGCAGCCTTTTCATGTAATCAAACACACATGGAAAACTGACCACGTTCAGGTACTAATAGGAAAAGTAATATGATCAAGTGCTCTGAACTTAATCTTCTACCGTCCCTTTCTGTGCAGAGCCTGGCACCCAGTTGGCCCAGGGCTGTGGCAGCCAGCGCACAAACCTGCCTTTGGCATAGCCCTGAGTGAGATGGATAGAAATAAGGGAAGTATTTTTCCAGTTCTGATTTATTCTGAATATACTGAATAGTGTGCTATGAAAAGGCACAAGTCCCAGATGGACATGCATTGCCACTCAGTTTCCTTCTGCACTTAAACAAGTGTGCAAGAGAATGATCAAAACCAGGCCCTAAGTGGTTGCTTCTAGGCATGAAGTACAAAACTGCCTTTGCAAAAGTGAAACCCTGTATCACAAGACTTTGTGAGCATTAGTTGAAAAAGCATATATTTTGTGTTTGCTTGTTTGCATCTTTTGCTCCTCCTAAAAAAAAGATATGCTTGTTATGTAGAGTAGTAGCAATAGTAAAGAGAAAACTCTTTCATGTTTTGTGCACATTTGAAATGGAGCAATTTATTTTCAGCACCTTGCTCTGCAGGGTCCTCCTTTATTGTATTATAACAATGTCTAATTCATACATTAAATAGATATTTTTTCTCTTGCCAGCACTCCTTTCTTTGCATTTGGTATTCTGCAATAACTATAATCTATAGAGAACAAAGCTGGCTCAGCTTTCTGTTTGGTAGAAAAGAGCAATATGAGAACCACTTTGGGGATAGCTGGAAGGGATGGCACAAAACAAGAAATTCCCTGCTTTCTCCTTGCCTTGCACTGCTCATTCCAAGTTAAGGTACTCAGTGACAGCATTCTGAGTATGTTTGCAACTCCTTAATCCCTACTGTCTGAAACAGTGACCCAGTAAACTATGTTTTCTTTTATCATAATTTATGTTTAATTACTCAAGCAAGTTGAAGTAGCCCCAATTATTAGATGTAATAACAGTGATAGATCCATGGTAGATATTTAAAGATATTTATCTTGATCTCAATAAAAATTAAAAATGTTGTTAAAACATGATTTTCTCCTGGAGCAAAAACAGTTTTGGTCTTTCAGATTGACAAAGAAGATCACTGTCTGTGGTCCCCAAAGTCTTAAGCCAGCATTTTAGCCACTCACCTGTTTTCCTTTTTCATACAAATACTAGCATTTCCTATGGATGTATGGGCATACCTTGGCAAGGAAACCGTTAAGTTTCTGGTATAAATTATCTAGCAGTGTAATTCAAAAAGTTCTCATGTGTGAATACTCTCTATGTAGAACATATGTAGATTTTTCATTAAAACTTAAGTTTATGAGGAAGAAAAAGCTAACTAGATTTTAACACCTGGTTGCGACTCTCGGGCAATTGGAAGTTTGCAAAAAATGTTAAATAATTATGTGAAAATTGTAATGAGGTTGCTAATACTTTTGTAGGTTTACCTATAGATAAGTTTGAGCCTTTAATTCCTTTCAATAAATTAATGGATCCTTGTTACAAATATTTTGTTTCTAGAAGATCATCTGCCCTAATACACTTCGGTCAAACAGTGCTCTGTATAAAGTATGTAGCAGATTAATACTGTCTACTGGAATTAACATTTTGATGAGAACTGTAAATAACTATTGCCCTCTTCCTGTAATTCTATTTTCACTCTCTTAACCAGTCTTTACTCTTCAGCCTTTCATCCACATTCTTGACTATAGAATGGGAGACTCTCTCATTAGAAATAACTACAGTGCTGTTACAGTATTTACATGACATGTATGTGCTGCTAGAGTAAATGAATATGTACCTTTAAAATGTTTAAATGTAAAGAAATATTTTCAGCTCTGTGACTTTTGCTTTCGTGCATCCATTATGCATTTTTTTTTTTACATATTACTGCTTGTAGTTTAAACAGCTTTTTGTCAAAGTTAAACAACAAACTGAGTAAGATGTGTGCCAGCCTGTTATGGAACTTCCAAGGATGGGATCAGTGAACACAAGGCATGTCCTAAGATAACTGGGTAAGAATTATAGTCAGTGACTTCCTTTTCAGATCTACCAGCTTCTCTAAAAAGTCACTTATGTGGTTATTTCAACAAAAAGACATCTTTTGATGAAAGTTTTGCTCTACATTGTAGTTGTTTATTACAGTTTCAAAAGGTACACCTTACATCCAATAACCATGTGTGATTTTATTTTTTATTAAAGTTGATCTCTTCTATGCTTCTGCATGGTCTGTTGTAGCTTACAGTACAGGGAGTGCAGCCAGCTGTAGCTGTAGAGTTGTCATTAGCATAAAATGGTAAGGTCTAGAGTATTGTCCAAAAGGAATGTCAAGGTACCATTAAAACAGAAAGCTATTTACAGTCACTGCCATGTTTCATAATCAAGTGAAATCCAAGAACAACATAAAATTAACCAGTACTGTTAAAGATTTATTTGGCTATTAATCTGTATGCAAAGTGTTTGTTTCCTCTTTATTGCAGCTGATTATTAAAAAAAATCATAATTACATTCTCCAATGAAATAAAATAATAGAAGTTTAGACTAGAAATAAGGAAGAACTTTTTTCACCAGATGAGTAATCAGCAGTGGAACCCATTACATACTCAAGCTTTGAGATCTCCATCCTTGGAAATTTCTAAAACTCAGCCAGACAAAACCGTGGCTGACAATACGCTGGTAACAACCTCAGAGTAGCAGGCTGGCTAGAAACCTCTGAAGATTCTTTCTATGACCACTTCTGTAATTACAGGGTTTAAAATAATCATTTTTACATACTGGGTAAAATGCAGACAACACATGTGGCTAAAACAAAAAATTAACATAGCATCTTGTTTAAGTACATTTCAGATAATTCCAATTTTTATGGGGAACTTGGCATTTCTCTATGTAATTAACATAGAGGTAAAGAAAGGATTCTAAGAGACAGCATTGAGGGAAGCTATATGTATTTATTAGTGCAATTACATAAAAGAAATGGACTTCTAATTCTGGGAAGAGCAGATGAAATATAAGTATTTAAAAATAGGAGTTTGCACAAGCAACTTTCAAGCACCATGTTCGTAAACTTTAAATGCAACTAAACTGGTATACAGTGATAGGGAAACTTCATGTTAATTCTGTTAAGCTCTTAGATGTCTGTATATTAATCTACTCATGGTGTTTTTTAACCAGTAACGCCTCACACTGTGAAAGTTTGTCAACATTTTTCTTTGTTCACATAACGATCAAATAGAATAATTAGAATGATTCCACTGATGCCCATAGCTAAGATTGTCTGTAAACAGAAGTATCTGAACTCTAGTTGTCGGAATATTTTTAAAATGTGATACCGAAAAGAAAATTGCAGTGATAGAGGCAGGATAGTCAGTAGCAGCCCCTCAGAATAAAGAAAGGGCCCAGAATGTTTTACATTATGTTCTGAAAAATATACTATAACTAACGTGTAGTGAAATTCAGAAGATCTAGGCTGCAGTATTTCTCTTTAAAGCAAATTGTCTTTTAAAGACAGTAGCTGCCTGTGCTGCAATGAAACTATCACACATAATTTTGAAAAGCATAGCTGTGGAAACTTTCCACAGAGAAAACGAACTAAAATCTGTTAGACTGGTAAGTCTGCAGTTATCCAGTTAGATCAGTCCTTACTTAGCCAGGTTCTCAGTACACCAGGAGCTTAAGTTCCACCTGCAAATTACAAACAGGAAATTGCAGTTAGCAAAGCATAGATTTAACATACTTGCAGTGTTTTTTTTAGGAAGCGAGGTGCTGCATTTTGTCCCTAGTTTCTAGACAAACACCATAGGAAGCCTTAAGTCGGGTTTGCTACATTAATTTTGTCTGAAAGTGAGGTAAGCACTAAGTTATCACTGTGAGTAATAGTTGAAAAAAGGATACTATTCTCCTACCATAAAGATCAGAAGAGAAATTTGGCTATTCTTGAGAGTTAATTAATCAAAGGTGAATGAGACAGCTCAATTACACGCGATTACTATGCTGTTCAGTTCACAACCTGTTGAATATCTCAACCATTCTAAGCCTTTTACAAAGCACTGTTTTGTTTTGGACATAACAATTTGATACATAACTAATTATTGTCAATAAAGCTAATGCTCTTGTTCATGTGAAAACGTGTTAAAAAAGAATCATCTGAATTCCTGCTCCATTTGGTCCTATGGAAGCTAGCATTTATTTTAAACCCTCACTCCTTTGTATTTTTCAACAAAGCTTGTCAGTAGTAGTAATGCAGTGTACATCTTTCAGAACAATAGCAAAATGCAGTTCAGTAGTCTAATTTCATATTGTGCCTTTTGTTCATTTAATGGTAGGTTCTTTAAAATATATCTCCAGTTTCACTAAAGAATTCCAATAAAATGGCCATTAGGAAATAGCTGATCGAAAAACCAGATCTGTAATATAGGCCAGGACACAGCTCATGGGGGTAGATACTCAGCCTCACCTTTGGCTAGTGAACTTACCTGCTCTCAGCTGTTCCTAAGGGATTAAAGAAGCAAATATGTGCCTCAGCCAAGAAGGGACATGTCTGGAGGTAAAAGAAGTGGAGCTCGAAAAATGAGATAGCTTATTGAAAAGTACAATTTTCTGCAGTATCCCTTGGTCAGTAGAATAAATGAGTTAGAGTTTGTAACTGCATCAAGCTCTTAGCAAAAAACGTTTGATGCAGACTGGACATGGTGCTCCATGACTTCCTCTGCACAATAACCCACAGATTACCTTAAAAAACAACAACAACAAACCAAAATAGTAACATTTAAATACTGATCTAAAATATGAGTTATATGTCCCTCATGTCTAACTTCCTTTCTGTGACCTGGGAGATAATGAACTGTTTTTCTGTCTGCTGCAGGCGGTCAATGTTCTTATCACCTTTTCCTTTGGTAACTATGGAGCTGAGAATCACTCATTCCTTTCAAATTGTATAATTCGTTAGCTGAGCTAAGTTAAATGCACAGCAATTGCTTTCAGCTAACCTTGGAGTTTTACTTCTATTTTGGACCTGCTGAAGAGGTTTGCTATTCAAAGTCTTATTTTCCTCTTCTCCCACATGTAAGCTATTATGAGCCACCTGGGCTTCATTTAAAGGTTAATGCTGCTGAGAAAGAGACCCTGCTCTCTTTGCTCAGTCGTGCAGTGCTGCAGTTTTTGTATGGTGCTGTTTGTTGGCTCCCTGAAGAGGTGACTCAGCTGTAGTACAGGCTAAGGTAGTTCTTGACTTGTTTAGCACAAAAGTTGTTGTCAGTGTATCTTATCATTTGTGGTCATGGCATTGTGGTGTTTTAACAGAGAATGCACAAAACCATTGTTTAACAACTCAAACTTATATACAAGTAGACCAAAGTCTTCTTTCAGCAGTTTAGAAAGGTGTTATCTCATTTTGAGCAAAAGATCATATGTACCTGTTAGTTTTAGAGTTATCTTGAACTGTCTGAGCTCTGGACTGATATACAGCTTTTCTGCATGTAATTATAGTAACCCATCTTGGTCTGTGTTTTTTTCTGTGCTCTTATTTTATACGTTTGGTACATTTTAGCACATGTATGGAAGATTTAATTGCCTATCAATGACACAAAATATTCAAAACTAATGTATTGAGCACTTCACTATCTTTATGTAGTTTCTGGGCAATTAATTTAAAATATGAATCCTGTTCAATGTAGTGTTTGTCACAACACAAACCCTTCTATTCTTGAAGTAGATATTTAAACTAAGTAGGCATTATTGTCTTGGGTTGACCTCAGTTGGCTGCCAGATGTCTGCTTGCCTGCTGTCTCACTCCCTCCTCCTTGAGAGGCTGGGGGGAAAACATAAATGGAATATCTTGTGGGTTGAGCTAAAGGCTAGAAGGCCACTTACCAACTGCTGTGCCAGACAGGACAAAATTGACATGGGTAAGATTAATTGAATTTATTGCTATAAAGAAAGAAGTGTTGAATGGTGAGGGACAAATATGGTGAGATAAAACCAAAACAGCCTTCCCCCTAACACATCTTTCTTTCCAGCTGCTCACCTCTACTCCCTCATTCTTGACTCCATCTTCTCCTTGTTGTGAGCACCATGGGTTATGGTAAGAGTGTTGCTGTCAGTTCATAACAGCTCCTCCTTCCTCCTTGTCCTGCTCCCCTATTCCAGCGTGGAAACTGTTCCACAGGCTGCAGATCTTCAAGAACAGTTCCAACATGGGTGCTCTGCCTGGACTGCACTTCCTTGGGGTGAGCCTACTTCAGCATAGGTCCCCCATGGGCTACAGTTCCTTCTGGGCATAGCCATCTGCATGGAGTCTTATGCAGTGTGGAAATCTCCACTGTGCACCTCTTTGTGAGCTGCAGAGAAATTTCTGCTTCACAGTTCTCTTCCACGGGCTGCATTATCACTGCACTGATGGTCTGAGTATCTCTTCTCCCTCATTCTTCTCTGATGTTGGTGTTTGCAGGATTGTATCTGTTTCTTTTTTCCCCTCCAAAACTCTCCTTTGTGGCATTTTGTTCTCTCTCAAACAAGCTTTCTTGGTGGGGCCATTAGAGCTAGTAGAATCCAGCTTAAGGCAGCCCTGGCCTTGCCACGTGGAGGAGCCCTTCTGCCCCCCATCGCAAACATCTAGACACCTGCATTTAATACTGAGAAAACTGTGAAAAATAGGCAAGTTCAATCTTGCTGATGGTGCTGTTTCTTGTAGAAAAATGTTGGCATTCTTCCTCCAGAAAACATATGTATCCTTTTTATTTTCTTCAGTAATGTAATGTGAATGTGTGCTGTTCTGTAAGGATCAGTTGGTATTTTCTGTTATGCACAATATGTACTGGAAAAGATCAAAGGCACAACTTTTTCTGTGAGTATGGAAAAATGCGAAGAAGGATCTCAGAATGTACTCAGACTGGAGCAGTAACCTGATGTACATACTCAGCAACTAAGCTGTCCCTCATGTTAGGAAATAGAGGCTGCTGGGAGTTGTGAAAATCATGTTTTCAATTCAAGGTTAATATGAAAAAATTGCAGAGGCTGCGGGTTTTTTATTATTTATTTACTTTTTGGTGATATAGTTGATTTTAACTAATGATGCTTGAACTAAGAAAACAACTTGTAGATTTCTCTACTGGGCTAATTTCAAAGGAGAGATTGTAGTTCCTGGCATCTGTTGAAATGGGCCAGAAGGAAATCACTGACTGGGCCACTTTTCCTGAGTTATGGAAAAAACATCTGAAATACAATATCAGAGGTTCGGTCCCAAGTGGACTGTACAATAGGGGTAGACTAAGAAAATCTGACTTCTATTTTAACTGAAATGAAATATGTACCAAGATGACATAGTAAATTAAAAGAGGTATTAAATTTTTTTCGAGACAGGAATAAGTTTTGGGAACAAGTTTTGCTGGAAAGATCAGACCCTTAGTGTAGTGCTGTGCTCCTTTGACCTTCAGCATAAGTCCATGATAATCTGGATACACAATAACAACAGGGCAGAAATAAAAAAAAGGCAGGACATATCTTAATATATCTCACATTTGAGACTGTGAAATCAAGCAGAATTGCAAGATCCTTTGAAGGTCAGATGAACATGGCAATTCGGGAAAAAATTAATTTGATGAGGGTCATTCCCATATCAAGAAGCCTACATATTGCAGCTATAGGCAAGCTAGACAGGTCTTGAAGTTTGAATGGATGTTTGGTTTGATTTTTATCTTTTTAGTGGGAGTTTCAGAGTTTTCGGGACTCTTAAAGATGAGATTTCATAGAATCGTAAGAGTTGGAAAAGACCACTAAGATAATCTAGTTCAACTATCAACCCATTGCTGTCATGTTGGTAGAGTTTTGCTATGATAGAGCCAGGTGAACGTTGCTTTGTTTCCTGGTTTCAGAAAGAAGAATTCAGAAAGAAGAGACAGTGAAATTTAGTGTACTAAGTTAAGTTCTGTAGCAAAGCAAGTGGTAGTTGCTGCTGCCTTGAAGAGTCTTCTTCCATAAACATCTAAAAGGTGTCATGTAAAAGTCATTCTGAATAAAAGTAATACTTTCTAAGGGTAGTATCTGCAAATAAGACCTGGGATTTGAAAGGTAGGCTGTCTACTTTCATCTTCAACTCAAATTTACGTAACCCTTTCAGAACACTTTATGGCACTGGGCAATGATGCATGTTCTGCAAAAGCATTGCTTCTGCTATGGTGAGCAGGCTCTCTTCTTACCCACTGGTAACTAACTCCTTCCCAGGTTATATAAAAACGTTTTTGCTACCAGAAAGCTATTCAGATTAATGATCTAAGAGAGCGGATTGTTTTTCTCCCCTGTCTATCTCTCTCTCTCTCAAAACAAACAAACAAACAAAAAAACCCAACAGGATAGAGGTAAGGCTATTTTTTTTTTTTTCTGCCCAGAACTAGTTCATTCCATGGCCTCAAAATGAAGTGAGAACCACTACTGAGTGAGCAATCATGGCATGTTAAGGGAAGGATGAGTGTTATAAAACTAAAGCTATCAATCAGGCTCATGCAGCAGTTCAGATGTGTTTCTTTGAGGCTGTCGAGAATGCTGCCTTTTGGGGAAAGAGTGTAGGTAGTTATTTTCAAGCAGTTCAGTTCTTTGATCCAGTTCACTTGTATAGCTGTGCAGGAACAGTCCATAAGCAATACAATCTGGGAGCAATCCAAAGGAGGGAGAAGGAATGGGAAAATATGTTGTTTAAATTAGTTTAAGCGGCACTGAATATGAAACCACAGACTTGTGCTGCAATTGTTGGAATGGAAGGAAGTCCTTTTGTTGCTAGTTTAGCCTGTCTGGCAATAGGCATGGATAAGCGGAAAACTCTTCATTTAGATGAATGTCAGAAATGACCCATGTAATTAGAAGCCATGCTGCTCTGAACAGCAGCTTTTTCACATGTTGTTCCTATTCACTGCTCATTTTTCTTCCATGTAGGTAATGCCAAAAGTAGTTTATGTGCTTCATACTCACTGTAATTAATGAATCTTTACTGGATAAAGAAATGCCTCAACTCGTTTTCTTCCTACACCTGTATGACATTTCTCTTTTCTGGCCTATCACCTGCTTGACTGGGAACATGTTTGATATTAACATGTTATCCATCAGTTAAATTTATTCATGTATATGATTAGAATTCTAGCAGTGGAGATCAAGTGTAGTTTATAAAATGCACTTAGTCTCTGCAAGTGGAGCAGAATTTAGCAATTTGATTAAATATTTATTTTTGAGTTGTACTGTATACTTCTCTTATTTCTGTGGTTTTGTCAGTTCAAGACTTTTTCATTATTTAGAATTTGTTTATTAAAAAATGTTCATAACAAAATAGATTTTTTCATTAATTGTATAACATTTTTATTTAAGCACTGTTCTTCATGAAATAAGCCGTTCCTTTTATATTTATTTATTTTAAATGGCTTTTTGTCTACTTTTAGTGACCTTTAACATAAAATATACCTTGCTCTGTGTCTATATCACTGTTTGCCAATATACTGAGCAATTCTGATGCTGAGCAGGCTTGGCTGTCTGGTCACAAACTCTTGGGATTGATGCAAAAATTAGTGGAAGGACTTGGTTATGTAAATGATCAGAATAAAGGATATCTAAGTTCTCTTCTGGTTGCAGTTTGGGTGAAACAGCATTGTTGTAAAATAGCATGTTACTAAAAGTAAAACCAACTAATTCAGTTGTGTGGCATTTGAGGAGAAATTGGAAAATTCTGTCAGGTCCCCTGCAAAACTGCAAGACTTTGCTTGTTGCTGGGTTGGGGTCCTGAGGGCTATCTTGGAAAGGGCTATGTATTTGTGCTCTGTATGTCTGTGCAGTGTAAGTGAGCCAGTGGAGTGCTTCTCCTGAGCTTATTAATCCTATGGAAAACTAAATAGGTGAGAATGCGAGGTGTATTTCTTTAATCTGCCAGAGAAGATTTTTGAGACTGTAACACTTGCTGTTCTTACTGCAGTGAGAATGTGGGATGTATATGCTGACACTGTGATGAAACAACACTTTCAGACTCACAAGTGTGGAGAATATGGACTTTGTGCAGTTGCACTTGCAGTGTAATTTACAGACTGGATGACAGAGGTAACAAATAGAAGATGTGGATTGAGCGCCTGAGGCTCTAACTAACCCAGGCATCTGCTTTCCGGGAGGGTAGTCTAGGATATGGGCATGCCTGGGATAAATACAGAAATGATACTGTACAGGAATGAAAGAATCAAGAAACTGATGATGAATCACGAATAACTTTGTTACAAGAGCAGGTTCTGTGTTTAGTCCCTCCTTCCATCTGTCTTAATTTTAGAAGTTCTTGTATAATTGCTATAAAATTTCATCTTTTGTGCTGTGTTATTCAACCATGGAGCACTCCTTAAAGATGAGGTAGGTTCATGGAACTTAACATCTCCCCTGTCAGGAGTGTGAATTTTAAAAGATCCTAAGTAGCCCAAAACATGATCTTAGCAGAGAATATTTTTCCATTGTGTGTTGGGTGATAGGTGGTGGTTTTGTGAATCATTTTGTTGAAATTTCACTTTTGGAAAGACCTATGTGCCACTCCTTTCCCCTGTTTAGGATAATTGAATATATTTGAGTAACTTCAGTGTGATTTTTTGTAAGAGGAGGAGACTCAGAATTTTGCATCACTGTATTTTCCTCTAACCATGGTTTTCCTCTGACTCAGCCTCAGCAAAACAATGTAGGCAAGAAATGGCTGTGATGGGATTAGTGGTTTAAACAATTTTGTTTGTAAAAGCTTCCATGTTTTTATATTTAAATCAGAACTTTTTTGTTTTTGATTCACGTTTTCTTTCCCAAGGAATAAAAAATATTCTAAAAAAAGAATCTTTGCAATATAAATGCCAAAGAATTTATTAAAGTACCAAATTGCAAAAAAATTACCAAAAAGCAAGGTACAACTTGTGTTTTTGAGAGTTTTTATAGAAGATCAAGGTGCATGCAGTGCAAAAGTCACAAAGTGCGTTGTTACTAAAGAGGTGAAATATTTTATCTTAAAAATAATCAGTTTGTGATTATGAAGTGAATTTCCATCACCGGTGTTATTTTCCAGAGATACCTGTAGTACTTCAGAGGCACTGATGAATGGTTTGAGTTGCATCTTGTGTACTTCACATCCCCGAGTCCTATCAAGACCAGAGGTCAGGTGCAGGTGTCCCAAACAAAGAATGTAAGAAGCCAGTTCCAAAATATCTGATGATGTACAGCTTCTACCCCACACAGTGCTACTTCTGTCCAATTTGCTCAAATAATTAGAAGTGCTAAAGCTCAGATGCTCTTAAGAGTTTTCACACTTCGGAAAACTAGAGTTGAGATGGTCATTTAGCATGAGCATGATGCTTTACAACATGATTTGTGGCACTCTGGTCTTGAGGGTGAGCTGAGATCCCTGCTTATTGCACAAAATGAATGTGCTCTGAGTATAAAAAAATTATCCCTGGACTTGACAGTCTAGAGGTGGCTTCATCAACTCAGGAAGCTTTCATGAACATTGGATTTTTGTAGTTTGTTCTTGTTTATAGTGCAGAAATTGATGTATGGTTTGCAAGACTCACTTTTAAGAACTTCATGTACTAAGTTAAATTGCTGATCACACATAGCTGAAGTAGCTTGCTGTGTATGAAATGACATGGAGAGAGAATTGCTCTCATAGGTCAGGAGTAGGACAATGACAGTATAGGACAGGGCAGGTGTCAACCAATACAGCAGGATAATTCTGTTCTGATAAAGAAAAAAGACTTTGAAGGGAAAATCATCATGTTGGGAAAAGTAGGTAAGCAAGTTGGTGATTTTGACAGGAAAGCTGCCAAAATTAGAAAAAGGAACAAAAAAGAAACTTTGTGAAAACATCAAAACTAGAGCAGCTTCAGTTCCCAGGTGGCCTGAATTTTTTTGTTTTTTTTTGGTACAACTTGTGTTCTTATCAGTCTCAGCCTAAATTGACTGTATCCAAGCCATTCCTATGGTGGGTTCATCCAATCTGTATCAGAAATAAATTGATTTTATTTCCTGTAAACTTTTATAGAGGATCAGAGGATTGTGAAAATATGTAAGAGTTTAGCTGTTTTTCTGAGCTAATCTACCAAGTTTCTTTGAAATCTTTTTGCCTTTAGACACTTTTGGAGGATGATGTTGTGATAGCATTATGGAATGTCACCACATCTGCAAGGATCAGACTTTGCTTATATGTTATATATGTTGACTACTCTATTCAATATATACTTTGAACCAACTATTAAATGGTAATACTTTTGTTCTAAATATATTATTTTGATTTCACAGGTGTCTGCATTAATATCACCAACAACCAGTGCCAAATACTGCCGTACAACTACACCACTCTAACTTCAGTTCTTTCCATCGTCAAAAGTATTGAAATGGAAAAGTTCCTGAAGTTCTTCAGTTATCTCAGTCGTCTCAGCTGCTATCAACACATCATGCTGTTTGGCTGTAGTCTTGCTCTTCCTGAATGCATCAGTGACGGTGATGACAGGTATTTGGAAACAAAAATCAGTCAGTGACAGGAACCAATTGTGGTAAAACGCTCTCTATTAATCAGACAAGTTCAGGTCCCAACTAAGCCTATGACCTTGTCGCTTTAAAACTTCTGTCTGTCAAAGCTATTCACGTTTCAGCCAGAATAAGTCAACTGCAGTACGATTTTGCTAAAAGAGTGTTTGCAGAATAATGAATAGATGTGTGATACTGGAGTAGTCCAAGTAGTTAACAAGAGGTCCAAAATTGTTGTAGCTCCTCTCTAATCTGTATGGTCCAAAATGGAATGCTTTGTTATAATATAAATGCTTTAGATATTTAAAACATTGACAAAAAGTGTGGTGGATATTGGTTAAATTAAAATTCAAGTTAGGCAAAGCAGATTTTTATTTTTAAGGCAACAGTTATTTCAATTCTTGTTAGTTTTCTCCTTATTAAAAGTTTATCTTTTAAATATGTTTTATGGTACTAGATTATCAGGATGTATTCAGAGTGACATAAACTTGAGAAGGTTAAGAAGTATGCCTTGATTTCTGCATTTAAGTTGTTACACGGTGTTATTATCATAGACATGCACTGTATACATTCAGTTTAATTTGAAGTAGTCAGTGAGTTTAGTAGTGCTGAAATCAACATAAGATCCAAAAGGATAAAGGATTTTTTTTTAATTATACAGTCTTTCTGATACTTCTGAAGGGTGCAAGAGTGTGAGAATCGTTTTTTCTCCTTACTTTATTACCTGCAAAATTGAGTGAAAGGGAATATTGCAATTCAAAAATCAGTTCGTTTAACATAATAGTAACTAAGAAGCTGAAAGCTCTACAGTTTAGAATGGGGATAGGATATTTATGAAAATGCAGTTTTACATTTTAGGTAAGCTGCTACTATGGTTGCTACTGAAAGTCTCAGTCTAGGCAGCACACCTGCCACTTCCATCACAACAGAATCCATTGACCCCACTTAACTCATTGAACGATTCCTTACAGTTCTCCTCTCCCCCCAGTTCAGTACTACAGTCAAATATATGGAGAAGTGAAAGGGTAGAAATTTCAGCTCTCCTTTTCAATTTATTTGCTGAAGATAACTTTCTTGTGGAACTTACATTATGGCAGTTAATTCAAAGAGTGAAAAGAAAAAAATTGAGCTGAAGTTTGGAACATGCAGATCTTTGCTGTGGTTTTGAGTAACAACCAAAATATTTTGAGATTGAAGAGTGAGGATTTTTTTTATATCTTCCCCAAAGCAGCAACTTTCTCCCATTTATTTTTAATATCAAAGATGGGACTGGATTTCCATGCCTAGGTTAATGTTGTAGAGATCGCAATGCCTCCTCTGATTTTTATTTTAACATCATTTTTCTGGAAACTGTTCTGGACCCTGCAGATAGGTTGGGAAGAATATCCTATATGAGACTGTGAATGATTCAGACTTATTTTAAAATCTAACTCGAAGTAATCACATGTCTTCAAAGTGTGTCATGGGTGACACTGGTAACAAAGGCTGAGTGGCAGTCACAGGGAGAAATGTGAGGGTGGATTTACAGAATGCTAGTTTGTTAAATCTAGTTTGAAAAACATGAGTTACATAAGTTAGCTTGTGTTCTTCTTAATAATACCTTTTTTTTTCTGTAAGCAGTTGAGTGATTTTAGTGATTGCAGTTTACACCGTAGAACCCAATTGCAGGTAAACAAGTATCCTTTAAATACAAGAATATTGAGTGAAAGTAATATCACATCTTTATTTTAGTTGTGATTTCCTGTACTTTTGGTCACTGATTTCAAATTTTTAAAAACCAGACTGCAGTATTACTTTTTACTCATTATTTGTATTATTTATTTTTATTAAAAAGTGATGCCTATAGTATCTCAGGACTTGTTTCTGTGTTTAATTTGGTATTTACTTAAATGTTAAGTAAAGCCATCCTGATGTCAGTACTTGTTGAACAGTGAACCTGGAGCAATAGGCTTTGCCTTTACTGAGTATTTATGGAATCAGGCATTTTTATTTCAGTTTGTTTACTTTCAGTATGCTTGTTACTTGTATTGGCAACCTGTATTGTTGTGTCAGCGTGAACAGGGAATATTTGAAGAAAAAAGGTTGTGTCAGAAACTTTGATGTTAATTAAGATTTATTACTGTAAAATTCAAAAGATTAGATGATTTAAAATAACTGAATCTAATTTTCAGAATGAGAATTTAGTCTAGACAACTTCAAGAGAAATAGATACAATACCTGCATAAAGTAGAAATTTAATACTTCCCTCTAGACCATAGTAATAATTCATCTCAATGAGACAAGTCAAAAGTAAATGAAATTTGGGAATTCTGTCTGTGACTCTGGAGAAATCCCTGTGTTGGTGTGAAAAGCTCTTGGAATAATAAGGGAAGCTCATTTTGTATATGTTGATCACAGATATAAAGAAGGAAAAGGCAGTCATATTCTGTGTCTGTTAAACACGGCCATTTGGTAAATATTAGCAACATATTGAAGGAATCTGGATAAGCAGAAAAGCCACTGTAAAAAGACTCTGAGGATAATGAACAGGGATAGGTCCATATGCTTTAGCCCTTTTTTGGAAATCAGATTTTTTTTTTTTTAGCATACAGTATCATAAAACACGTGCTAGTATGCAGAACAGTTGTTACTGACACTGTCTCCAGCTCCTCCTGTGAATTACTGCTGTTTCATTCATACTGACAGAGCATCTCTGATTATAATATCTATTGATACTTCTTTGTTTTATAATGCAATTGCCTTAAATTTATGTAAAACATAATTTGACAAGTGCTGCTTACACAGTAGAGAAGAAATGAGAACCATGTGATGCTCAGATGTTTATTCTTAGGTATTGTTGAGTGAATCTGTTGGCAGCTTCAGCCATAGAAGCAGTAATTATAGCAGTGTGCTACAAGAAGCAACAAGAAGGGTTATGAACTAATCTTTGGTATCCAATATGCTGTCATTACACAGCTTTGTTCTGATCTTTTGATTTATGTCTGTTTCATGTTTATCTTTCATGCGATCATAAGTATTGTTTTCATTATCACTTGAAGGAGATTAAGTTTCTGGACTGGGAGCGTCTTCAGTGTTTGTGTAACACACAGTGTAGTTAGGTACTGGAATTTCTGAATACTAGCACAGTACTGTTGCTGTTAAAAATCATTCTTCTTTATCTTACTACGATGAGAATGAGGTGTGGCCGGTAAAAAAAAATAAATCTAAAAAGTTACATTTTGTTCCAGCAACTGGATGTACAATCAGCTACCCCTGCTATTAAAAAAACAAAACAAAATCTATCTACCTATCTATTTATCTATCTATCTAGTCATATATTTAAAAAGCTACTTGCCAGTAAGGTTGAAATTTGAAGTAGAACTAAAACCTGTGTGAGAATGGTACACAGGAACTTGAAGTGTGCTAAAGTGAAGGTAGTTTGCTCATAAATAGGGCTCTTTATTGAAAAAGATTATGAAACTTTTTCCTTCTTGAGTGAATGGATAAGCTCTTTATAATATGACTTAAAAATTGGCCTTACCAAACCTGTCTTAACACAGTCCAGCAGCGCTTTTCAGAGAACATGACAGTACTGAAAGTTGACATCTGGCACTCATCGCTGTGTCTAACTGAAAAGTTCTGAAATGTTCAAGATGGTAACTTTTTCACTTCGGGTAGTATTAGTCTGCAGTCTATTGTCACCAGTGACAACACTGGTACTACCTTTGTCATAAGGAAACCTATCTCAGAGCTGTTGGTTATCAGTAAGGATTTAAGCCAATGAGTTTTACTTTACCATTCGGAGCGGGTCAAAGGTTTGTAACTCCAAAATAGAGCTTGTTTGTTTCTTTATAGCAACTCTCTTGCATTGGATTCTGCAAGTTCTATGGATTTTGATTTTTGTGAAAAAATTTTAAGTTTAAAAATTAGTCAAGGTTATAGCAGGTCAACCTATAACTGTACAATGCAAATACTCACTGAGTGATACTTTCTAATAATGCTTATCTTCAGTGAATTTCAGACATTTCGTCTAAAGGCCTGGTAAAACAGAAAGCTATGCAAAATCCTTAAGGCCTATGGACATGGCTTATTTCAGACTGAGTGTTAAGAGTAAGCTTGAAGGCTATGAATTATCATTGTCTTGTTCTCTTCTAAATGCTTGAGTAATTCCAGTAATCCCTGGTATAGAAATGTATTCCAGAAAGCAGAGCAAATGCCTTCCATTGGTATATCCCCAGAGTATTACATCTTTCAAGGTCGAACTTAATTTAAACTCTGCCAAGAAAACAATATTTGTAATATACTCTCAAGGTAAATTTCTTATGGACTTTTAATTTCTGCGTCTGTTTACACACTGCTTCTTTCATCTCAGACACCTTTGAAAACTAAGTTGTGAAATGGTTTATTCTTAAGTTAGGGCTCAAAGAGTCCATCTGAGATCTTGCCTTTTTATCTTGATTAAAATCTGCAAAATTACTTCACTCATGTACAAACACGCATTCTTGCTTTTATTTATTTATTTCCGTTAGGCTCATTCTAAAGTAGAAAGTAGTGTGATTAAGAGAAAGTGTTTTCTCTGATTTTTTTTAATGTCTTTATTATGAAGGGTTTTGTCATGTCAGTGTCTGTATATAACAGTTTATCTTGTTATGCAATAACCTTCATGGAGCAAATAACAGTATCCAGAAAAAAGACTCACTGGAAGCTGAAGAGAACTACATAATCTGTAGGGGCTAGGGGAAAATTTAGTGAAAACTGGATTAGTAGGGGAAAGGGTTGCATGGAAGCTATAAACAATTTTTACATAGTCAGCTACCCTTTGAAATGTTGGAAATACTGGGAAAGAGCTCATAGTGGGAAACCCCAGATTTTTTTTTGCTCATTGTCTTTATCTATTTTCTGTAATTTTTAAAAAGAAAAGAAGTGTTTCTTTTTTCCATACGGGCATAAACTAGTATGAAATATTGGGTCCAGAAAGCAAATTCAGAAATTACTGTGTCAGATTTCAACAAGAGCTGAAAACAAATTTGAGACGAGAAAGATTTCTTTCAAGCCCTCTTAAAATACAATCAAAAGTCAAACCTCACAGGGTAAGAGATCTCAGCCTGTTGTGTTCTGCATAAAATGTAAAGTGTGATATGCCTGTTCTCATTTTTCTGTTTTTGTGAACTTCCCTCTGGACTTTTAGCATTGTTTCTTCTGCTTAAAGTGGAACTAATTTTTTTTTTAAATGATCTTCATTTATCGTGATAAACATTTAGAAGTTAATGAATAATAATCTTATAAAAATAATTTTTTTGAGTTTCTTGATGCCTTCAGAGTATTTTGTAGAACATGTTAACTGAATTACGTAGATCTTGTTCATGTAGCAAAAGAGAATTGTTTATATTAGGACTTCAAATAGGAGGCCGTCAACATATTTTTCAAAGTCCATAATGTGTTCAATTGTGCATGAAATATGTATGAATATGTATGACTTTTGATATGCAATTCCACTTTTGCATGTTTGTTTTGTGTTAATCTACCTAATTTTAGTAACAAGAGCAGGTAAATATGCCGAGATAAAACAGCAGTTGTTAGGAACTCTGAGTAATTAGTCTTATAGGTGTCCTGTGACTTCTTGTAATGCATCTGTGCAGAGATGTCAAATTATAGTTGTAAATCCTGCAATTCTGTAGCTTTTAAGAAGTGCTTAAATGTTACATGCTGGTGAAATGACAGTTTCCGAGTCACTTTTAAGTGACTGTATTGAGAAACCCTCCTGGAAAGTCATTGAGTATCCTCTAACAAAATCCTATTTACTGTCATTTCATTGGAATTGCTGCTACTTGATTTTAAGTTAAACAGGTGACAATTTTTCTTACCTGGAGTAGAGACTGCTTTTAGAATCATATAAAATGGCTACTGGTCATTTCCTAAGTTTGCAGTGTAGCTCACTGTACACAGTGGGAATTGCTTCATTCCTTCTTTTTGATAGTGTCTCTACAGACTAAGCAGTCAGAATGACTCAAAGAGGTTGTTCAGGCTAGATTTTTTACAATGATTTTCTGTTAAGGAGATCTGTTTTACTTTTTATCCTTGAAGCAGAAGAGTATTAATTCCAACTTCTACACTGTGAACGAAACAAAGCTGATTTTTAATAGATGAAGTACTTTATGTCCAGAGAGTTTGAAATAACATGTGTTTTGTTTTAAATCTTGCCATACCTTGGTTTAAAGTCCTTGGAAACATGACAGGCTGTATATATACAACACTGTTGTAAAATCTGTCTGTGATTACGTAACTGAGTTATGATCTAGCCCTTGGTATATAATGTATTTGTAGTTCTTGTAAGCACAATTCTGGCCACACAACATTGAAGATCCAACCAGTAAAAAACATGTATTGTGAAATCCTGTCATATAATGAACCCAAAACTAGGGGAGAAGGAGTGTAATGAAGTTGTGTGCTTGCCCACACAAAAAATTTGCTTTTCCACTGTTACTCAATTTGTGTGTGTGTGTGTCCTTTGCTGTTATTTTTAAACATTCTACAGAGGAAATTGATGTATCTGTTTCTGTTCAGCCAAAACATTGTACACACACACACAGGTGCATTACTTGAGAAAGCGCAGACAAGAACAACTGCATGCTTTTATCTTTCCTTGTGTACTTTGTATCAATCAATGCACCATCTGATAGTTGTTTTTTCACTAATGATTATAATTTTATTAGCGTGGTTTAATTCTTTCAGAAGTAAACTGTTCAGAATGCAATTGCTAATGGCAGATACTCAAAATCTGACTCATTGAAACATTTAATAGTGTTCCCTGCAGAATTTAAATAGCCAGTTTCAGCTCCAGTCTCTCCTCGAACTGATGATGCACTAATTCAAGTTGAAAGAGAATTGACTTAGAACAACAAGGAAGTGAAATGGTTGGCAGGTCTAACACACAGGGATGGGGTTCAGAGTAGCAACAGTGTTTGTTTAGAATATCTGTCAAACAGGAATAAACAATTTTTGTACCCTTGAAAATATTTATGTACTAGAGAAAATGTCATAGGCAAGGTCATGGTTGAAACTTTGTTTCAGTGAAAGTGATGAACGTATCTGAATTGTTTTCCTACATAAAGCACAATGACTCAACTTTTAGTTCAAACTGAAAATTGAGTAAGAAAGAGATGGATACATATGAGGAAAAGAAAATCTACAATATACAAGTTCAGAAAGTTACATAGTATTTGCACAGTGAAATTAATTGCAACATATTCTCAAAGCCCAACTCCTGTTTTAAAGCTAACTGATCTAGAAATAATTTTTTTTTTTTTACTGTCCCATGAATGGAACATGTTCTTCATGAGATACAAGTGTGACATTGAGTGGAAAATCAGATGGTTTACATCTGACTTCAAAGAAAGGAATACTCACATATGTCTTAAAGGTTGGCATTGAACATATTTCCAAGAAACAAATGAAAAATCTTTAAAATGATGAATCGTG
Organism: Odontophorus gujanensis; assembly: GCA_013399175.1. Taxonomy (NCBI): domain Eukaryota; kingdom Metazoa; phylum Chordata; class Aves; order Galliformes; family Odontophoridae; genus Odontophorus; species Odontophorus gujanensis. The sequence goes on from VXAB01002959.1 coordinate 58,134, forward strand.
TTACAACTGTAATAATGTAGCTGAAATTAGAGTTGCCTTTTTATAACAGCTTTCTTTTCAATGCAGCCTGTATCATTCATAAATAATGTTGTACTTTGTGTGTTCTTTAATTAGTATTGTGGAATTGTTTCTTACAAGGCAGAAAAAAATATGCTAAAGAGAATGCTACCAGTTGCATTGTCCCTTAGAACTCAGACCTTGAAGTCAGTATATGTTATACTCAGTACTCATTTTTGGTTGAAGGCTGAGATGGCATAGAAGAGAGAAACAGAGTTCATCATTGTAAAGAATGCAAGGGAAAATACAGATAAAGATGTAGGTTTGGTCAAAATGCCTATATTTGTAGTTGAATGATATATTTTCTTATATGACCCTTTATTCAGATGAGTATAATTTTGGAGAAAAATGAAGTTGACCAGTTATGATTTTTAAGACTAACTTCTATAATCACCAGGAGTTTCTAGTGTCTCAAAGTAAAGGAACTTGAACTCTGATATGGAGCTTGTGTTAATAAGTAGTAGGCTATGTGCAGTGGTTCTTGCAGGCTAGTAAAATAAGGTAATAGTAAAATAAGAGAAGTAGAATAGAATGTGTATTTACTTTAGAGTAATCTCTGCAACCTACTCTTTTTATAAAGTTTATGGACCTATGGTTATGTGTACAGGAATCAATTCCCAAATTTTATCTTATGAGTCTCAGAAAAATCATTACTCACATTTCCTGAGTTGACAAGAGATTGATAGTAAAGCCTCTGAGAGCATTTCTGTTAGGGTCATAGCTCAGCTGGTGTTGAATGAGCTGTGAAAGACTTGTAACTGGGGCTGGTCATGGAACCATGTTACAGGTCCTCGCATAAAAAGTTCTGAAAAGCAGTCTTATCTCAAACTCCTTTACAGTACTGTGCCAGTAGATGGCAGATGCAGCGTAGGGCAAGGACAGATCAGGGACAAAATATAGGGAAATTAGGACAGAAATTAGAAACTGCGGAGAATATTTTCACCCTTTCAAAGAATTGTCCTTTTTCTGCCCATACACAGTGGCTGTTTACAACTACTGACATGTGGTTGTACAGAAGGAAGGGATTACTTAAGAAATTAATTTAAAAATTAAGAACTGGAGAAGTGATTTAGAGTCGTAGACAATGCCAGCCTGCGTAGGCCAAAATGGTGTTGGTGGTCCACTGGATATGAAGCTTGATTTTGCTATAGTGAATGGCATCAAACTTGTACACAGCATCTCACCCTCTCCACTGACCTGATGTACTGGTCCTGAGAACTTTCAAAATCACAAAACAATCTGTCAAAGTGTGTTTTGGGAGGGATTAAGAACAGAATAGATTTAAAAATTTGTCAAGAAGAGGAGTACTTTTTGAGACAGTTTGGGCATGGGAATGTCCCTTTGAAAATATATTTCACAACACTGCCCAGGGGATTTAAGAGAAGGGAAGGCGTCAGAAATCAGGAAGACTGATTATTTAATGTATGCATATTTTACTGATTGATTGCCTCCAGCCCAGTTGGTCTAATGATTTTCTGTGTGTACTGTCTATGATATGGTCTGGTGTCTGGTCTCTAAGCTGGGGTGTTAACAGGGAATCACAGGTTGTTTTTTTTTTTTTACTTTCTTCTATGCATGCAGAATATTATTTCTGATAAACAGATACTGATCATTTAATTAACTGAAATCACTAGCTTCAACAAGTCATAAAGTGAACGCAGCCTTTTTTTTTTTTATTTGACAATTTATGTGTGCTAGAAAAACACACTTTGATTTTACAAAATGAGCTTAATTTCATTTAATAAAATGTAACACACAATCTTTCAATAAAGCCTTGCACCTTCACAAACATTTCAGGAGAATCAGTGTTAGTAGTTTCCTATTACACTTTTGCATCTGGACTCAAAACCAGAAAGTTGTAGATGATGGGAAAAAAAAATCCCTCTAATAGGTATGAGAACAACATCTTGTGCTTTAATTAATAAATCAAAAAGGTTTGGATTGTACAGTGTTTAAAGAGTTGTTTAAGATTTCATGTACTCTTCATCTCACGTTTAGCCTCTCTTACAGTACAACTTATTAAAAAAACCAAAAACCTTTACAGTATCTGCAGTTGAAAAACTAATGAGAGTTGAATTAGTGAGACATATGAAGTCTCTGATATGTTTCCCTCTCCTGTGAACAGCTTCTGCTGCTTTGCTGGAGGCTGAAGTGATGAAGCACCTCACTACATACAGACTGAGCAGGGCAAAGTATAGTCATGGGATTGTGTGGGTAGGAAGGCATCTCTCCAAACCGCTGCTCAGATCAGGGCCAACTTAGAAGATAGTTCAGATTGCTCAGGGACATTTCCAGAGGTTCTACATTTCTGGAGAACATATTCCATGCCACTGTTTCATAGTAGATTTTAAGTTGAATTTAATTTGGTAGTGCTGCAGAAGGAGTCTGTCTTCTATTTCTGTACTTGTTTTTTCTCCAGCTCAGCATTGCCCTTTCCTTGTTCTGGTAGAAATATTCAGTTTGATGATAAATTGGATCAGGAAACTTATCTGAATTAGATTAGGAATGAAGGAGAAAAGTGAGATGAAGGGAAGTTTGGAAACCAGTCTGAGGGGAGAGCTTCATTCTTTCAATTACAATGTTTGCTCATGCTAGCCTGAGTTGTTTGTGAAATAATTTCATTGTGAGGAAGCAGTATGATTATTTATTTAACAACAATTTTATTCTCATTAATAGTGGTGGAGCAAGACAGCTGGTGAATGATAGGAATGCCTGTGATTCTTTAGGATTGCTGACAAGACATAGCTCAAAAATTTTTTGTGTACCTGAGGTCTTCCTTTCTGCAGTAGTCTGAAATCCACAGGGAAGCATCATTCTGGAAATGAACATGAAAGTGAGGGTATGTACCAGAATGACTTGTGGAAATGGGAAGGTGCACAGTGTTATTTTGGGGGCCTTTATTATCCTGATCATAGAAAGATATAGAACAGCTGAGCACAGTGTGTAAGATGTGCAAAACGGAGCTGATCTATATGTTGTGGTTAATGCCTTGCATGTAGATATACACGAATGCTGTAGGGAACCTCTGTTTCTAAAGTATACTAAATCTGCTTCCCAAACGTGATCTAACTGTACTGGGTTCTGTGAACATCTAGTCTAGTATCGAGAATGTTGCAATACTTAAGTGCTCAGTTTCCTTGTGTAGCTTCTGCAGCCCACTTAATCATTGTTTTACTTGCCATTATTCAAGAATTTCTGTAGCAGTGTTGTAGTTGAAATAGCTTTGCGTGAATGCTCTGTTCAGAGTACTTTGATACACTGAGACGGCTTATCTTTGCCGAGTGTGAATTTTCTTTACCAACATCAAAAGATCTTGTAACCTATATTCTTATGCATATTAGGAGCTGCTGCTTCTTCTTTCTTTCTTTTTTTTTTTTCTTATTTTTAATCAAGAGATGTTTCTAAATCAACAATGTATTCAGCACTTGGATGATAAATATCAAGCAGATAATTTTGTCTTGATTTAGGAGTGGTTCTGGCAGACAGTACAGGATTACAAAAATAGCTCATAATTGTACCACTATTGTTAGTAATACTAATTTACAGTGATTTCTGGCTAAGCTATAGCTCTAATGAATTAGTTTAGTACATCCCTTCCATTTTCACTGTTATGTTTGAATTATGTGATGAGATCGCTAAGAAATCTCAGAAGGAGAACTGACTGCTTTTTTTCAGGGCAGATTATCTCAATGATCCAAAATATTAAATAACTTTGCTAGCTTTTTGTTGTTGTTGTGGTAATAATTTCTATTATATATGTTAACATCTACTTAGTAATTTACTAGGTATGGGAGAAGAGAAAAAAACGCTTCTGCTGTACGAGACATAAATCAGGTGGTTTAGATTGTTACGGTATTGTAAGCTCAACTATGACGTGGTGCTACCATATACAGAAAATAACTACAGGATACAGGGTACTCCACAGCACTGAGTTTCTGTTTGTTTCTGGTTCCAGATAGAAATGGCTCCCTGTTTCAGTCAAGTTAGTACATTGTGGAAGTTACATGTGCCCATCCCGGTGATAATCAGCTGAACATTATCTGAACACTATCCAAGTTCCGTGTGAGCTCTTTATTATGTATAATACACTTGGATATCAGTGATCCATTCTAAGACTTTCAGAAGTGTGACTCTTTAGTTGTCTCTTTACTATTACCACCGGACATGACATCTATTAAGGAACAGTTCATTTCTTGTCTTAGGTCTGTAACTTTTAGAAGAAAAAGAATCATCAATATGGACCTATAAAGTAGATTCTAGTCCATTTTCCCTCCATCTTATTTGGTTCTTAGACTTTCAAGTTCTCATAGTCTATAAACAGACTTTGTACTTTTCCATGCTGCAGGCAGTCTGTTCAGTATCTCCATCTTCTCTTTCATTCTCATTGTATAAACCAGCCTTTTTTCAGCCTCTTGGAAGGGGGAATCCTCATGTGGATCATCTGTAAGTGTCACTATTATGACAGCAGATACAATATTCATGAATGTTCAGAGGAGATTTGGCTTTCTGCACTGCTATAAATCCTTATATTCAGTCCCTGTGAGGCAGATCAGTGGGAATCTCCCCAGACAATTCAGCTTCAATCTCCTATAAACAGTTGGAGCTATTCTTCAGACTCTTACATTGAGAGAACTGAACTGCTGCTGCCTTCTGCCAGGGTCAAATCTGAGACCCCTTTTCTCCCTTAAGATGTTGTTTCTCAGACTGTGGGTCCTATAAAGTACTTATGAGATTAATTGTGCATTTGTTCTTATATACTGTAATCTACTTCAGGAAAGGAATGTACACATTCGAACTGAAAACAAAGTGGGAAACCAGAAATGTATATGCAGCTAGCTCTGCATTCAGTACTAAAGTGTTGTATGGAGGTTAAGGCTCCTTCACTAAAAGTTCCCATATGAGTATAGTAGTTTATAGTTTTATCAAGTGAAATAATCACAGAAATATTAAATGATCATGCTTTTTCCAGAGTTTACTATCTTATAAAGAAGCAAATTTCGGATCTGAATTCATCTCTGGAGTTAAAATATAGAAGAAAAAAGAATCTTGCAGAATAACTTGCGAGATAAAGATGAAAACTGAACAGCAAAAAACATGGCTTTGCCACAGCTTGTTTTCTTGCTTATGTGCAAGTGAGACTTTAACTGTCCATATGTGTACAAATCCATGAATCAAAACATAGTTTTGAGATTTTTAATAGCTTCTGTCAAATAGCTCTTTTCAGTAGCTCTGAAAATGCTTCTCAGCATACTCAGGTACAAGGAGAAAGAAGAAAGAATTCACAAGAGATGTTCCTCTAAATAAGTGTAAAGCTGGGCATGGGTATTTGTTCTACTGTAGAAATTTTCTTCTGTGACATTTATAGTCTGTGGAAATCTTCATTGCTTAAATTATCCCCAGAAGTATTAATGACGATTAGAACTAACAATGGCTGGTGTGACTTTGTGGAAGCGTAGAAACACATAGGATAATCCCAGTTTTCTTCTTTCCAAAGTTTCAGAATGCTTCTTGGGTTTTTCAGTTTGTTGCCCCCTGCCCCAGTATTATCTTGCAAACGTATTACCAACTGAAGGATCATTCTCCCTCAGACCTTACATCTATCATCACTCTGAGCCTGTGTTCCTGTGACTGATACTGTAAATTATCCCAGAGTGCTCAGTAGTGAGGCTGTAGCATGGTTATTATTTTTATGGTAACTGTGCCAGCATGAACTTCTTCAGTAGCTCTGGCTGAATAAGTCATCCAAAAAAATACCATCCAGCTTTAACTTGGCTTGATACCTGAACACAGCTTACTGTGTGGCCACAAAAACAGTGATCCTGGAACAACTGAAGGGACAGAGGTGAAAAAAGAAACAGCAATGAAGACATGCTTAAGCCAGCACTGTAGCTATAGGAAATATTCATCGTTCTGACTTGAGTCAAGTTGCCTGCTGAACTGCAAATGTGACCTTTAGCCAGACCAGTTGAACTGAGCACTTGTATACGCTGAGTGATTTTTGTGCTGTATTTTCTGCTTTTGCATACCCACTGATATTTTTTTTTTTGCAAGTTATTTCTCTTCTCTCATTCTAGCCTGTAAAATTTCAATAATTAAATTCCCAACTTGACATCGTTATGGCAGTGGTTTGACCTGTGAAGATATTAATGTGATGACACATTAAAATGTGGCAGAAAATAACGAGCAGAATTTTAAAAGTTGCATGGAGGGTCCTTGCCAGATTGTTACTTGCGTATTTTATTCAATTCTTTTTCCAGAATTATCAGTTTTAACCTTTCTGTCACTGACAGCTTATTCCTGCTTTACCTGTAGCTCTTTGATAGGGCTAATCCAGTTGTGAGATGAGAAAACAGAATACATTTTTTCTGGTCATGTTACTTTCCATTTGAATCAGTTACATGACCTGGCTTATTGTATAGCCTACAAACAGATGTGATTGCAAAACTTGAGGCAGTGCAAAAAAGGACAAGAGCTGCATATGCTGCTGCTACTTCCAGAAGAGACATCACTAGACGCTGACCTCAGTGGCTCCTGAGTTTTAGAGACAAACCTTTGAGTTACTCAAACAATTGCTCCTTGTGAAAATATCTTGAATTTTGTAGCGAGGGCAAAATAGTTGCCTGGATGACCTCTCCTCTCCTTAATACTTCTTGTAATATATTTCTTTGATAATTTCTAATGCTCAAAACAACCTCTTAAGCAACTTAAGTCTACTAGCGTAGCAATGTGATTGCAAACAAGAGAATTCAGTTTTACAGAAGGAATAATTTCTAAACTCATCTGAAAATACAAAATGTTTTTATGTGAGTGATAACAACTAGGTCAATGCAGGATTATAATCAATTTGAATTCCAACTGAAATGAACTTTAAATAATTGGCATTAAGAACATACCAGATCATCTGCCCTCAGGCAAGTGTGAAACCTCTCTGGAAAATTAAAATCAGTTAAGAAGATACAGTTAAGAGTATATTGTATTCTATGTATCTGCTTCAATGAATACTTTGATATAAAACTTTTTTAATGAATAACTTATCCGAAAATACACTTTGCAAATTTAAAAACACAAGAACAAGCCAATAAACAATTGACCCCCCACACACCATTTCTTCATCTTGTTTTACTTGTGAACATTTTTTTCTTTTTTCTTTTGGTGCCATATATTTCTTAATACTGGCACTTACATCTTGTTGAAATAACTGAGGTATGACCTTCTGGGTGTGGAGAAACCACCCATAGATTTAAAAATATCTCGTGTATCTGTTCTTTTATCAAGCTTCACCTTCATCAAGTTTTTCCATGAATATACTTTAAAACAGAATTGCACCCAAGTGTGTTATACCCTTCTTCCACGCCTGCTGCTGGCACCAAATAAATTATGATAAGATTACCACAGACATGTCAGTTTGTTTTTGAAATGATTTGTCTCTGTCTAGAAGTAAATAAAGTCTAATCAAGATGGAAATTTTTTAATAATCTTTTCATCCTTGAGTGGATTAAGCAACACGTCCATACTAAACTTGATCATTATCCAGAAATATTTAATTTATGGGGCACATATGATTGAATGTTGAAATCAGGCCAAATATTGCAGCAATTGTTGGGTAATCCTATATTTTCTGGTTTGTCAGAGCTTCTCTTGAGACTGTAAATTCTGTTTAGCTTATTTTAATCACTATGTAGTTGTATTTTAGACTCAAGTAATTTCTATATTACTGTGCTGTGTATATATCTAAACGTGTTCCCTGCACAATAATATTGCTTAAACACAGTATTGTCTGACTATATATTGCCTGGAGGATTGCCTAAACTAAGTGAGGTGAACTCATATGTATCTTATATAGATGTAAATCATCTAATGTGCAAATAGTTCTAGTGAAAAAAAAAACCAACTACTTATCTCCTAACATTTTTAGTAACTTTTATACTGTTACGTGTAAATAGAGCTGTGCAGAGTTTACAGACTTACATTTTAACATCTCTAAAGAGTTATTTGTAAAATTTCCATTGTGTTGAGTGATCAACATGCTGAAGGACCTTTGGAAATAATGAACCTGAAAGGAGGTTGTGATGAGGTGGGAGTTGGCCTCTTCTGCATAACTGGAGATAGGACTAGATGGAATGGCCTCAAGTTGTGCTAGTGGAGGTTCAGGTTGGATATTAGGAAAATTTTATTTTGCAAAAGAATGGTCAGGCACTGGAAAGGGCTGCCCAGGGTGTTGGTTGAGTCACCAGCCCTGGAAGTTTTCAAGGAACATTTAAATTTTATACTCACGGACATTGTTTAGTGGGGAAATATTGATAGCAGGTGGATGGTTGGTCTAGGTGATCTTGAAGGTCTTTTCCAACCTTGTTGATTCTATGATTCTGATGACCCTGATACTGCTTCTCTGAGAAGACATGTCAGTGGAATATACTGCCTTCAGGTCACAATGTTAGATCATCAGGTATGCTCCGTTGGAGCACTAGGAATAACTTAGACGAGGTGAAATCACTGCTTATGTTCATCTTTGCAGTGATATAGTTTTGTTGTGTTTTTCTGGAAAATAAGTAGTTAACTCTAAACATATCAGTCTAAATAAATTAATGGCTCACACTGGTATATAAGGCAGATCAGTAGTTCATTTTAGTTATGTAGCATCTTATTTCTTACAGATATTTTTTGGGACTCAAGCACCATACACAAGTGGAGGCTTTGCTTCTGGCTTTTTTTTTTTTTTTTTCCCTTGTGTTAAGGAGCCTCAGTTAAACCACTGGAATTGCTCATGTAATTATATCAATAGAAATTATAGAAGCAGTGGTTTGGTTAAAAATAATTAGTTAAAATGAAAAGCTTAAGTCCAAAACACTGAAGGAAAGTGATTGGAGACGATCACTTACCCTGTAAAATCTTTTTTATTTAGGGGGTTTCTCAGGCCCAAGAAAGAGGCAGCGATGGCTACCACAGTGCTCTTGCTGTGTCCTTTCTTACTCTTCCTGTTAAAACAGATCAAGTGAAAAACAGAAGAGTGTTTGAGAACATCTTTATCTGAAGAGTCATTTCAGGTCAGATAGTAAACCTTCAATTTGACAGGACAATGTGCAGAACTAGTAAGTGGCAGCTTTTCCTGTCAGCAGGAAGAAGCATTTGTTCTTGGTTTTGTAAACAGCCAGCTATGTTCTTTCTGGTGCTGAATTTTTGTGCCTTTCAACATATCACAATCTGGCAGTGAAAAGCATTATTTTAGAGTGTAAGTACTTTTCAGGCAACAAGAAAGCTGCCAACTAGGGAACTGCAAAGAGACAGGTTTAAAGATAAAGGCTCTTGTCTTGTGTTTGATAATTTCTATCTTGTATTGTGTAGAAGTATATAACATGATCTGGAGAACATCTCTCTAACAATATCTATTTTGATCTAGTGGTTTCAACCTAGTGTTTGTACTAAATTCAGTAACAGCACTGTCAGCACATACTTTTTGTTAGATACTAAGCAGAGGAAAACAAATACACTCATGTCCAAATACTTATACAAAAGAATATTTTGCTTTCTACCAATTTCTCAATGTTAGCATGGGTGGTCAGGCAGCTCTGGCAGCTTTTTATTTCCTGATTGAAGGAGCTGCCTCAGATATCACACAATTGCTAGTGTGTTTTTTCTCTATTCCTACAAACATTATAACCATAGTAGAAACACTACATTAAGTAACAAAACTCCTGGGTACTGTGGACTTCTTCAATTCAGTCCAAAAATCAGATAAGTCAGCCATGGTTTGCACTTGATAAATTTATGCTGACTGTTCCCAGTCATGATCGTGTTGCTATGCCCAGAAGTGTGTTCAAGGAGGACTCCTTTCATGATTTTTGTTGGGACTGAATAAAGATTGACCATCTTGAATGTAGCCACCTTGATATTTTCAGCTTTTTTTTTTGTTTTGTTTTTGGACGATGAGTGCTACTCTTGATGTTTTCCAGTTATAAGTGACCTCCTTTGTTTTCATGACCTTTCAAAGACAGAATAGACTGACCTTGCAAGAGCACTGGCCAGCTGTCTTGGCACCCTTGGACACAGCCCCTTTGATCTCATGAACTCATATGAGCTGTATCAGCTGGTTCTGTATGAGAGTTGTACTTAATTAAATATATTTCTAGGTCTCTGTTGACACTTTTTCTTCCAGTTGGAGGTGATATTTTTCACTTGAAGTTTTGTTTCCTTTCAAAATGTGTTGCCAACAAACATTCATGTGTAATGCCTTCCCATTCTTGGTGCTCACTGCTTAAAAATAAATATGCATTGGATGGAATAAAATATTATTAAGCTAGGGGTATCATTAGGAATATAATGAGTATATATTAAGATAATGTGCTAATTGTATTTTAAACATTACTTATTTTAGAAATTCATTCTTGTTTTCTGAATGACTAAACACTGATAAGTAAAAAATTGAAGCATATATAATATTATTTAATGAAATAAACCCAACGATTGATAATAATGCTTTTAAAAAATAACATTTTACTTGTAATCAGAGCCAGAGATATGTTTCTCATTATACTCTCAGGATTATGTGCCCCAATTTTAGTTGTGCCTCAGAAGATTTTAACTGCTTTAAACATGACTGAAATGTTTTCTGCTTACAATTTTCATGCCTTTTCTGCTTTTTGGTTATTGATTCATAAATTATAAATGTAAAGTAGCTTCCAATCTTTTCCTAGTAAAGTTTTTTAGAATGTTTTAAGAAATGCAAAGTGCACTGCAGTTAATTCTAGGAAGGAACGGACACATTTAAAAAATAAAGTGATAGGACATTTGCTCTTTATGAGATCTTTTTTTCCATTGACATCAGAATCAAAGTCACTGAATGAGTAAGGCTCAGAAATGCTTGAAGAGAAGTTGATAGAGTGCTACTCCTACAGTTTTCTTCTGGCAGTTTTTGGTTCTCTTCATGAGCAGACTCAGCAGACCTAAGTTGTCAGAAGGGTTACACAATTAAAAAAAAAAATTTTTTTCATGTTACTGATTTTTTAATCAGCTCATGAAAGCTTTAACAAAAGTCCAAGGGGGTAGGTCAGCATAACTGTGGGGAAGAAGAAGACAAGTAAGCAAGCTTTCTCCTGTCTTCTGTCACTTCACAAGGTTGGTGATAGGACGAGGGGAAATGGTCACAAACTTGAGCGTAGGAAGTTCTGCACGAATGTGTGTGGGAACTTCAACACAGTGAGGGTGACAGAGCAGTGGCACAGGTTGCCCAGAGTGGTTGTGGAGTCCCCTTCTCTGCAGATATTCAAGACCCACCTGGACACCTACCTGTGCAACCTGGGCTAGGTAGCTGCTTTGGCAGGGGGATTGGATGAGATAATCTCTTGAGGTCCCTTCCAACCCCTACAGTTCCGTGATTCTGTGATACACAATTACATTGCTTCAACTGTTGTTGAAACTTAGTTTCTGCTTGTACAGTGCTGAATTTAGGAACGATTCTGGCTTAAAAGGGCCTTAAATGTAGCCTGAAATCCAGAGCTGATATCACCTCAAGTGACATAGCACTTTTTTGGTGCAACTCTTTAGAAAGTGAAATTCTTCTAAAATATTATTACTTATATTTTCTTTTAAATAAAGATGTGACTATTTATTAGAGTAGTAATCCTTTATGTCTTTGTTCTTTGTCTCTTTTCTCCAGTCGAGGCCTCTTGCCATGCAGGACATTTTGTGAGGCAGCAAAAGAAGGGTGTGAACCAGTCCTAGGGATGGTAAATGCTTCTTGGCCGGAATTCCTCAAGTGCTCTCAATTCCGCAACCAAACTGAAAATGACACAAGTTCAAGGGTATGCTTTTCGCCACACCAAGAAAAAGGAAAGCAATGTATGTTTCTGCTCTTAACTCTTGCACTGCATTCAATTTCTATTTAATAATGCAATATGTTTTTTAATTTTGTGGGATTAGCTATGGGATGAAATTGTTCTTGATTCTCTTATTATGTTATTTCTCTTTACTATGATAAATCTTGGTTGTTGGTGAGTTTTAGCTTTGCCACACTTAAACTGCTTAGGCTAATTTGTTTTGCATTAGAAATTCTGAACTGTTTCAGAGAATGAAGTTAGGAGAAAAATAATAGGCCCTTTAAAAATATTCTTCCGGTAATTTATTTGCTAAGCACTAATAATGACAGGTTAGGTGTCTGGAGCAGGAACTCCAAATTTCAAATGTGTCTTTATCCTTGCTGTAAAAACAAGCTCAAAGCTGATGAAAATGTAAACTTTTCAGTAAGTTTTTCAAAAAGCATACACCTGCTGGAGACTTTCTGGAAGTCTTTGGAACCCTCTCCACAGACTTGCCACTCTGTTCTCTAGATCCAAATTTATTTGAGATTAGGCCTGGCAGCAGAAAGCCTGACTTTTTTTTATCATTCACTCTGTTGCTAGAGTTCTCTTGCAGGCATCTGGAACTTTACTGTTAATACTCATCATCCCATGAGCCTAAGTGGCAGAGGCTTGTACTGTCCATCGGTAGATTCCAATTTTGTTATTGACTTTTGAGTGATAACAGACTAGAAATAATGGTGAAAATAATTTTTCAATTGTATTAAAAAAAACAACAAAAAAAAAAAACACTGAGAAGTGCACACAAACTACCTAAACAAATAAAAAAAGTGTTATACAGTGTGTACATGTACAGTGTTTCACGTGTGTACAGTGTGAAAAGTTAAGATCTTACAGCCTGGGGTGTATCTACCTGAACTTTCTGAATATGCATAATTCAAAATAGCCTGTAGATCAAATTCTTTTTATCTGTTAGGGCATGATTTTAGGGGTCATGAAGTAAAGTTGACTGTTGTCCAGTATGTATCCTCTCCCGTGGGAACGCTACTTGTAACTGCTGACGTGACAAATATAGGAGGAGAGAGAGTGTTTTCTTGAAGGTAGAGTGCTTACTGGAGAAACTGAATATTATCCACAAAACTTCTACAGGGTTCCTGTGGACTTCTGAGCAACTTGCTGTATTGAAAGCCACTGGGAACTGTGTTTTGATTATATGGAACAAATTATATGCTAAATATGCTGACAAATTAGATCTCATGAGCTTCTTCAAAGAGGAAGCATTTTTTTTCCATACGTCAGCTTCGCTTTCATGAAATGGGAATAAAACTCTCCTTCTTACTCAGAGGGATGTTGTAACTGTATGTATATTGATGCCTTTGATATCATAGTGATGAGCATCCTAGGAATTAGGAATACAATCATTTTGTCTTTATGGCAGTTTCAAACAATAAATGAGAAAAGAGGCTGTAGAATATATACATAAGTATGGTAAGCAGTTCAACAATGAGCAATGAGAGAAGCTAACAGTGATCAATGAGTGATTAGCATATCATTGATTACACTTGTACTGATCACAGAAATGAGATGTAATTCTGAAAAACCAGCAGGATATCATAGACCTGGATTTTATGCGTGTGTGATACATGTACTGAATACAAGGTGTGATATAAATATGTCTGTTGTTTCTTGACAAATTACATCTTCCTGAACTTTTGAAAAGTCCCAACATAACTCAACAGTTGAACTTTTAGATCAGACTGGAAGTGACTGCTGCTTTATGAAAGCTTTAAAATATCTTCTGACTAAAATTATATTTTTACTATTTTTTAATTCTAGAGAAAATCATGTTAGACTAGTGCCTGGTTGATTGTTCTTCCATAATCTTTCTGGTAGAATTTGTATCTCTCTGATAGTAAACTATAAAAATGATAGAAAAGTACGGTGGATGCTTGCTGTTTCTCATTAAACGAAAGATTTAGAGCCAGTGCTAAAGTGACCTACCTGGCAGGCTAGAAACCTAGGCTGTGTGTTGTCAGCTCTGACATCCTGTTCTATGTAACAAGAGCCATATTAAATTAATTAATTCTTGAACTATTGTGCATGATGTTTGGATACAAAAAGCTTTCAAGTAGAATTGTAGACTATAGAGAATATCGTGACATTTTTTCATATAAAAGAATGTTTCTGATGTGATTCTTGTTTGTCTGAAAGAGGTAGGAACCTTGGTTTCTCCTAGGCAGTTTTTCCTGCAGAAATAAGTCCATGTTGAAAGTATTTTATATTTGTATATTTAAAAGCAATTGCTTCTCTGAACAAGGTAGAATCAAGCAGCAGGGTTAAATATTCTTGCTCCTTTGCACCTGGTGCTCAGCTCCAAGTGTCCCTCATGCTCTTTGCAGGACTCAAGTTTATGGAAATTCCAGGAGCATGTTGTTAACATGTGGCTGCTTAAATCTCAGCTTTGTGATTTCTTCTGGGGGCTAATAACTCCAGATAGCATGCGGAGAAAGCCTACCCTGCCCTCATATGCCTTTCATATGCTTTGTGAATTGAGGTGGTGTAATTCTATTGTAGGACTTCAGTTTTTTCTTGTGCTTATCAAAAAAACCCCAAACAAAATAACAAAAAAAACCCCACATCTGGTTGCTATACATACTTCTTTTAGCAGAGCATCATCTGATCCAAACCAGTTTTTTTTTATGCTTTTTTTTTCCAGTTATGACAAAATACTGTACATCTTCTGTACTTTTTCTTTAAAAATGTCCTTCCTCAAAAAATCCCTTCAACCACATATAACTTTCCAGGCTCCATTGGAGTTCGACAGATTTCATGGTTAGAATCCAGAATGTTTATCCTTGGGGCAAGTAACAGCTTTCCTGATAAATATTCAATAGCTACAGTTAGGATTACCAAGTAGATATACACTTGTTCATCTGTCATTGCTGATCTTTATCTATATTTTTTTCCAGAGGCATTGTAAATTGAGTGCACTTTGCCACTATGAAGAAACTTGTAGCATTAATATCTGATGTGTCCACAGAAATATTGAATGTACTGGAAAATATTATCTGTGCGCTTTTATAGTGAAACCATCTGAGTGTATTAAAATGAAAAACAGAGAAAAAAGGTGCAGTACTGTTGACAGGGTTGCAACAGATCAGGTGGCAAGATCAGATATTGTGAAAATTAAAGTTTTAGGAATCCAGCTCTTGGTATTTAAGATAGGTAGTAGAACTGGTTTCATAGTTCATATGTGTAGTGAGTGAATGAAGGGGAGGCATCATCAGGCGTTCATTCTACAAGTCCAATAGTGCATTCTTGGGGGAAAATAATCTCAGAAACATTCCTGGAGTCTGCTATGCATATCCCTACTCACATAAATATTTTAGCTCTGTTTTTCCTTCTTTCAACTGTCACTGTGTTTTTCTGTTATTTTTTGTGCTTTGACCCGCCAACACAGCTGATGGTGTTAAAACTGTAGAGAGAAAAGCAGAGTAGCTTGAATGAGAAGTAAAGGAACACAATGAGCTGACTTGAGTTAACATTCAACTCTCAGGAAGGTCCTGAAATTGTGTTTTATTGAATCTAAAAGGCAAAATTTTTTCAAAAGCAGCAGTAAATATGAACCTTCTGGTTCTTTATTCAGTGAAACTTTGTGAGTAACAGTACAGAACTGTCAGGCAGTGTTCATTTTGCATTACACTGAAGAGATATTAAAAAAAAAAAACTTTTTTTTTTTATTCTTTTAAAAAAGGATGTACAAGAGACCTGAACTGCACTTCATAGTTATGAGATTTTTAATAGATAATACTATTTAAACCATATTAAAGATTTAAGGCATTGAACTGTAAATGCAGAATATAAATTTCATTGCATTATGTTGGATAATATTTGTACTTTTACTTCCAAGAGGTTAAAAAATAAAAAAAAGTGTAAGAAAAGAAACCAAGTCTACCCTTCCAAAAAAGAAAACCAATAAATACATCCAGGTTGTGCCAGATTATAATTTTTTCATAGTATTTTTTAAAGAACAAATTTAGTTTTGTTTCACAATATTTTATCTCTCTGGATACTTTTTGCACTGTTTCAAGTGGTGAAAATTAAATATATTAAAGCACATTTTCTTAATATAATTTTTATTGCAACTTTACCGTGATCACAATTTCATTCTTTTTGAAGTAAATGCTATGGATTTTAGTCCTTACTCAGATTTAGTGGAAACAGTGACTTAGTATTTTTTTTTTTTCCTTATGATATTTTCTTAAGCTATTTTGTTTTTTTTTTTTTTTTTATTTTTTTTTTTTTTTTTTAACACAG
>VXAB01002959.1:74575-214095 GCA_013399175.1 Odontophorus gujanensis
TTTCTTAAGCTATATTTTTTTTTTTTTTTTAAATTATTATTATATATTTTTTTTCTGGCTAGTTTCTGGTTTTTTGTTTTTTGTTTTCCTTTGTGTGTGTATGTGTGTGCATCACAAATGCATATACCTTTTTGTTGATTTTATTTTCTTTTTAAAGAAAGGAATAAATAATAATAATAAGAGTAGTAATGAAAAGAAAAATAAAAAAAAATGAACTCTAGTAAGTAACTCATGAAATTATTACTAATATTCAGAACCTTTTATATCTTCAAGACAAATTTTTGTGAACTTTACATGCTGGTTACTGCAGTCGTTTTTCAGTTAGATACAACTTTTAATTATGTTTTTCTGACTGTTGATAGCCCAAATAATCTCTGTCTCTGGCAAAAACACATAAATTAATTATTGTGCATGTCAATGAACGCCCTGCAGTGTTCAAAGTCATGAAAGGGTAAATGCATGAATAATCGGAGTAAGCTCTTTCAGATGAAGATGAGGCCTCAGGAGCTTTTAGCTTGTTTTAATTTAGATAAGAAATATTTAATTGGAGCACCACGCTAAGAGTGTTAGCAGGAATTATTTACTGTTTATGCCTATCATTTTAAGGTGCTATAAAAAACAAGTAATATATTTATTGATGCCACAGCAGTACACTTCAGCAAAATTTTTCCTCTGCTACAATAATAACATTACCTTTGCTCAGATTTACCTTTGAGTTCTATAGTAACTCAACTGGCCGGTTCAAACTTTCTTCTAGTGACTCTCGTCACATTAACTTTTTCCTGGATAGGCTGTTGTAATGCAAAAAGTGCAGAGAATACTTAAGAGAATGACTACAGTGTTTGTAAAAAAGCTAATAATTTTCTTGACCAATTATACTGACCTAATGCAGATATTATTTTGTCATGTTTGTTCCAAGCATCGAACACTAATAGAAGTTGTTCTGGTACTATTTTTTTTTTCCATGGTACCCAGTCTATCTTTCAGGACTTTTTTACATTGGTAGGAATTTGGAGAATTTCCTTTGAGAAATAGCTTTGAACATAGACTCAAGCAGTAGAAACTCTAGTAAATATCTTATTACAACCAGGTATTTATTTTTCTGTAGCCAAAGAGATTAGTTGTAAACATCCAGTACAAGCTTTTAAAATCAGAAAGGTATTATCTTTCTCTTGTACCCTTGCACTGTACACTACTGGGCAAAATGACCAGCATACAGCTAGGCAAAAAAGTGTAGTGTGGTGGGTCAGGGTCAGAGGGTTACAGTAATGGGATTACATCAGGCTGGTGGTCATCCACTGATGAGATTCCACAGGTCTCCATTTTAGGGCCAGTTCTCTTCATTTTATAAATGGTCTGAATACAGAAATAAAATGGACTCTCTAAGTAAGTTTGCAGATGAAACAAACTAGGGTGAACTGCTGACTTCCGCGTGAACAGAGAGGACTTGCAGGGAAATCTTGACAAATTGGAGGGCTGAGAAATCACCAACCTCATGCAGTTTAATCTGGCAAGTGCCGGATTCTCCTGCTAGGTTGGTGCAAAACTGGTTACATGTACAGACAGGAGAAAGAGAGAATTCAGAGCAGCCCTGCAGAAAGGCTGGATGTTCTTTTTGACAGCATTTTAAATATGATTCAGCAGCTAGAAGGGCCAGATGTACCCTGGGGTGCATCAGACCAAGCACTGCGAGCCTTTCAAGAGAAGGGATTGTTGCTCTCTGCGCTGTGCCAGAGGGTGTTTGGACACTGGAACAGTCTCTCCAGATCACGGCACTGATCTGCTAGAGCTCAAGAAGCATTTGGACAACACTCTCAGACATGGGGTTTGGATTTGTAGCGGTCCTGTGTGTAGCCATGAGTTTGACCTCAACTATTCTTGTTGGGTCCCTTCCAATTCTGGATATTCTATGGTTCTATACATTCACTTAATGTAGTAAAAAGAAGACAGAGATGATCTGTTTATGTGTAACACTGATACTGATCAGCTGCAAGACCAGAAAGAATGATGTAGTTTTTTGAGAGAAATGTTTTTTCGGAATTGTGGTAGTGTTGCATGTGAGAAAACACTTACAGCTGAAGGATCTCTTTCCTCAAAGCGCTCATTCTTTACTTCTGTTTATTTAACATTTTATGTCTTTCAAGTTATTTTTTTCTCCCATTATGTCTGCCTTCTTACTCTTTGCTTACTTCAGTTCCAGATTTGACTCTCCCATGAGGCCTTTTAGGCTATTTCACTTTACTGGAAGAAAAGATCTCCTGTATTCTTCCACCACAGGGGAAAGGGATTGTCAGCTTTCCTAACTCTGTGATTGTGATTCTAGTATCAAAACTTTCTACAGCTGACAGCTACATGATGCACTGTACCTCAGGGTGCATAGAATATAGGAAGCAGGTAATGAAGATCTAGTGGCAAGAGAATGCAGGGATTCCTCTATGTCCTGCTGTGCTATGGTGACTGTCAGAATGACTGTATTGAATGAGGTTAAAAGTCCATTTAGGTTGTAATGCCATCTTCAAAAGCCGCTTTAAAACTACATGCCCAGAGAAGAATAGAATAGGTGCAATACTTTTCCAGAATCCTCCCGCATTTACCATCTGTTTGAGATTGAAGGACTTTTCAGTAATCTCTGACCGACTGTATTTTTTTTACTGTTTTTTTTTTCTCAATTGTTTCACAGATCTACATGCATTTTAGCATTCATTGTATTCTGCTGCGAAGTGTTACAGCTTATCTCTTCATTAAATAAAAACTAGCACTAATTGCTTATTTTAGGCAATTTTATTTGATACTTCCTACTCCTTTCTTAGCATTAGGCAGTCAACATTGACTCCTCTCCACTTAGAAAAAAAAAAAACCTGCAGTTTTCACTGTTTTCGTAGATATACAGTGCTTAACTACTACTATGCCTTGAAATGCAGCAAAAATAATATATTTGTTTCAGTTTTTGCTTACTGCAACTTTGCAGGAACCTGCCTGCATGATCCTCTATAGATGGCATTCCAGTAATCTATCTGAGAACCACAGCACAGAAATGATCTTGACATCTCATAGACATTTTTAATACTATAGTGGGTGGAGGGTATGGAGGGTAAAGTATGTTGTTGTTTTTTTTGCCACTGGTGATGTTTAATCAGGTATTTTGGAAGACTTTCCAGACTGTAAAACTTTCTGGCAAAGGTCTGAAGCAAACACCTGCAAATTATTTCTCTGCTAGTAAGGATTGCTTCCATTTCCTTTCTGTTCCTTTCATCTAATATCATATCTTCTTCAGGAGAGTTGCTTGTTTTGCTGCATAAGACAAGGATTCTTTCTTTTCTATTAAATTCTAATATTTGGAGATACAATGAAATTGTGAAACTTCTGGAAACCTCTTCTTGCACAAACTTAGTAGAAAGCAGAAGTTAATTTAATTGGAGCTACCATTCATATTGAGTATGTTCTCCTTGCCCTGAGCACTACACTGTCTGGACCAAATATATCCAGTCATGGTCTTCTAGACTGAGGAGGTGTGATTTTCTACTTCATAGGCCATGTCCTGATATCACTGCCTATGAGATAAACACTAGTCTAGGGAATTAGAGCCCATATTGAGGTAGGATATTGTTTCTGTTCTCCCCCGTACTGCTTACTAATTGTAGAAATCAAGTGATCATACAGAGTGAGATTATTTCTCTATCAGTTTTTTCACAGACCATATTTCTCTTACTTCTCTTACACCTTCCTGGGAAGTTAGAAATCTTTAAAATAAATTACATAGGTACCCTTCGCACCTGGCTCTGTTACACAAACGGAAAATAACATTTTTGTTGAATAATTAAGGTTGTATTCTGCCCAAGTGGAGAATTCACATGGAAATGCAATAGGAAATATTTTTGAATTATTCATATAAGTTTTTATTTCAAATAAGTATTTGTATTTCAGTAGACAAAAGATTGGCCTTTTCCTTCAGGATGATAAATAGTATTTCAGGCTAAGAAAAACAAAGGCATCTGTTTTTGGATACCCCAGGCTCTAGGATTGTGGTTTTGATATATTTTTTTCTCCCTATATGTATCTCAATTCCCTATATATTGAATAGCAGTGATGGTTATCTTCTAATGTTCTGGGAGTTATAAGAGTATTTGAAGAATCCTTCACATATAGAAGGAGTCTGTACCGTTACACTGTTAAGTCTTTTTACCTGGTAATGTTTTGCCTGAACACCTAGACTGGAAAGATCCAGTTGTTAACTGTAATTGGGTATTTAATCCATTGCATCTATTTAATGGAAAGAGCTGGTTTGCTCCTGAAATCAGTATTAAAATAATTGCTCTGTAAAGGTACTTTTTAGATTGAATCTCAGTGGTAAACTCAATCTAGACACCTGTTCTTTTAAATCACAAAGGTTAGTTGAAAATGCCAGCTTGAAGTTGCTTGAGTTGGCTTAATTTGTAATTTGTTGCATATGCTTATCGTTTAAAACTTCATTTTCTAAATATCTTTAATTTCTGCTTATTTCTTTAGCACATACTTAAAATCTAACATATATTCATTCTTTCTTCATTTTCAGCACTATGTGGAGGAGAGGAGAGTTTCTTGTGTGCCAGTGGAATCTGCATTCCAGGGAAACTGCAGTGTAATGGCTACAATGACTGCGATGACTGGAGTGATGAGGTTCATTGCAGTAAGTTTCTTATGCTCTGCAGTGTTTGCTGTTGAAGTACTGAATCCATTCAGAGATCTCTAAAAACTAAGGCAGTCTATTGGAACAGGATAAGAGCTTTGCACAGTATTTGCTTATACTGACGTTTGGACTTTTTCAGTTGACACTGAGAAAACCACTCTTTCTCCAGAATGTTTTAGATCTGTCAAAATTTATGATTGGAAGCAGATTTTATTAGCAGTTTAGAACTGAGACTTCTGAAAGGAGCCATGTGGAAATCATAAATATTTTGGGGCATCTTTTTAAACATGAGTTGGTAGTATGCAGTTCTAGTAGTGAATTGAAAACTGTTAGGTGTGTCTTTTTCTCTAGTGCTTTGCATTCATTTTAGAGCAGAAGTAGAACCATATGTTTAAAAATTTATCTTGGCCTCAATTCTGGTTGTGCTTTGTTTAAATTAATCTCAGTATATGGTGCATTAGAGAGGAGAGATGAGTATTCATGCTTAGTACTTTCTTATTTCATTCTCAGTAGCAGTTTTTATTTTTAAAGTACCAATTTTGTATGTGTGTTGACAAGAACGTTCTAGGACTACTACCACCTTTAGAAAAGTGGAGCAAATTTACAGTATGAAAACAATGAAAAGAAAAAAAAAACAGAGAAAGGAAAATGTGGGACGTGGCCTATAGTAGGACATGATACCACAAAACAGTGCTGTGCATTCAGACATTGAAAACTGTCAGAAATGAGACTAAATTTCTGTGCTATTTAGATTTTCCTCAGAGGATTTGTTCTGATTAGTGATGTAAGTAGCCTGGGCATTCCGAGGCTCCTGAAGTCACTTTTAAGAAAGTTGATGATAGATTTTATCTGTGATACTCCGAGGAATAAATCATGGCTGCCATTATAGTGTATGAATGAGGCTAGAGCTTGCTTTTTGCTTAATAGCCTACGTTTACTTTACTGGAGTTTTACATATTTTCTACTATTTACTGGAGTTTTATATATTTTTTACTATTTAAAAAGTATTGCATGTTTTTATCTTTGTCAGTGTCAACTAAAGTTTGTTACGCAACCTAAAAAATTCAAAGGTGCCTATGGCTTTTTTGCTATGATTCTCAAGTTTCGTTAGAAATGAGAAAAGAAGGAATTGGTAATACAAGTAAAAACATTACATATCTTGACAAATCAAGGGTTATGAAGTTATGAGTTAATCAGGAATACCTTTAAAAGATAGCTTATCTGTAAATAATGGAGTCCATAGGCAGAGATTTTTTTGTTTGATCTCCTGTTAAGAGTTGTGTGGAGACGAACTTTTGTTAAGTAATCATCAGTTACATGGCAGAAACATCAAGCCTGAACGGACTTACTTGCGTGAAAGTTTGATAAAAGATTGTATTTCTTGCAGTCCTTGACCCTCTCAAATTCTGAATTCCCCACAAGAGAAGTATCTTCAGGAAAAATTAAAGTATGGAAACACATAAATTAAGGCATTGACTCCTCCCCTGTATTGGTTATTTTTATTATCAATTAGTAACCCTAGCATTACAATTTGTTCATGTCAGTGTTTTATTCCTGTTAAATTACTAAGTCCATACTGTATCTGCTTTATAGGATAGTTTTATCTAGCATGAAATTTACTTCAACATATTTGTTGTTTGCCCTAAGGAGTGGGGGAAGTGGAAAAGACTACATGAAATTCTTCATTAAACTTACATGATTATAGGGAGAGCCTGAATTGGCTAGAACCACAAGGAAAATCTTTTTTCATACATTTACTATGCAAAGGAAGTTAAAAAGCTTTTAAAATCAAATGGTCAAGTATTATTAGAATATAAATAGTAAATTACAGTTTTTAACAGAAAACTGAAAGAAACTTGATGGGACAGAAAAGAAATTAAAAAGATCTAGATACAAAACTGCCTTTACTGACTGTGGCCTTAAAGTTGGTTCTTTCATTCAAGGTTTGGTTCCAGTCAACTCAGGAACTCTCTAAGTCAGTTTTGCTCTGTGTTCTTTTCCCTTGAGAAGTTTATTTCTCTAACACAGTAGAGCCCTGAACTTGTGTTTACTCCCCATCCTTTCCTGCATTGTTTCAGTCTCTAATATATCTCATAAGTCAGAGGCTTGCTGGTATAATTGGATACATTAAAAAGTTTTAGATCTTATAAAAGATATATCTTATAAAAGATTTTATAAGAACAATATCTTGAAAAGTGTTTCTGTAAATGTGCTTTAAAATTTGAATTAAAATATTGTTTGAATTTTGATGTAAACATTTTGTATTCGTGACCTAAGTGTAACTACTATTACATTTCCTGGTATGAGAATGTGCTGCTGAATAATTCCAGTAAGATTCTGAACTTTACCTACATGTGCAACAGGTATGACAAACTGATATAAAAGATTGACCTTTAACTTCATTTGAAAATAAAATTAATCAAATAATTTGTTGTTTCTATAGCAAATTAGGTTGTAATAATTTAATGGGAAGACCTTTTTGTTAAGGAAGGCAATATATATCCTAAAAAACTTGATTTAATTCACTTGCAGTTATTTTCATTTATTTCATTCTCTCACCTCCAGCATTTGTACAAATAGGCTGGCCAGGGTCAGTCACGTTTAATGAAAGGAAGACAATTCCTAGGCTTTGAGTGATCACGATGCCTTGGTTTCTTCTTGATTGTCAAAGACAATTGTTTATACATATGCCACTTGCATACCATAGAATAGAGTGCTTTGCTTTGAGTGATCACGATGCCTTGGTTTCTTCTTGATTGTCAAAGACAATTGTTTATACATATGCCACTTGCATACCATAGAATAGAGTGCTTTGCTTTGAGTGATCACGATGCCTTGGTTTCTTCTTGATTGTCAAAGACAATTGTTTATACATATGCCACTTGCATACCATAGAATAGAGTGCTTTGCAAAATTAAGGTTCTATTTTCTCCTAGAAGTGGAAGAATTTGTATATTGAGCCCTAGTCCTTTTCTTTAAAATAAATATAATAAAATGAAATAGACATGTGTCTTTAAAATGCAGAAGTCCTAAAGCCATATTTGAGTATGGTCAATGGTCAGAAGGATATATGATCCAATAGTGAACTTGTGAAAATTAGATACACATGAAAAGAGATCTAAGGGTTGCTGAATGCAAAAGATTGAACCATCTTTAAAAGATACTTAACTTTTGTGGATTATGGAATAGAAATTCATATTTAAGTTTATGAAAGCAGGGCTTGTCCCATCATTAACAAAACTTAAGTTGAACTGATTATAGATGAAAAGTGCAGACCACTCATTTTATTCCAACAAAAAAGTAATATTGTCAGTACTCTGATGGAAATATATGTTAAGACTGTTAGTTTTTCATATTCACATGAAATTTATTTTCTTGAAAGGAAATCTGTATTCCTATTTTTTTTTTTTTACTTTGTTTTCTGTTTTATTCTCATCCTGAGAGCTGCCATGTTCTAAATGTCACCGCTACAGCTACAGAGATATGAATGTAAACGTGACTGTGGGCATGGATGAAAATTAAATAGTGAACCTATCCAGTGAATCGTCATAGAAAAGGCAGCTTTTTTTCATTTGCAGAAATAAGGATAGAAGGACAGAAACTGCCAGAATTATGAACTGATCAATAAGAGTAAATGTTGCCAGAGTACTTCATGCTGTTGTGGATTCAAAACAAGTAGTGTTTAGAATTTTACTCTCAGCTGGCTATTGTTCTGCTTACATGAAACTGGAACTTACATATTTTCATTTAGGGTTTTTTTTATTTTTATTTTTTATTTTTGGTATTTACTCTTTCATGCCTTTTATTCTTTTAAACCTAAACTATTGACTAGAACACTCACAGCCTAGACATAGTATTCCATTTTGTGTCCTGAAGCACTGTCTTCTGCATTGTATTGTAAATTCTATTTGGACTTTCTAAGATGATGTAAAACTAGTAGAAAGCATGAATACTTCTGTTGTTCGAGTTATGAAGTTCAGATGGGTAAAACCTTGAGAAACCTAGCAGTTAGAGCAGGATGTGGAAGATCTGTCCTACGTTGATGTGGAGGATTCAAAACTCGACTGTACACCTTCTGAGAGAGTACTGCAACTGTCGGTGTATAATCTATTCAGAAGGACATGATTCTTTCAAAGCTAGTTCACTGTGCAATCCTGAATCCACATCAGGAAAAGATAAATAGTAGCCTGATTATTTTGTTTAGTGCTTGAGCACCACAGCTGAGGGGTGAGACCCACGCTCTAGTTCCTGACCTCTGAGCAATTTCCATATGCAGTACAGTAAAGACCTTGTGTAAAATGTCCATGTGCCGCAGTGAGAAAGGGTATTAAGAAGCAATGCAGTTCACAGGGCATAGCTTCAGCTGGCAGGAGAATCAGTCCTCCCAAGATACTCTGTATCCTAACGTTCTCACCGGAAAATCCAAATGTGAAGGCAAAGCTTACAGGAAGTCCGTGAAACTGGGTTACCCTCTTCATA
Organism: Odontophorus gujanensis; assembly: GCA_013399175.1. Taxonomy (NCBI): domain Eukaryota; kingdom Metazoa; phylum Chordata; class Aves; order Galliformes; family Odontophoridae; genus Odontophorus; species Odontophorus gujanensis. The sequence goes on from VXAB01002959.1 coordinate 83,721, forward strand.
GCTTTGTGTAATCAAATGTTATTACTAGTGGGATGAGACACCACCAACCCTGCTTTCTCTTCTCCACTCTTTCCTAACTAGATCCCATGTTTTTTTACTGAGCCTGGTATTATTCATACATTTTGGGTATCTTCAGAGAACGTTTTTCAGAGCTTTACTGCAGGCCTCAGCCATAGAAAGAAAGAACTTAGGGCTGTCAATGCTAAGAAGACCAGGTTGGATGGGCCCTTAGCAAAGTTATCTACTGGCTGTCAACTCTGCCCAGAGAAGGTGGGTTTGGAACTAGGTGGTCTTTCAGATACCTTCCAATTCAGGCTAGTCTATGATTCTATGGAGTTCTTGATAAGAAGGCATCAGGCCCAAAGCTGTGTCAAGAAAAGTTAATTATTTGAAACCAAGATAAGTTCAAACTGTGTTTAAAAAGCAGAGTAGCTTCAGCTCTATCTAGTAACCACATCAGGTGGACATTTCTAGTAATCTAGCTCATGGGAACCACAACCTTACTTGATAACTTTGTGTCTATAAATTAATAAATCATTTTGTTCTCTATCTGCAGCCAGGGCACTTTTCCTCACTCGCTGATAGGAAGCTAGAACTGTACTTCACTCTTTTACTGTTCTAGGAAAAATATTTCTATAGTGAAAGGCAAATAAATGAATGTTATTTATGTGAAAATGGACTATTTTGTTTGAGTCACCTCTCTTGGATACAGTATTTTGGTTGGACTAGATGATCTTGGAGGTCCTTTCCAACCTAATGTATCTATGAATCTATAAATCTATTTTGTCTGGATGTGGTTGGTAACATGAGAAAACAAGGTCTTTTACATGACTAAGAAGAACCTTACTTAAAAAACAAGCTCTTCAATAACTCATGTCAGGTTTGTACTCAAGCCGTTTGATAATTATGTATAGGATGTCAGGGAGGATTAAAATGTTTCTTCATGAAGTTGTTGACTGTGAATTCTAAAATAGTTGAACAGTGTTTTAGCCTTAAACACGTATGTGGTCATGGTGAGAATTTGGGTATAATTTTCATTCTGGAAACAATTCACCCCCTGATTTCTTCCCACCTTGCAACATATTCAGGTTCTTAATTTCTCAGTCATTAATTCCTAACAGAATGCCTATTACTGGAAAAAGCATTCTATAGTGCCATCAAACATAACGTGGAGTCAAATCATCTGTGCCTTGAAGTTGTGACGTGACCATCTTGGTCAGCAAGATTGAAATTACATTCAGTCTTCTGCCATCTCATCTGATTCCTTCCTTACTTAACAAGATGTAATCTGTAACGAGAACAAAATGTTCCAGTTCCTTAGTATCTTTCATAGTTCATTTCCTTCAACAGCTTGAAAATATTTTGAGTGCTCTCTTAACTGTCTTAGGAAATTTTTCACAGATGACTGACTTGCATTTACTTGTTTGTGGAAGATGAAAGAAGAGCAAGAGAAACAAAGTAGACATTTTATGGTACATAGACTTCTGTCACTCACTGGTATTGATCCTACTGACAGAAAATTATTGTTAGGAACAAAAGTGATGATGTCTAAAAATCTATGATTTTTCTTTTTCTTCTGTACTAGATTCTAATAAACTAGTAAACTGGTACACAATGAGTATTATTGCAGATCTGTAAATGAGATGGTAACTCTGTCTAGTCTTGTTTAAGTCAATAAATTCCAGTGTTCATGTTTTATAAGAAACTCTTCCATTACCATGTTAACATTTTACAAAACTTTGTTTTGCAGACTGCAGTGATGATTTATTTCATTGTAACACAGGAAAATGCCTCAATTATACCTTTGTTTGTGATGGATATGATGACTGTGGAGACCTTAGTGATGAACAGAACTGTGGTAAATGGAATATTTACACTTCTCTCTCTCTCTCTTTTTTTTTCTTTAATATAGCAGTATTGATGATAAAAGAGTAGTATACTCTATTGCTACCCTTATAGGACTAAGTAAAAACAGTTCACAAATTTTTATATGCTTGAAAAGGTTTAAATTTAGAATTCTATACTAATCCAAATTTTAGAGTTAATGGTGTTTTGAAGAAATATTCTAATTTGTAATTTGTTTTAGAATCATTTTTAGAACCGTTTAAATTAGGTTGGAAAAGACTTTCAAGATCATCAAGTTTGATCACCAATCCAAGCAAGAAATTTTGCATCTACTTTTGGTATCTATTCTCATAAGATGAAGGTATATTCATAGCTTCATCTTGATATATCTCTCTTGCTTGCAATACCTGTATTAAATAGTGAACAAATTAGGAAATTTTGGATCATATTAGAACAGAACAGAATATCCTGAGTTTGAGCAAAAAAAATCATAGAATCATAGCATTCATAGAGTTTGAAGGGACCATTAAAGGTCATCTAGTTCAATTCCCCTGCAATGAACAGGGACATGATCAGCTAGATCAAGTTGTCCAGAACCTGATGCAGCCTTGCCTTGAAAGTAAACAGAGATAGAGCATCAAGAGCATCACTGGGAAATCTGTTCCAGTGCCATCATCTTCACTGTAAAAGGCTTTCTGTGTATCCAACCTAAATCTACTGACTTGAATCTTGAAGCCATTTCCCCTTGTTCTATCACCACGGACCCTACTTAAGAGTCTGTTCTCTTCTTTCCTGTAGCTCCCCTTCTCTTCTCTAGGCTGAACAGCCCCAGCTCTTTCAGTCTCTCCTTGTAGGAGAGGTGTTCCATCCCTTGGATCATTTTTCTGGTCCTCCTCTAGACGCATTCCAACATGCCTATGTGTCTCCTGTACTCTGAGGACTCTACATCCGGATGCAAGATCATTAAGTCTAACTCTTGGCTCTGTACAGGACTGCCCCAAATTCAAACCACATGTCTGAAAGCATTGTCCATATGCATCTTTCACTCTGGAAGGCTTGATGCCATGACCACTACCTTGGGGAGCCTGTTCCAGTGCCCGACCACCCTCTTAGTGAAGAACCTCTTCTTAAACCTCAACCTGACCCTCTTTTGACACAGCTCCATGCTTTTCCTTCAGATCCTGCCTCTGTCACCAGAGGGAAAAGATCAGTGCCTGCCCCTCCTCCTCCCCACTCGTGAAGGAAACGTGGGCTGCCATGAGGTCTCTCTCTCAGTCTCTTCTCCAGTGTCCTGATCACTTATAAAAACTTTAACTGGAGCCCTGGGATATCCCACTATTAACTGCTCTTCAGCCAGATGTAAACACATTTACTGTAAGACTTACAGCCTGATTTGCCAGCTGATTTTTCATCCATTGTATTGTGTACTTGTCTAGCTGTATGTTGGACATTTTGTCCAGAAGGATTCTGTGAGAGACAGTATTGAAAACTTTGCTGTAATAAAAGAAAAATTATAACTGCTAGGCTTTGGTTGGTCATATAAATGACTAATCTTATCACAGAAGGATCAGCTAAGAGTTCAGCTAGAAGTTTGCCATTCCCTCAGTCGTGGTTCTCTACCTCACGGGTCATGGAGTGTTGAGTACAGAGGTGAAAAAGACATTAGATGTCTCTGCTTTATCTTTGTCCCTATTTGTGAAGTGACAAACCTCCACTGCTTCATGGTCACTGTTGTCAAGATGACTATCAATCACCATTTTATTCACAAGACCATTTTTGTTTACAAACTACAAATCTATGAGGGCACCTTTCTTAGTTGGTTCCCTTAGTGCCTGTGCCAAGAATTTATCTTCAATGGGCCTCAGGAATCTCCTGGACTTGTTTTTGTCAGCTGTTTTTCAGTCAAAGTCTTGGAAGTTGAATTCATCTGTAATGACAAATACAGCTGATCTAGAGATAGTCTTTAATTTCTCATAGAATAATTCATCAATTTTGTCATCCTGGCTGGGTGGTCTGTAGTAGACTCCTAGGAAAACATCCACTTTGTATTTTTTCCCCTTTAATCCTTATCCAGAGACTCTCAACATTGTCACTGGACAAGTGCCATACAGCCCAATCCTTGCATTGCATACTGTGCCACCTCCCTGCTTCTCTTGCCCTTCCTAGCCCTTCTGAAAAGCCTGTCACAGCTGTCCACCACAGCGCACCAGTCATACGACTCTTCACTCCGAGTCTCCTTTATGCCATGATGTATCTCTGTGTCTGAGTGAAAACTTCTTGCTTATTCCCCATCCTGCATACATTAGAGTAGAAATGCTTCAAGTGTGCTACAATGTACTCATGCTCCACATATTGTGGAACAGAAAGAAGTACCTCACAAGGATACAATCCCTCAAACTCTCTTTTGGGAAAAGTGTATCCAAGCAGGCACCAGTAGGCCTGGTACTTTGTAGACTCTGATAAACAAAGTACCCAAATGCTGCCAGAGATACCAGTCCTGGAGGCAGATACTGATATGTTGAGTATACTTGCTTTTTTCCCCAGTATCATTCTCTGCAACTGGAAGGATAAAGGAAAACACTATCTTTGTGTATACCTCACCCCACATACTTGAAGACTCTGAAGTCTCTTTAACTTATTCAAGATGTTATGATTGCTTTCTTGCTATCTTGGCTGAATTAGACTGAGACTAAAGTAAAACATGAGGGTACACACTGGTGATGCCAGCTGTTTCAGAGCTGAACTGTTCTCACATAAACTTCACTGTGAATTCACGTATTTTGATGATACAGTTGTGCTTCTTTGGAATTCTGTCTTTAGTTGACTGTGAATTCTAGCACAGTATATTTGTTCTTCTACCCATGTTTATTTTCGTAGGAGAAAAATGTTTTGCCATAGAAAGGATAATCTTCACATGTAAATATGTGAGAACTCTGAAGGCCTTATTTATTTATTTATTTATTTTTCCTAGCTTATGTTCCTAGTGCTGTACCTGAGAAAAAACTGCTGACTTTAAAATCGTTCTTAAAAAGTTGAAATATTATGTTTAATATGTTCTCTTTTACTTTTCTAGGAAAAACACAGAGAATTTCAGAAGTAAAAATCAGAATACATTTTTTATTTGAGTTTTCTTTTATATTTCTTCTGCCAGTTAAAAATACTCAAGGGCTTTTCACTACTTTCAGTTGACATTGGTTGTTTTATGTTTTCTTTCATAAATCAGCTTTAATGAAAGACTTTTGTAATAAGTAGTCTAACTCTTTCTATGTTGAAATACAATTTAAGATCTAACTTTTTGTACAGGCTATAAAAAAGATTGAAAGGACATTTGGCAGACAGGACCGTGTCTGTACTCCCTATCCATTTTTATGTAAAGTCAACCAGAGTGGCTTAAGTGGCTGAAGAAAACTGTATAGAAGAACCTAGCAGATTTGGCCATGAGTTGGAGGTAGTGATTTAATCACAAACTAGAACCACAGTTGCTGGATATAATTGGTACACATTCTTTTAGCTGCAGACTTGTCTATGTTTACAATTTATGAACTTATTGTATTATTTAGCATACTTTATGTGTATGGACAAATGTTGAAGGTAATCCTTAGATATTACCATACAAATACTTTGTGAACAATTCTTAATGTTAAGTCTACGTAGTATGCTGTGAACAAGGAAGGAACTACTCTGCCTGCACACCAAGGTCAAACCCTCTGTCAGGAGGGAGACCAGAGATGTACTTCCTGTCCTGATCCCGTAAAAAAAAAAAGCTTGTGATCAAGGCTAGCATGGTAACATTACTAAAATTTATGCTAATAGGGCCAGAGCTGTGCAAACCATGATTATCAATCTTCCTCTGAGTTCAGAGTGGAGGCTGTTGCTTCTGCTTGTAGTGTACAGTGTAAGCATTTCCTTCTGAAATCATGCTGGATTTTTACAACTATATCTCCACTGGTTGATCTGTCTATGTGGTCAATGCTTTACTCTTCACACTTAGAATAATTGTGAATCAGATTGGAGAGAAAAGGAAATGTCAGAAGTTGTCAGCCTCCACTCTCCTTCTCCTCCCACTACTAACACTTTAAGAAATCCTACGCTAAAGCTAAAGTGAAGGTATAGTTAGATAATTATTATTCCCTTATGCCTATCTTAAGCCTGTATTTCCTTTAATCAGCCTACCAAATAGAATGTTTTTTTCTTTTTCTTTTTCATTTGTGGAGTGAATGAGGCTTGAGTAAAAAGACCAGAGTATTTTTCTTTTAGATCATTTTTAAGGAAAATTCTGGTTGTATGCAAAATCAGAACAGTTTCTGGTTAAGTGCCAAGTAAGTCTGTTTAAAAACAAAACAAAAAATGTGAATACATATACATATACATATATATATATAAACTTCCTGGTGAAAAAAATGAAGGTAGGGAATAGTTTTCTTTAATGGCAAATTGCACGTGATGGGAAATTTTTAAATCAACCTAATAAACTTCAGGTTTTGTTTATTTGTAAATGGAAACAACTGAGGGAGATGCTATTTCTCTCAGGATGCACCTGGGAGAAGGAAGGAATGCATTGCTATCTAAGTAGAATGTATTAAGTAGAATTGTTACGTTTAGCATTATCTGAAAAAATGAAAAATAAAAACTTGAATTAATGTAAAACTTTTATTGTAATTTACTAGTATTATAGTTTAGTTTATAGTTTTATATTATAGTATTATAGGCTTTGTTTATATGCGTAGAACAATTAACTGTTCACTAACAAATTATGCATATGTTGATTTAATCGCCAGTTATGGTTTGTTTGTTTTGGTCTTTATTTTCACTTTTTTGTTATTTGTTTGTTTTGTTTGTTTGTTTGTGTTTGTTTTTGTTTTAGATTGTAATCCAGTGACTGACCATCAGTGCGGAGATGGAAGATGTATAACAGCTGACTGGGTATGTGATGGTGACCATGACTGTATAGACAAATCAGATGAAATCAATTGCTGTAAGTTCTCTTAATCTCTAAATGAGTTTTTTCTTTCTGTAAGAATCAAAGGCAAAGTTTAAGATGAGAAGTAATTGTATATAGTGCTTGTAAGGCAAAACCACAAGCTCATTTGATTCCACAATCTTGCAATGAGATGATAATTTTTCTGGTTGCCTCAAATTAGATGTTTGTTAGTACTTTAGAGAAGTACCAGCATTACTCTGTGTTTCAGCTTTTTGTCAGTTACAGATTACACTTTAGTTAATTGTAGTGTTCCTGGTAAAGACTAATGAATGATATCATATGTTCTCTTAAACTGTTTGGAGTTTGTTACAGCTTTACGGTATGCTACTTATCATACCTTCTCAGGGCATGATTTCTGTCTGCTTCAGCAGTGCTGGTGTATACCTGCACAATATCTCTACTAGAATAATGATTCAGTTTGCAAAATCAAATATCAAAGAATTATCTGATGTTCTGTTATGATTAAAGCTGTCATAAGACTAATGCATATGTAGCTTTTGATTCTAGTATCTTGCTGTTTTTCAGTGCTTGATCTTGCAATGACTATTCTACAATTTTCTCTGGAATCTGAGAAACTAATCTAGGTCAGGAAATGTAAATATGTCGGCAAAAAGAAGAATGGCAGAATATTTATAATCAAGAAAAATGGTTTTTTTTCTTCTCTTGAAAACAGCGGAGCCTTCATCTCAGTCTGTTGCTAGTACCTGACATACACAGTTTCAGTCGTTGTAGTTAAAGCTCAGCTGTAGGTTATTGAAACATATCTTACATATGATGAAAATTGTCAAGTGACCTTCAGTACTAAGCAGTGTATCAGCTCCTCCTAAATGTACTTCACTGTGGTGTTCAAAATAATTGAGGCTTTTATTAATTGATGATCAGGATACAATTTTTTTTTTTTTTTCCAGCTTGTCATAGTCAGGGTCTGGTAGAGTGCAAAAATGGACAGTGCATTCCTAGTGCATTCAAGTGTGATGGAGATAATGACTGTAAAGATGGAAGTGATGAAGAAAACTGCAGTGAAAGTAAGGATATGCTTCATTTTACTCTTACTGAGCCTGCATTTACTGTTTTACAAAGTACCATTAGCTAAAACTGTCTGTCAAATAGACTTCCTTTGCCATTCAGACAATACTTTTTAAAGTTGTCAGGCCTCTGCTTTCACAGAGTTGTTAGCAGAGTTTTATTAGTCTTTACAAATGTTAAAAAACTGAACAAATTGAGATGATATTTTTAACATAGCATTTGGTTACCTGACTTGCTTAGCTGTTACTTGAAATAAAGAATATATATCCACCTTTTCTGAAGTAGTTAGAAACTGCTACCCAAGGAATTTGTATCATCTGGGGAGGAACCTTCTCAAGAAAATCTTACTTGCATCAGAATTTGTGAGTCAAAGAAAAGAGGTTTTTATAAGTGTACTGATGATTTAGTATGGCTAATAGATACTATATGGGAATGTAAGTTTTTACAGGTACCTAAAACGGTCTTGTGAATGACTGTATAAAGGAAAGGAAATCAAAGTTTCTTGAATCCTGAAGTATGATTTTCCAAGTAATTTTGTCATGAAATACTGATTGTCATGATTTCTGCATTTGAGCTATTTTTCACATGTAGTTGTCTTGAATCTGGAAAAGCTTCAAACTGAAGCTTTTCTTTCAGTGACATAACCTTTAATGTATTTCTGTTACGATTTATTTTTAAGAAACAATGAATTTAGTTCTATTAGAAAACTTCAGTCAAACATAACGATAATAGGACAACCTATTCAAAAGATAGCTATGCTGTGTGATTTCCTAAGCTTTATTTCATTAGGAACCAGTCTGGAAAAAATCCTTTCTACTCAGCCCCCTCTGTTCTTATTACATTTTGAGGTCTTCCTTCTCCAGCTTAAACATCTCCATTCCAGAAGAGAAGTTATAACACACAAATCATCATCATTCTTCTCTGCAATTAGTGAAGATAATGAAAAAAGGTCTTGCACAAAATTTCTTTCAGATTGGTCTGTGGCAATCTGAAAACCAAGGACCAAGTTTTGTCTTTATTTCTGACTGCTTAGTTTCACAAAATACTCAGGCATGTTCTTCATCTTTCCTGATGTACATCCTCAGTTTTATTCTATGAATTCTTCAAATCTCTCTTTCTCTTGACTGATAATAAAATGATCCCTTTTAATATGAGAGAAATGCAGTAGAAGAATGAGATAAAATGAGAAGTACAAAACCATTCAAAGCATTCTAGAAGCAGGCACTCTAACGTTTAAGATTCACCCAGCTTAAGCCTCTTAAATTTGTTCATCCTTAGTAAAAGAGAATTTCACTGACACTTTCATGCACAATCTGAGCTAGAAGTTAGTAATGTGATTCTCACTGTTTTTTGTTTCTGTGGATATTTAAAAAATTGTTAATATATATTTTTTTAAGGAATATAATGAACAGATGTAAAATTAAGGATGCTAAATGCAGAGGTGTGGAAAGAGATGATAATTATGCAGTCAGTAATGTCATTAAATACTATAAGAATTTTCTGTTAAACATTAAATTGCAAAGCTTAAAGCTTTTTAATACCAAAGATTTGCTTCTTTTCCATTATGTACTCCTTGAAATGCAAAAAACTCTGCCTGATATTTGCAGTTTTCCATAGAGCAGAAATCTTCCTTTAAGCAATCACATCCTAAATTTCCCTGAGAATATGTGGACAGAATTTGGACTTATACTTTTTTAGTTTCTTGACAGCCCATGTGAAAACTAGACAGTTCTAGTTAGTAACTTCCTTTTGAGTTTCTTTGTACATATGTAGTTGATTTCAGCAAGTAGAGAAAATGTCTTAGGGCATGAAGCAGAGTTTTTATACTTAGTGTAAGTTAAAAATCTGAGATGTCTAGCAGTGGCAATGAAGTTAGGATTAAAGTGATGTGGAATAGTCATTTTGTTACAAGCACACTGAATACAAGAAATCGAAATAGAAATGTGAGTTCAAGTTATTGAAGATACTGCAACTTGTCTGTGTAAAGATATAAGGACATAGTGTAACGTACAAATAAATACGTATAGGGATTACAAACTAACATTGCTACATCTATGTGTAATTTAGAAAAACAGCCTCTTTCCCTACATGCTTTAGGGAAATTAAATTTCCTTAAGAAAAGGTAAGGAATGGCATCTATTAACATTACTTCTCTCATTTACTCTGTGAAATCGAATATGAATGTACTCACAGCTGGTTCTACGATTCCCTCAAAACACAGGGTAACGTGTTTATATAAATTAATTGTTGGCTGTGCTATGATCAGGTGAATCTACATTGTAGAACGGTGAGTTTTAAGTAGTTGAGAAACTCTTCAACTGTAGGATAAGATGGAGATGTAACAGACATTTAAAATGAACTTTAATGTGAAGACTCGTGATAGCTGTAGCAATTAAAATGTTTTTCCTTACCTTTCAAGTTCCACTTTGCAGTCAAATTCTCAAGTTGCTGCAGTATATCATTTAAAAGAGAATGAAATGATAAAATTCAAACTATTCAGTCTCTGTTTACATGAGTAATAAATTAAATTACTAGTTTTGCAAGACGCATTTGGAAGACAGAATTAAATGGCTTTGGAAAGAGGCTAGCACCACAGTGAGACAGACAGAATGCCAGGGGTTTGTTAAAGAAACCAACTATCCAGGAAATTTGTTCTTTAGCTTTTAGATGAAGTACTGGTTTTGGTTATGCTAACCATCCTTAGTATTATAGAGTTTTGGGGGTTTTTATATATTTTTTTTTAAATACGTTTTTTCACTAGCCAAAGATGGGCAATAAAGCTTCTTCATCTCTGACAACCTATTTTCAGGATAGTTTTCATTGTCCACCAAATAATCATGAAATGAGAAAAAGATGAACTGACTTGCACTGGAGAATAATTCCCAGAGAGTATTCTCTTTCAATTAGGACCTATTGTTCTCTTTGAAATCCAGTTTACATGACAGTTCATACTCTGCCACAGGCAAGATGGCTTTCAGAGCTTCACAATTCTCTGTCAGAATTTGGGAATATAAGTTATGGTATTGAACACGGGGGTAAAGTGACATTTGGACACTTTTGCACACTTGGCTTCCTTACTCTTCCTTACTGCACTTTCTATGCTGTAGGATACTTACTCAACTATGTAAAGGAAATAACTAATTATTAAGAGTCTCTCTGTATTTTCTCATCACAATGCTTCAGTCTTCTTTATTAGTTTGGTACATCATTAGAATAGTAAATTTCTATTTTTCTCAGGTCAAACCCTCTGTCAGGAGGGAGACCAGAGATGTACTTCCTGTCCTGATCCATGTGGAACTTCTTTCTGTGAGATGAGAAACAGCCAGACAAACTGCAGTAAGTAGGTTACATGCTTTGTATTGTCACTGTTTCAGGGTGTTTTAGAGTAAAATGAAGATGCAGGGTAGGGCACAGTAATTAATACTTTTATTTACTATCTAATGTCATGTGTAACAATCAACTGTTGAAAAGGGCAAGGCTGAAACAGAAGTTTCATCATAAATCCTTATATAATAAGAGATACTTACAGTATTTGACATTGGCGTATTTTTACCTTTTATGAATTTTTTTTATATGTACTTAATGAATGTTTACAGTAGTACTTTCTCTTAATATCAAGTTCATTGTTTACATAAAGTAAACAACAAAGTTTAAGTGAGCTAAGGATTTATGTTAAAATCAGGGGAAAGCACAATATTTTGTTTAGTAGTCTGAGAAGTTTCAGCCCTTCTCTCAAGGAAGAATTTTGATATTCAGTCTGGCTAAACTAGTTATTCTTCTGACTAACGTTTGTAGAGAGTCAGGGTCTTCCACACTGTGCATCTTCCTGTCTTCCTATCCTGTACCATACAACTCCATGCAGTCCTCTCACTCCCACTGTTCACTTGCCCTTGAAACTAGGGCAGGACTGTGTTCAGAAAGATTTTTTAAATTAAAACTTCATTTCAGGTCATGTCAGTACATGGGCAGTGTAAGTTTGCCTTTACTTACATATGAGTATGAAAATGTGTGGACATATCCTGTAATTGTTTTGTGAACCTGAGCAATACCTACTGCAAATTATGGTTTGTTACCACTAGCTTGTTTGGATAATGCTACCTACCATGTTGCTACATTAAATTATGTAGGACCCTAGATAAACCTGGGTTTGAATGGACACAGAGAAGACAACTTGCCCAAACTCCTGATCAAAACAGTGCCAACTAGATAAATGCTGCCTAGGATCTCATGACGCTGAATTTCTAGTATTTCCATAGACAGAAATTCCACATTTTTACTGGTCAACCTGTTTGAGCATTAGGCCTCTCTGATGGTAACATCCTCTTTACCTTATGTGGAACTGGAATTTATTGAGCTCCGGACTGTCTTTCACCTGTTATCTTGTCCTTGTACTTCCAATAGTCAGGCTCCATTTTCTTTACACCTTCCCATAAAGTAACTGTTAACAGGAAAAAGAGTTCCCCTTAGCCTACTGTTTTTATGGCTGAACAGGTCCTGTTTTTCCAGACTCTGCCTATAGACTGTATGTTTCACTCCTCTAACCTTCTTGGTGGCCCTCCACTGACTTCATTCCAGTCTGTCAATGTCGTTCATGAATGAGGGAGCAGAAAACCAGCTACAGTATTCCAGACATGCTCTCACTAATGCTGAATAAAAGCAAATTACAGTTATCTTTTCATAGATGCAATCAGGATAATTGAGCATGACTTTTCCATGATAAATTCATGCTGGTTATTCCAAGTTGCACACACTTATTCATATGTAGCCATCTTCTGGAAGGATTTTGCACCTTACTTTTCATGGAGATTAAGGCTAGCCTGACTGGACTGCTGTTTTCTGAATCTTTCTTGTCATTCTTAAAGAAAGCTGCGTTGGTTGCCTTTATTTTCCAGTCAGGTGCCCGGGTTTCCATGACTGAATACGATAAAATTCAGCCTTTCAGTGAAGTTAACCAGTGGAAGTTGAGACAGAAAAGGCAATGAGCACCTTGACCATGCCTCTGATCACTAAGTCACCTGCCCCCACTGAGCAGCAAACCCACATTTTTCCCACCTTTTCTTTTACTATCAGTGTACTTAAAAGAGCACTTCTTGCTTTGTAATTTTCTTAATAGGTTCAAATCTGGCTGAACTCTGAGATCCATCCTTGTGTGCTTGGGAAAAGTCTCTCCATTCTTCTTCAATGCTCTGTCCCCTCCTTTGTTTTCTGTATATTTTCTTGTAATGTTTGACCTCAGTTGGGAAGTTCATGTTCAGCCAGGACAGTCTTCTGCCTTCATATACACTGGAATGTTCTACTGTGCTCTGAGGAGAACTTCCTTTAAGACTAAACCATTGTTCTTCAAACTGATATTAACATAGTTAAAACTCCTCACAAGTACCAGGGCTTACAAGGAGACATCCTCCAGCTCTCTAAAGGTGAATTTGTCTACCTCCACTTTTTTTAAAGGAATTCCTACTGTGAAATCTGACATCACTTAATCTGTCCTCTGATCCATATCCACAACCAAATTATCCACGTGAGAAGAAACCTATTCCAAGTTACTGGAATAGTAGGTTTGTTATATTTTTTTATTTACTCAGCTGTTCTTCTTCAAGAAATAGTGTGTTGTGGAATGGTGAGGAAGGTATCCATACAGCACAAAACTAATAAGAAGCCACTTTTGAAGGAAAAAATAAAACCTGTTAATAAAAGCTGAATAATTTAAATTTTCTTGTTTGAAATCTCAGATATCTCCATTGAATTATCTCAGTCATTTTCTCCTTTGTATCTCACAATCTGTGGTCGAGTGACTGTCCCTTGCCTGCTGAGCAGCAAGCAATATATAGTGGAATACATATACTGAGCAAGGAGAAGTAAAACATATTAAGTGGAAGTACTTACTCATCGTATTGTGGTCAACAGTCAGTAATTCTCAACAAGAGTAGTCTGAATTAGTCTTCAGGATCATTCCTCCCCTGTCCAGTCCAGTAAATATGTAGTGTTTTCTGCAGAATAGAATGGATAGAGTATTTGGAAGATATTTTTCTGGTGCAACATCTGGAAGTACTATGGTCTTTTTTTCAAGTTACTGTTGCTTTGCTGTTAGACTAGAGTTACCTCATTTTTGGTAAGAGATGAGAATTCCCATGGAAAAATTCCCGTAGAATTTTTCATTTTTGACAAAGCAACATTTTCTGACTCATGGATCTATTTTGCTGGAAAATTCCTGGCTAAGCATAGGCTACATTTACAATATTGAATATGATGGATGTTCTCATTGTGTGATAGTCTCTGGTCAGTTTAGGCTGACTTTATAAACCGATTGCAGAGTATTTTGGATAACAGAAGTGTCTGAAGAGGTGTATGTGTGCATGCAAAGAAGGCAGAAAATTTGTAATGACAGTGAGAATCGTTAAAGAGCTGTTCTACAGGGGCATTTCAGTGGGCTAGATTTTATTCTGGGATTTACCTAAGCCACTATTGACATGAGGCATAACACAAGAGAGAACAGTATTTGTGTATTTCTACTCTTGAATAATATTATGTTATATACAAACGCTTAGAGAATTGCATCTAGTTTTGTGTTCATGGAAAAACTGATGAATATGTAAAATTAATTCTGTAAAACTCATGAGAAGATGTTTGCTGGGGAAAAACTGAAACACAAAGAATGAACTGAACTGAGGGTAAGTGTGTCCCTTTCAACTCAGGATATTCTATGATGCTATAAAATTCATTGTGAAGAAGAGGAAATGGCTTCCATATGAGTAGAATTTTTGACAAATGATATCTTTGAACTATCTCATACAATGCAAAGCTGGGACTAAGTGGTTTGAGACAACAGAAACAGTTAACTGTTGGCAATATGCAAGGGTTTCATAGGGAGAAAAAGCTGTATCCAAACCGAGCTTCATATTCCTCACATTATAGAGAGGTAAATGCTAAAAGAGGTTATAATAGTGAATCAGTCCAAGATCAGTTCCTATGTTTAGATGAATAATTTACTGTTGGATCTTAGATGCAGGTAATCTGATTGCATACTGTGCTGGCAACTGGTATTAGCAACTGTCTGGTGAAGAATATTAATCATGTTAACGTGCTCTTTCTTCAATAATAGGCAAATACACGCAGTCTTTTGATAAGAATTGTATTTCAAATGATATACTTTTTTCAAGGTAATTTTTCTCATATTGAAAATGTAAGTAAAATTAAATTTTGTTTAAGTATGACATGTGAAGTAAATATGGCTTAAAATATCATATTGGTCTCTATACTAAATAAAAAATTAAATTTCAGTCTGAGTTGAAGTTCTGTATGTTGTTTTCAATTGTGATAGAAAATTGAAAAACAAACAAACAATAACAACACTGATTGCTAATTTGGGAAGAAATGCAAAATCTGTTCAAATCTTTTAAATCCAATCTATTCAGACAGTTCAATCAATATCTAGTAACTCCGCTAAAAATTGAGCAGGAAGTGGACTATAAAGCTCCTGAGGTCAATTCCGAGCTGAAGTACCTGATGATCCTCCCATTATCTCTGACAATTGCCCTGTCAGTATAAGATGTATAGTGTAGTACACCAGTAGGAATTGTGTTTAGTGTTATTTCTTCTGTATTTCACTTCAGCTTGGAACATGCTTCTTAAATTAAATTCTAATTTTTTTGAAATTGTTTTATTCTGTGAAAGGTCAGTGTGAACCAATTACTCTGGAACTCTGTATGAACTTGCCTTACAACTACACTAGTTACCCAAACTACCTGGGGCACAGGACTCAGAAGGAAGCTTCTGTCAGCTGGGAATCTTCTCTCTTCCCAGCCTTGGTTCAGACCAACTGCTACAAGTACCTTATGTTTTTCGCCTGTACAATCTTAGTACCAAAATGTGACCCACATACAAATCAACGGATCCCACCTTGCAGGTACTATGCTACACTTAATTTATTCCTTAACTGACATTGTCTATTGTATTAGTCTTACTAACTTTTCTGCCCTTCACTGAATGTGCCAGAAATTTTGCTTTGCAATTTCACAGGAAGAGGTTTCTGAAGTATATAAAACAAGGAGAGGAACAGCAGTTTGTATTAATTGTCAAAATTATATAGGTTGTGTTGTGTTTAGAAAATTCTGGAGCATTTTCTACTTCAGTTTGGTTAGAATTGCACTATTATAATGGGTATTTAAACATAGAATCAATTAATTGGATATGGAAAGTACTTATAATACTTTGCATTTGGATAACAGTTTATATATGGAAAGCCAGAGCCAAATATCATTAACAACAAGATTTTAATGAGTTATTATCCTTCTGAATTTGAGGATTGTCATAAAATATATTGTTAGGTTAACTTTTCTTCCATACTCATAAATTAATATCACTGTGCTTTTAAGGATTATGCCAAAAGAGGTCTGTTCCTTCCCATGCCCCGTTTCTCTCTTTTCTTGGTCTGCCCTGCCCTGCCAATATTGATCAGTACCTAGTACATGGAAAGAAAATGCATTGAAAATTGCAATATATTTCTTAAGGATTCCTACCATGTGGCATTGGTTGAGAAATAATGTTTATTTGTCCAGTGAAATACCTTAATGTAT
The DNA here is from genome assembly GCA_013399175.1 of Odontophorus gujanensis. NCBI lineage: Eukaryota > Metazoa > Chordata > Aves > Galliformes > Odontophoridae > Odontophorus > Odontophorus gujanensis. Next base: position 100,146 of record VXAB01002959.1, read on the forward strand.
TAGTTGAGTGACATACAGAAAAATGTATGAAGATAGTGATTTATTCTCACTTAAGAATGTATCATGAAAGTTACAGTGTTACATATAGGACAGTGTGAAGTTAGAGACTATTTGTCCAAGCTCTGTTTCAGATTTGTATGTTTGAAAAACAGGTCTTTATTTTTTTTAGAGAAATCAATTTAGTGTATAAAAAATCAGACTCTTTTATAATGTAGAGAGGCTAAAATTAAATTACAGACTTCAGCAACTATGTACCTACCTAACAGATTTTGGGAAGTACTGCAATCTAGTTGAAATATAGCAATAGTCTTCAAAATTCAGGCATTGAACAGAAACATGAAGAGGAACTAATAAAAAACATAAAACAGTTTAGTTTGAAGAGGACCTTTGGAAGTCCTGACTTTCTGCTCAAAGCAGGACTAACATCACATTTAGATCATATTGAATATATAACTTCTTAAATCCTAGGACTGAAAGCCTGGAAGCTCTTTTCATAACTGTTATGTATCCATGATGCCTTTTCTGTTGTTGTTGTTTTTTTTTTCTTTTGATGTTGTATTTCTTTCTACCAAGGAGGGAGTGATTTCTCTGCTTTGTGATTTGTACTTGTTAACTGATAGAGAAAATCAAAATAATTTAATTGATCGTAGAATCATTTGATTTGGAAGGAACCTTTAAAGGTCCTATTGTCCATTGCCCCTTTAATGAACAGTGAAATCTACATCAGGTTGCTCAGCACTGTCCTATGTGACCTTGAACGTCTCCAGGGATGGGGCATCCACCACATCTCTGAGCAATCTCTTTCAGTGCTTCACTACTCTTATTATATTGATCTATTTCCTTGTATTCATCCTAAATCTTGCTTCTTTTAGTTTGAAACCATTTTCCCTTGTTCTATCGCAACAGACTGATGAAGAATCTGTTCCCTTATTACAGCCCTGCATTAGATAATGAAAGGCTGCTTTTGTGTTTCCCTGGAGCCTACTCTTCTGCAGGCTGAACAGCCTCAGCTTTCACAGCCTATCCATGCAGGGAATGTGTTCTATCCCTGGGATCATTTTTTGGCCCTCACATCTCTCCTGTACTGAGGGCTCTACATCTGGATGCAGTACTCCAGGTGAGGACTCATCAGTGCAGAGCAGAGGAGCAAAATCACCTCCCACGCCCTGATGGCCACTCTTCTTTTAATACAATCCAGGATTCAGTTGGCTTTCTGGTCTGCAAGGGCACATTGTTGAATCATGGTCAGCTTCCCATCCACCAGTACCCCCAACTCCTTTTCAGCAGAGCTGTGTTCATTCCTTTTGTCCCTCAGATTGTATTGATAGTGTGGAGTTGCCATGACCAGATGCAAGACTTTGCACATAGTTTTGTGATTTTTGAGATTTGCCTGAGCCCCCTGCTCAAACCTGTCTAGGTCTCCCTGGATTACATCCCATCCCTCGGGCATGTCAACCATATTACACAGCTTGGTGTCATCTACAAACTTGCTGAGTGTGCATGTAATCACCCTGTCAGTGTCACTGATAAAGATGTTAAAGAGAATCAGTCCCAGTAATGGCCCCTGAGGGACACCGCTCATCACTGATTTCCATCTGGACACTGAGCCATTGACCACCACTCTCTGGGTAAGATCTTGCAACCAGTTTCTTGTCCATCAAACAGTCCACCCATGCCTGCCCAATTTGGAGAGAAGGGTGTTGTGGGGAACCATGTTAAAGGCTCTACTGAAATCCAGATAAATGACACAGTGGTTCTTCCCTTGTCTACTGATGCAGTTATTGATTTGTAGACAGCACCAGAGCAATTGCAGTTTTGTTGTTTTTTTTTTAAATGAGTTTTGACTAAGGAGTTTAGAAAGAAAAAAAAAAAGTCTGTTATCAATTTCTTTAGTATTTTGAAACCCCAACTGTGAAATTCAGTACGACAGTGTAGGAAGGATTTAAAAAATAAAAAAGTTACCAATTGGCATTTTTCCCTAAACGCTTTTCACTAGGCTTCCATCTGTACTGGGATAAGCACTACTTTGAAGATGACCTACATTTTAGTTCTTTCACCACAGATTAACGACTGAATGGCTAGCAATAGCTTTTGGAAAAGGCCAGTTTTGTCTGGAAAGTTGATTGTACAGAGAACATGTGAATGACAGAATTAATTTGGATGTTTCAGCTAACAAAATGGTTAAAAATATATAATCACAGTATAATTATTTCATTTGTTTTTATTAATCAATGAATGAAATTTGTGCAATTCAGAAACTTGAAGTCATAAAATGGTGTGAGTCAACATTTTTAATGTTGAGAAGAATCTTGAAAGACAAAAACATGTCATAACAAACAAGATATGAATGAATTGACATTGATTAACTAGGCTGCAGTTACATTACTCTTTTCTTTAGTACATTTTGTCTCATTTCATGTGAACACGCTAATAGAATTCAGCCTGTGTTCTGTATTCGGAAGCTATCAACCGGCTAAAAGCATCATTTTAGTTACGGGCTAGATGTTTTGCTCTCTGTTCTGCAGAGTATATGTTAAATAAAATACACAGCGATTACAATATCTTGCAGCACTAATGCCTTCATTCTAGCTTCTGAAATCAGTGTTGAATAACCTGCTACAGAAAAACATTGACTCTCCTTCACCATAATCCTCCCCCCAGCAAAATGAAATTTGACAAGAATGATGATGTCTTGTTTTCTCAGATCAGAATAAAAAAAGATACTTTAATTGGTCCTAAGTAGGCCTATATTTTAGGTTTTGGTCACTCCATTTCTTGAAGCTTGCAGGAAAAAAGCAAACACAATAAAAACAAAACAAAAAAAGACGTAAAAAGATAAAAGTAACATGGTGAAAAGATGAAAATGCTTTCCATGAACAGATATTCTGTTCCTAGGAGAAAGATCTGAAAAAATTAATCAACTACAATACAAAGCAAGCTAAAAGTAACACAAGGAAAACTGAAAATAAAATGGAAATGTGGAGGATCCTGTGGTTGAATATTTTTCAGCATATAAGAACAAAGAACTTTCTTTGAAACAGTAGGAGAAAGTCTAAGTAATTACAGGTTTAGAAGACATTATCTGAAAGATACAATTGAATGCGTTGCTGAGTCTAGAGATGAGACAGGACAATGGAGAGACACTATTGTCTTCAAGAAGGTAAAAGTGAACTACTATGAGGAAATAATTCACCTGGTTATTGGGGGCTGAACCAGCAAGCAATGGATTCAAAGCATATCAAGAGAGCTACAGGTCGGATAAAGAAAATTATATATGTATATAAAATCTTAATAGTGTGAACATTTTTTAGAACAGCTTGGACAAGTTATCTATCAAATGTATAGTATGTTTCTGTTAGAAGAATATTGAGGTTCTTATTCCAGATTGCATAGATAGTATTCCACAAAAATGAAAAGCAACATTTGAAACTGATACCATAGGTGGTTATACTGATACTATTGAACTCTCTGAAAAAAGAGACAGTAGGAACAAAGTGGAATTCAATATACCACAGATACAAGAGTGTTGTATTGGGCAGCACATCAGCAGCAATTCCAGGCAAAAGGAGTCACTAAATGTTTAAAAGAATTGTTAAACTAACAGGAGGATTTCCAATTAGGCACTTTTGCTTTGTAAATTTGAAATAATTGATGTGTATTTTGAGAGACAGGATATCAGTATAGATGGAGTGAACTAACTTTATGTGATTACTCCTGTGTTTTTGTGGTAAGAAAATAAATACCCAACAGCAGATCTATACTTTTGACCTTTTCTATGTGTCATAGAGGCTTCTGTTGCTCTAAATGAAAATACTTGACTAAGGTGACCTGTGCTTGGATTTTGTTGAACTTCCTGGGAAATTCTTTGCTCTTCTGTTTGCGAATTTAAATATATTATCTTTCTGGAACCATGTTTCTAGAAATGGCTGAGTAGGAGTAGTTCCCACGCAGTATTCACTATATGCATCTGAAATACAGTCAAAATATTTAGAACTACCTGTTCTTATAAACTCAAAAATTTATCAGAGATGAAGCTTTCTTCAGCACTACACTGCTCTTCATATGGTGTACGTGGTGCAATCGTATTGGAGATAGCATCATCAGAAGAGGTAGCATTTTATGGTACAATATATATTTGATTTTTTTTTTCCTTGAGGGTGAACAGTGTTTCTTATAAAAGTTTTGCTGCCAACCTTCATGGAAGAAAGGATATTTGTAGGTAATTATATTTGTCTATTATATCATAACTCAGATAATAGCTTGTGTACAGTAATTTAAACTCATGTTCCAAAAATAATATATTTCTCTTAAAAGGAATTTATATTCACATATAGAAATCTAATTGACTGATTTTTCCTTAATCTTCTGTAAATTTGGCTAGGATTATTAACTTCTGAAGCATGGTAATTTCTAAGACTTTTACTCAGTTGTTCTGTGCAACTCCACTTTGTCTCCTCAGGACATTATGTGTGCAGTCTAAGGAACGCTGTGAGTCTGTGCTTGGGATTGTAGGTCTGCAGTGGCCGGAGGATACTGACTGCACTCAGTTTCCAGATGAGAACTCAGACAACCAAACTTGTCTGACACCAGATGAAGATGTAGAAGGTACGTATAGAAGAAATAAGAGATGCGTTTCTGAGGATACTGATTTACGGTTTTTGGAATTTTTTTTATGATTGGTTTTGTTTTCATACCTTCCCTTTAAATTATAATAGGTCATGTAGAGTGACTTAAAACATTCATGTTGTCAAATAACTGTAGGAGTGATTCAAGATTAGTTTTCAGAGAATTCTATTTGCAGATAAGAGGAAGTTTTTGTAAGCGTCAGCTACCCTTTTAAAGTCAGTGTTTGAAAATTCTGGCTGACACCACACCTACTACTAGTTTATACTTATGCCTCACTTTTTAAAACCTATCTAGATGATATGATAATGATTTTCTAACAGGGAGCAAAGTCTTGGAAATCTTAAAAATGGTAAGTTCCATGACATCTCTGAGAGAAATGCAATAAATATACTATATTTGCTAGCAATTGTTTGCTAGCATTTTATTTTTATTTTATTTTACAATTATTGTTTTCTAAAAAAAGGGATGTGTCAAGTCGGTAGCAATGGACAAATTTCATTTTCTTGAATTCAACAATAAACCTACTCATGAGTACAGACATGGAACAAAAGAATGGAATTGCCTTACAGGTTTCTACATTTATTTTTTTTGTTATATATTAAGAGTGACTGTGCAGTTTTTTCTTCTGCCATGTTCATTTCATGTGAGGTCTGTGGGGATTCTGACCTTTTACTTGCAGAAGATGCCAGTAAAATGGTGGGAAAACTATAAAATGATGTGTGCTACGGTGTTTACTGTATACCGATCATTCCTGTTCTTTTCATCCCCCTCACTTACGTGGTGATGACAATCATTTCAGAGTTTTTGATCTTGCTTAGAAAAAGCAATGAGTGATAGCTAATTAGTCTGTAGTTTGTTTATTGAAAATGTATTGCTAATGAGTATAACAAAACATTCTGAGAGGCCACTGAAGCAAGTGCAACGAGTACCATTTCTTCATGTAAAGTCCATGTGCAGATATATCATGTGGGGAGTTTTATAAGATGAATTACTCCATAGAAATGAAATTCTTTGTCATGGGACTCAGAGAGACAAGGAAATAATTTCAGAAGAAGGCTGACGGAAAGGAATTACTGATCATTATAAAGTAGTATGTAGGAATGGAAAAGCAAATGTTTGGCACAACATAGTTAGCTATGGGGAATAGCATTCCACCCTATTCACAGTGCAGTTGTTTACAATAGTTACCTACTACATGGCTCCAATTTATCATTTCACAGAGTTTCTATTTCTGTCATTTATCCTTCCAAAACAGTCATAGTAATAAATAACTACACACAGAGTGATTAAGCTTTCAGCTTATGGAATCTTGTTTCTGTCTGTTTCTTGTCATTGACAGAGTGCTCACCCAGTCATTTCAAATGCCGTTCAGGGAGGTGTGTCCTGGCATCCAGGAGATGTGATGGTCAAGCTGACTGCGAGGATGACAGTGATGAAGACAGCTGTGGTAAATAGATTATATGAGTTGAAGGGTACTTTCCTAATGAAGAGTAGCTGAGACATTAGGGAATATTCTGTTTTTCTTCACTTGATGGAACCATAGCATGATGGTTCACAGGATAACTCACTTTTCTCCAAGAAAAAATGTATTTGGAAACAATTTTTTAAAGACTAGTGACAGTAAAAATAGTTCAGCAGGAATCCTTCTTGTTAAATATCAACACAATTTATTATATTCAATAATAGAGATTCTGCTAACTTTATGATATCTGAGTATTCACATAGTAATAAAGATTAAAAAAATGCTGTAGATTTAATTCTTTCGATATTGGTGGAGGTTCTAATGAGTTAAAATATCACTTCCTAGCTGTTTATATCTTGAATTTGTAAACGCAGTTTTAAGTGTATACAAAGTAGCATTCTCACTGTGGTATATTAACACAAGATCTGTGCTACTAAAGTGGATTCTGGCCAACCTTTGGCTTTGAGCGTAAGTATAAAGTGGTAACCACAAATTTTATTCTCTGGTACACTCAAGAGCAAGTTTATGGTAGAGATTCTCTTGGCTCTTTGCTTAAAAGGATATACTGAGCTTGAGAATAACCAACAAATCTCCTGTTCACTCTTTGTATGTGCTGGCAGGAGTATTCTGAGAAGGCATTCTATACTATTTCCTACAGTAAGGTATAGGAACTTCTTGGAGTTCTGCATGTTGTCCTGCTATTACAAGGGGCAAAAAGAACAATTACAAACCATTAAGTATTTAGTGAGATGATGTGAATATGAGGAAGGGATCTGCATATTCTGTCAGCATAGGGCGAAGCTGTACAGTCTGGTTTGTTTAACAGAGAGTAGATTTACAGCTGGAGGAAACAGTTAAGGAGGCAAAATATTTGTGGTAATAAAAGATTCTCCACTCTGCTGCACATGCACACAAAAAAAGATCCAGTGTCTGAAAGCTGAAGCTATAGAGGTGACAAGCTTTGCATTTTAATCTAAAGTTATCTTTTATAAGAGCAGGTTGTTTTAATGATTTTATCACTAAGGAGCTATGTATTCTAAGCTTCAGGGAGTTTTCATATCAGGATTGTGTTCTGTCTGTTCTTCTACTCCACTTACCTCCCCCTGCAAAAAATAAAGAAAGAGAGAGAGATATGATAATCAAAATAGGATTTAATTCTAGATCATTTTGGATTTCAAAGGCAAAGCTGGTGATTGGAGTAATTGTTTCAGAGTTGATAATCTTTTTGTGTTTTGAATGTCCTCCCCACCAAATATTCTTTTCTGTCACTGTTTTAACTCCTTAGAACACTAATTTCTATGCGTCTTTTAGGATAATTTTATTCTCCTAGTCACTAACATATGAAATATTGCCCTAATATGTAACATTAATTTTTCCAGTCTATCTCTCTCTGTCTCTATAGTCTAGACAGAATGTCACTAGCAATCAGCAGAATTCTTATCAGCATCTATAAATATGGAAAGCTCTATCTGCTAGGAAATTATAGCTGCCAGAGTGACATTACATTGACCAGAGGTAATGCTGTTACCGAAGAACAGACAGTCCTTGTAGAACTCCAGAAGTAACTGTCTCTGACACATTTATATGCCATGCTTGTTGATTTCCTGTACGTAGGCAACTAGCTCACTTTATCTTTTGATATTTGATTGCTGAACCTCTCTCTATCATCTTTGAGAGGTCTTGGAGAATGGGGGATGTGCCTGATGATTGGAGGATAGCCAGTGTCACTTCAGTCTTCAAAAAGGGCAAGAAGGACGATCCTGGTAATTATAGGCCAGTCAGCCTCACCTCTGTCCCTGGAAAGGTGATGAAACAGCTTGTTCTGGATGCCATCTCCAAACAACTGGAAGAAAAGGAGGTTATCAGGAGTAGCCAGCATGGGTTCACCCAGGGGAGTTCATGCTTGACCAACCTGGTGGCCTTCTATGATGTTGTCACTGGCTGGGTGGATAAGGGAAAGGCGGTGGATGTAGTCTACCTGAATTTCAGCAAGGCATTTGATACTGTCCCCCATGACATCCTTATAGCAAAGCTAAGGGTGTGTGGGATAGACAGTCAAGTGGGTTGAGAACTGGCTGACTGGCAGAGTGCAGAGGGTTGTCATTGACGGCGTAGAGTCCAGTTGGAGACCTGTAACCAGTGGTGTCCCCCAGGGGTCCGTGCTGGGTCCAGTCTTGTTCAACATCTTCATCAGTGACCTTGATGAGGGGATAGTGGCCACTCTCAGCAAGTTTGCTGATGATACAAAATTGGGAGGATTGGCTGACACACCTGAAGGCTGTGCTGCCATTCAGCAAGACCTGGGCAGGCTGGAGAGCGGGGCAGTCAGAAACCAGGTGAAATCTAACAAAAACCAGTGTAGAGTCTTGCACCTAGGGAGGAATAATTGCATACACCAGTACAGGCTGGGGGATGAGCTGCTGGAGAGGAGCACCGTAGAGAGGAACCTGGGTGTCCTGGTGGATGACAGATTGACCATGAGCCAGCAGTGTGCTCTCATGGCCAGGAGGGCCAATGGCATTCTGGGATGCATTAGAAAGAGCGTGGCCAGTAGGTCAAGGGAGGTGATCCTCCCCCTCTACTCTACCCTGGTGAGGCCTCATCTGGAGTACTGTGTCCAGTTCTGGGCTCTCCAGTGTAAAAAAGACAGGGATCTCTTGGAAAGAGTCCAGCGCAGGGCCATAAAGATGGTGAAGGTCCTGGAGGATCTCCTCTATGAAGAAAGGCTAAGTGAACCTGGTCTCTTTAGCCTTGAGAAAAGAAGGCTGAGAGGGGACCTGATGCAGGTTTATAAATATCTGAGGTGTGGGGTACAAAGTGGCGAGGCCAGACTCTTTTCAGCAGTGTGTGGAGACAGGACAAGGGGGAACAGACAGAAACTGCAGCGCAGGAGATTCCGCACAAATGTGTGCAACTTCTTTACGGTGAGGGTGATGGAGCACTGGAACAGACTGCCCAGGGGAGTTGTGGAATCTTCTTCTCAGGAGATATTCAAGACCCACCTGGACGCCTACCTGTGTGACCTGGTGTGGGAAACCTGCTTTGGCAGGAGGGTTGGACTCGATGATCTCTTGATGTCCCTTCCAACCCCTATGATTCTATGATTCTCTGATATTTTATACCATTAAATTACAGTCAGCTAGCATTTAAATTGAAATAACTTTAAATTGAAGTGCCTTTAATGAGAACCATAGCTTTCTTAGGTTGGAACGTCTTCTCACTGCAGGGAGAAGGCTGGTAGAGACTAGCTACAGTGTTTGCATCATTAAGCTACCATTTCCTAAACTATAAGAGACAACAGTCTAAAGGGAGTAAAGTATATTTTGCCCATGAAGGTTGAGATGTGTTCAGCACACGCTGTCTCCTCTTCATTAGGATTTCCTATCAGACTCCCATATGATATTTGTAGGGGAACTTACATCCATAAAACTGCAGTGAAGTCATAAAATAGACTAGAATTTAAGAAGAAAATTTGAACCAGAGTTTTGAATGTGAAAGTGTGTTTCAATAAAGCATGAGGAAGTTTATTTCTTAAAAATACTATTAAGAGAGAAGTGAAGAGAGTTTGTGGTATTAAGTATGCTTGATTGTAATTGATTGTATTCATTTACTGGCTGCTTAGCAGTGCCTCTGGCAGAGAGCAGAAGAGGGACCTAGAAGAGTACTAATGACACCGATGATGTGATATTCAAAACAAGTATTGTCCTTCACTATTTTCTTCAGTCTGAATTCTGACTCCAGTATTTTAGCTTAAGAGAAAAATGTGGACTTAATATTAAGGATCTAGTTAAAATTAAAGGCAAATGTATGTCTGAGTAACTAGTGGTTAGTTAACTGCTTCATGTACTGTCTGGTGGTGAAGCTAAAATCTTATGTGAGTACCCGTAATGTAAATACAGACAAGTTTTCCTACCTTGATTTTCACTTCCATTTAATTATCATTAAATTAACAATGTGCATTGTGCATATATAGAGAGAGAACCAACAACTGAATTCTTAACAGTAGACAGCATCTTTCCAATGAAACAGTAGGTTTTTTGACACTGAATTCATAGAACGATAGAGTACTTAGAGCTGAAAGGGACCTTGAAAAGTCATCTAGTCCATCTCCCCTGCAATGAAAGGGTGTTCAGTATGCAGTTAGTTTTTATCCGGTTGTCTCTGCATTTGTCTATGGTGCCCTCAAAAATAAATTTGACAGAAACATGGAACATTTCACAATATAGCACTATAATATGTTATGAAGAAAAAAAAAGATGAACTTAATTAACTGTAAACACTTCAGCTCAAAAATTGCAAGGTTGATAAATCAGATTTTTTAAAGCTTTTTTGTTTTATTTTGTTTTCATATCATATTCCTAACATGACTGATATTTTTTGGTCTTATTAAAGTTGGTTTCAATTATTTTTTCCTTAATGGTTATCAAAAATATTATCAAGAAGGAAACCTGGAACATGGCCATATGCAAAGAAGGTCTTTTATCATGCAGAATTAGTTTCATGTGTTCAAGGTTATTTATTTATCTATATGCTTAATATTTATGTGGTTTATTCAATCTGAATAAATAAAGCACTTTGCACTTCCAGATGCAGTTAAACCTGAGTGTATTCTTCCAGTAATCACATTAGCTAGAAGTGTTTCACTGGTTCATACTAGTAAAATAGTCACTTCTGAAATAATACTCATAAACAGCATATCTACTTACTTAATGTTGATATATTGCTGCAGTTCCAGATCCATGAAAATAGAGGTGCTGTTTAAAATACAGTTTGTGAGGAGAGATCAAAACTTGCTGTATGAGGGTGCACCAAGGCTGCCACCTGAATTTGAGCTTGGATTAAAATGAAAGCTAGCACTGTCAGCTGTAAAACAGGCCTAACAAGGAAATCAAACCACCCATTTTACTCAGGAGAACAGGTTTTAATGGCTTCCTCTAAAATTAGAATGTCAGATGTGCAGTATGTCAAAACATTCCATTCTTCAACCAGTGTCACAGCAAGATGCTTTATTAGTTGGTTAAAAACAAGTAGTGAAATAAAACAAGGTAAGTTTTCTTTCTAAAAGATACTTCAAGCTATTTTTAGTTTCTCGTAGTTGACAAACAGGAGTTATATTGTCAAAGCACTTTGACACAGTTATGAATATTCCTCTTGAAACCAGTGAGGCTGGTTAGCAGGACTGAAAAAATAATCATACTGTTTGTTCCCTCCGTAACTATGACTCCCCTGGAAGAGTCATAATGCCTATAGGTTCTTCCTAATATTTTCAGACTGGCCTGGTCACACTAAGAGAATTGCTTACACTCAAAACTTACAGTATCTCTCTATCTTACATTGTGATATGCATTACATTCTGTCTGCCAACATGTCTATCTACATTCACTGCCAAAAATTTTACGTATTTCTATGCTATTTTCTGGAGATTCCATACTGCCACAGGATTTAAATTTGAAAAATCCAAGTTCTGTGTAGAAGGGCTACTCCAAAAGTACTATCTCCTATTTTATTATATAGGCCCAAATCAGACACACATGTAGGAAGGTTGGCAGTAGAGGCTGAACCTTCCCACCAGTATTCCATTACATTTTGTTCCCTTGTGACAGACAGGAGCAGAGGGGCTATCTGACAAAATAGCATCTGTATGGAGTACACATGAAGAAAAGTTGTGTCACTGAATTCCTCCACGTGGAAAAAATTGCACCCATGGACACTTATCAACATTTGCTGAATGTTTGTAGTGGTGAAAGTGTGACTGTCAGCACAGTGAGGCAGTGAGTGGTCGTACTGACAGTGTGTCACCTCTGCTTTTCCAGATTTTTGCAAGAATGCTATGTAGGCTTTTGTTCATCACTGACAAAAATGCACAACTCATGGTGGTTCCGATTTAGAAAAATAGTGCTTTTTGCTGAGAATTTGCTCTATCATGTAGTGTTATTTTACTCTCTATCTGCTGTAGTTTCCTTGGAAAAAAATAGAAGACATTACTTTCAGAGCAACCAAAGTAATATGCTTTTAAATACGCTGCGGATTTCAGGATTGTAAATGATTATATATTAAAAGTAAATACTTCTGCTTTATCTGTCTTCGCGTTTACATTTATTGCGTATATAGTAAATACATCTGAAGAGTAGTGATTGATCTGGTTTGAGACTACTGAGCTAATGCCTAAATCATTATTTACAGCATGTGTAACATAATATGGTTTATTATTTTAAAAGCAGTGAAGCATGATCTATTCTATATCCATTCAACAAACATGCATTGTGGCAATCTTGCTTCCATTTTTGTCATTAGTAACTGTTCTTGTTAACTTCTGAAGTAACTATTCTTGTTAATTTCTAAAATCGAGAGCGCAACTGAAAATATTTTGGATATTTCAGGATTACTAAGGAGAAACAAAATAGTTGATTTGATATTGCATGCAATTATTTGAAAATTGTGCTTTTCTTGCCTCCAGGCTGTAGAGAAAGGGGTCTTTGGGAATGTCCTTTGAAGAAGCTCTGTATCAAACACACAATGATCTGTGACGGTTTCCCAGATTGTCCCGACATGATGGATGAAAAGAACTGCTGTAAGCATTTATGGAGTTTGTTAATTCTGTAAAGGGTTGGTCACGTTTTTAGGATCTTGTGGCACAGAATAAATGGATGTAAAAATGTTCTATATAGAAAAAAAGTCATAGTCATTCTCTGTTTCCTTTTCACTCCTTCCGTTGCACCAATGTCTCTTTTCTCACCTTTTGTCCTCTAGTGTTCACATCCCTGGGTCCTTGCTGCCTCCTTGCTCACTTCAACCTTCTCTATTTCCCGTTTCTCCTTCTAACATCTTCACACTTCTTTTGTTACTCCTCCAGAAGTTAAGCAAGTGGGGAAGAAAACCAGCTTGGCTGAACAGGGGACTCCTGGAAATAGAGCAGAAAAAGATATGTATCTGATGTCTGGGGATGAGGTCAGGCTTTACAGGGAGATTGCTCAGCTTGAGTTGGCATTGGTGTCAGACAACAAAAAAAGATTTTTTTAAGTATACCAGCAGCATGAATAATTCTAAGGAAAACAATGGACTGGATATCTGATCTACGCCTACCTTCCCCTCCACGTTTTTTTTTCCAGTCTCTGTGCATTTAATGTTGGTTATTTTTTTCTGAGTGAACTGTGTTTTTCCTCCTTGCAGCATTCTGTGGGAAGGATGAGCTTGAGTGTACCAACCATGAATGTGTGCCACGTGAACTTTGGTGTGATGGACAAGCAGATTGCAGCGACAGCTCAGATGAGTGGGACTGTGGTAAGTTTCTGCCACAGCATACTCTGCCTGAAAGTGATGTTTGGGTTGGTGGCAGTATTAATGGTAATAATCAATGGTGATTTGATTTAGAATTGATCAGAATGCAATTGCAGTGGTGGAGAGATGCTCCCATTATTACCAAATGTAAACTGGATTCTGATTGGTGAAGCAGGCAAGAAGTGGGAAAAGATAAAGGAAAAGCTTAGTGTTAAGTGTTGCACTGCAAATATATGAGGAAAGTAACACTGCAGGGAACTTCTAAATGATATGTAAGGTCAGGAAAATACTGTAGAAAGATGAGAGAGGAAAAAGGCATTTGGATGCAGAATTTATTTAGGCAAAAATTCTAAGCCCTGATTCTGTGCTCATGAAATTCAGTGTGAAATTCCCACTGAATGCAGTGGTGAAAGTTCAAGCTTATGAAAGGTCAGTACTTCTAGAAGGTTCCCAGGGCGCTGGCCAGAGATCTGTAGTATGATGCAACCTGCCAACATTAACCTCATGCTTTTCCATGTAGAAATCTCCAAGTGTTTTTCTTTAAATAGAAATTGAAGTAGATAAAAAAAAAAAAAAGCAGATTGGAAACCAGTTAGTATATCCTCTGAAAATTCACAGTTCACTACTGTATGACAGTAGTTTGTATTACTAAATTTTGAGATGCTTTGTAGCTTATTTTAAATATGGAAATAGGCACAACATTGCTTATAGAAATAAATATTTTGTATTCATACTACAGTAAACTGTATAACCATTTAAAAATGTATCATTAACATTAATAAACACCAACATTTAATAAAATATATGTACCAAAGAAGAAATGTTTTGGAATTGCATATTTGAAACTAAACTTGACACATAACTTAATTATGGGAAGAAAAGCGGACGCCCTCTCGGCATATAGCAAAAGTGTGTAATGACTGACTGTGTTAAGATTACTGCTATCCAAACAAAAGTCAGTAGGGCAGTTTAACTAAAACCAGCATGTGTTTGGGGAAGAGATGTCCAAACATTTCTAAAGAATCCTAGAAAGAAAATGTAGATTTCTGCTTAAGCATTTTGGGCCATTTTGAAATGCTTTTTACAGGTGATAAGGGCAGCTCACATGCATTTAAATATAGATTAAGAGAGAAGTAATGGTCGTGATCTTTCTTGTAAAAAGAAGCTGGGTTTTTTTTTCTTCTTTAATTACATCCACATACCAATAGGCAAGAACAATATGTATTACTGAGAGTTGAACAATGATACCATTCATGTGCCAAGCAACATGAATCCCTCAAACTAACTTAGTGATTTCAGTTGAATTATTTGTGGAGTAAAACATTACATGACAAGATTAAGACTGACTATGCTAACCTCTGCTAGTGAGTCGAGAATTTATTCTAATCTGGTTTATTCTAATCTACTAGATGCTTTTGCTGTTCAGTGTCTCATGCTATTCAGTGTTCTCAAGATTCTAATAGCCATGGTTGCCTTGATTTTAAATTGTAAAGCTATTGAGAACATGAAATGACAACAGAAGTGACAACATGTTGGAAGAATGTTGCTGTAGGTTTTTGATGTACCATATGTAAAACAAATCATGTGAAATAGCAGTAAAGTTATTTTTCTTTTTCTTTACAGTTACCCTGTCTAAAAACACAAATTCCTTGATGTTTCTGACCGTTCACAGGTCAGCGGCTGATAATCATGTTTGTGCTGATGAGTGGGAAGAAAATTTGAGTCAACTGGCCTGCAATCAAATGGGTTTAGGGTAAGGTCAGTAGTTTGTAGCATTGGTGAATTTCTTAGGACAATGGAGAGATGGATATTGATGTGAATGATCATTGATCACTGTAACCCATGCAATATTAGACGTAATATGGAAATAACATAGAGAAATGAAATAATGAAATCTTGTGAATTAAGATAAAAACAAATATCTAGACACTTTCACCATTTTATAAGCATTGTGTGATCGTTAAGAGTCTTGAAAAGATAGTAATGTCTTGGTAAACGTCAATATTCAAACTTGCAGTTATTTCTGAGGCTCAGAAATGTTTGGAAATGTGTTACTATGTCTTCCTAAAGAATTAATGCAGGCTTGTCTCAAAAAACAGGGAGGTATCTCTGGATTCTGCAATAAGTAACAATGTGATAGGCTACTACTTTCTAACTGCAGGATTATGTAAGTGCCTAATAACATAACAGAGACAAAACATTGAATACTTCTTTCCTATCCACAGTAGACGTTTAAACTTTTGAATGTAACCTATTTTATTTTCTCCAAAAATAAACATGGCATTTAGAAAATCAAATTACATGCAAAGTAAAGTATTGGAATTTGTTGTTTGAATCTTGATTGCTAGATCCTTTAAACAGATTGTATAATACACTTGATCTACCTTGAATATATTCACATTGTCCAGAGGGTTCTTTTAAATCTTTACAGGTTTAACAATATGAGACTTATTTAGACAACATTTATTTTATTAAGAGCATAAACAAATAATTATAAAGTAAGATTTACTGAAAATAATGTTACAGGTTGTAGTTCATGTGGAAGACTTTGTTTCAGTGATTTTATGTGGCAGTAAATCTGAATGTGTGGTTATACAGAAACTTTATGCAGTATATTACAGACATTTTCGTTTATATTTGATAGTTTGTCTTACCTGTTATATACAGAAGTATATTAAAATACATGAAGTTATTTGGAGAGAAGTCTATTGAAGAAATTCCAACTTAATAATTTCTTTCAAATAATGATAATGACTCCAAAATCATTAATAGTATGGTCATTTTCCTCATATAATATTTTTATCTTCCATGATTGTATACTTTCTTTAGGTAAAACTGCATTTGTTATTAGTGATGTCTTAAAAAAATTATACATGGATACTGTCAGTCAAAGAAAGGTTATTCCAACGATTGAACATAAATACTTTTCCCAAACTGTGTTATGTCCTAGTTTGTAAAAATGACATTGAATTTTTTTCTTATTTTTATTTTATCCTCCAGGGCTTTCAAATCAGATTTGCTGAGTTTAAAACTACACAGCTATTAAATCTACACAGACAGGAAACAGATGCTGTTTTAGCTCTGAAATAGGACTAATTTGTTTTATATTAGTGCCCATACATATGTTATTCAATACCTTCTGGCAAGGCACAAGGCTTCCTTTTTCAAGCCTGTTGTCACATGAGTCTGAAAACAATGGAATTGTAGAAGCTGAATACAGAAATGTTACTGTTACTTTGAAGAGAGAAGAAATCCAGTTTTGGATTGTATTTTATTCTAAAGTTTGATACTTTTGTGATAATTTGCTTAATAGAACAGAGAAAACAAGGTTTTAAATCCATTCGGTTGTATAGAAGTATTCTGATTTATGTTACTTTTAATTATGAGCAAAATATTAACTTCATAATCTAAAATTAGACCCTGCTGTCTGCTGGTTTTAATTATTATTTAGTATGCAAGTCATAATGTTCTTCAACACTCACTATAAACTATAGACTCTGGCTATAGAGCATGGTGATCAGCAGTTAACAGGATGGAATGCTTTGAAACATATTTTTTAACATTTCCATTGTCTGTATAATGAAATGTTCATTAATATTACTTTTTCCCATTACAAGCATATTTTTAATGCATAAGGCAGACTGGGTTTTAGGTTTCTTATTAAGTTAAATAAATAAATAAAAACACCAATGAACTACCCACAAACCTCAACCAAACAGAATGTTTCTAAGATGGGAAAGATTGAAGATTAGGGATAGAGTAAGAAAAGAGCAGGTTAGAAACTACTTTTCAAAGAAGCTGGGTTTGTTGAAATTAATCCTAGAGCTTTTAAGATACAAATCTGTGGGAGGTCTGATTGCCAAACTGTTGTCAGTAGTTTTGCGAAGGTGTGGAGAATGGTTTTAAAAGGCTGAAAACTGTTAAATGTCGTTAAAAAAGAAAAAAAATACTAACTTGCCTTGCTTCAATTATCAACGAAGAATTACAGAAGTATAATATAAGATCTTAATGATAGATGGTCTGTATTTATCCATTACAAATCGTCAAATTCCCTTTTTTTTTTTTCCATTGAAATTGTGACACTGAAATTGTGAATTGTGAAATGGAAGAAAAATAGCTGCCATGCATTTTTAACTTTCATACTATGTGAAATGACTTTTTAAATAAGTAGGGAGATTGATACAAAGATGAAAAAAGAGACTATTGATGATCTATTCTTGAACCATAAAGATGTATTAGTGCTGAGCTAGATACTCCTCTATGTGTCTGGAGTTCTTTTGGGTCATTCAGATAGTGGAGCATTTTGAAGGACAGGGTTTGAATTTGAACATTTCTTAATGGACTGGAGAAATGGCCTGAAATAAATGGTAATTGTAAGAACAAGACAGTGCAAATAAGACTACAGTGAATAAATACAGAGTAGGGAATGGTTGTCAGGGCAGAATGTAGAGAAGGGGCTAGGAAATACTGTGGGTCAGAAGCCAGACATCAGGGGACAATACCATACCGCTATAGGAAAAGCAAACTTGATATTTATATGTATAACCAGGAATGTTTATGTACAATGCTTGGTATAGTCCCTCTTTTGTTCGTCTTGTGTGAGAAGGGCGTAAGATAGAGAAAGTTCAGATTAGGTCCCCAGGAATGATCAGAGCATGCTCTATGAAGAGAAGTTGAAAACTCAGGGGGAAGAAGGTATGGGAACATTCAAATATATACAAAACTGTTGCAAAGAGGCAAAGAATGAACTGTTCTCTATTTTTAGGGAGAATAAGATAAATGTAATGAGCTTAAATGACAGGTAGAGTGACGTAGAACGAAACTGCTAACTGTAAATCCTGGAATATATTACCTAGAAATGTTGAGGAATCTCCAGTATTAGAGATTTTTATAAACAGGATAGACAAATATCTGTCAGAGATCACTTAGATACAGCTGATCTTATTTTAGAGGAGGGGAATGGATCACATGCCCTTGTAAGGTTCCTTTCACCTGAATATCCTATGATAATTTTGCTTTGATTGATTGTTTAGTGAAATAAAGGCTTTTTAGAATATTTTTTTCTTTTAGAGGTCTTAATCCCATGTCATTGTTAACACCAGTGCAGAATACCTCATGAAAGCCTGAGTGAAAGACATAGGTATCTTTTATAACTCATTCATTCAAATGTATAAGGAAAAAAAAAAATCATAACACATTGTTATTTGTAGTGCATAGAGCACTACAGGCTCCCCAAAGTGTATTCATTGTTATCTCCGGGTGGTTGAAAGCTCAGTTTTATCACAGATTTTTCTATACAAAGGTTTACCACAGATATTCAATACCCACGTGAGACAGTCAGTTAAGTTTTTGTGTTCTAGACTGCAACAGATTGTTAGAATCTCATAAGTCTTTGAATGACCATAAGATGTTTTAAAGTATTTGACTGTATGTCAAAATCTAAGATGGTAGACCACAAGATGTTAGAAAGTTATATAGATTCAGGTGGGATTTGTGAGTTGTTTTGAAAGTTTGGTGGAGAATCTGGTCCAAAAATCTCTACTGTCAAGTTACCATTGAATTGGCCCTTAGCTTCATCCTGAGAAGAATAGACGAGTCTGGTTCTCTCTACACTTCCTTGTGTGTCAGTGTTACAAGCTCCTGGATAATTTAGAAGACATCTGGAGGACCCTCTTTATTTTCAAAGCTGAGGGGCCCCAAAAAGCTACTCTGCATCCTACATAAATATGCTTTCAATCCAAAAACATAGTTTCAATTTTGCTTTTTGTCGCAGTGTAGGTAATAATAAAAGCATGTCTAATATCAAACAAAGTTTCTGTACTAAGCTGTTCTATGAAAACAAAAGGAGATGGGGAGAAAACTTTGCAAAGAGCCTTCTGAAAATGTGACATAAAAAAGATTCCTTTCTTGTTTTGCCTTAAAACTTTAGTGATGTTAGATATGGCCACTGATGATTTTTGTGTGGGCTGACTCAATTTAGGTTGAGTTCGGACCATTGAATCAACATTTCGAAAGATAGCTAAGTTCAACCCTTAAGATGTAGACTGATGAAATAATTATCAGCTATATCCTTATTTTGTCCTAACTAGTTCATTGATAATTTTAAGAACATTGTTGGAATCTGTAAGGAACTCAGTAAAACAAAATTTTCTTATGAAGAAATTTGACACCATATGTCAAAGTGGTTATGTTGACTGAAACATACATCTTCCTTTTTGTCAGAGTGTATCCACGGAAGAATCCTGTGCTACATCTCCAGCAGGGGTAGGATACAGCCTTTACAAGAAACTCAAAAGCCATGAATTAGGACATATTGGTTTTGAGCTGGTTTTGGTGAATTCATCAGGTTGTGACTGCCAAGGAAAGAAAACCAACATAACCATAGTTTTATTTTTACTAAGAAAAACACACTGTGTTAATAATGACAAGATTTCATACAGGCATCTTGAAGGTTGTTGTTCCTGAGTTAGAAATGTCTGTGTTTAATAATGAATATAGCATCACGAGTTGTAGTTTTCAACACAGTTTTCTTTACTGTATAGAGGAAAAGGACCTGGGGGTGTTGGTTGATGCTCGGCTTAACATGAGCCGGCAGTGNCAAAATAATGTATTATGAGGCATAATATAATTTGAGTCTACCAGATGGTATGATATTTACACTTTTTTGAACCTTTTTGAGCTATGTGTTCTATATGTCAGACATTTGTTTTCCAACTATATAAAATATCAATGTACACAGTTATGAAGTGGTAAATGTTATTGTTCACAGAGTATTATAACACAGAATGTGACCTTAGGAGTAAAATAAGCTTGTGCATGTTTGGTGGGAAAGAGTGGGTAATAAGAAAGTGCTGGACATGAAGAAAAGGGATCTTTATGTATTTACCATAAGCCAGCAATAATGGGGAAAAAAAAATTGCTGCAAAACGAAATTTCTCCAAATGAAGAAGTACAAACTTTAAAAATATTTGTTGCATATTCTGTGTATGAGGTCGTGGAATGATATTTGCTTAACGTGTCCAGAGACAGTTCTGAAAAATAAGTCATGAAACAGGCAGGATCCGGGGCTGGGGACTCAAAGTGTAGTTAATTCTGCCAATATTGAGAACATTTCCAGGTGGTTTCACCATAAAATATGTTTGTATGTATTCTCTCATCTTTGTTCATGTGATCAACTGGGTAAAGGATATCACAATTCTTTTTATGTTTTAAGATAGATACTTGTAGTACTGGAAAAAAACAGACCTAAAAGATGAACTAATAACCCAGCTGGTGTTATTAGGTACTACCATAAGAGGCATGAGTACAGAGGTGATTTTTCAGACGCTTCATTTTTTTTTCCTGATCTGTTCTCATTTTTGTTTCCACAAGCTAGAATTGTGAATTTGGTCCATGTCCAGTGGTCTTGGAGCAATCCCTGAAAGCTCTTCTCACTGATGGGGACTGATAAGCTAATCACATATATTTTTGTGCTGGAAAGCTGTAGAGCCATTTCACTTCTTTTCTTCTTAGAAACTGAGATTTAATAAAACAACAGTTCCTTCAGTGGTTTGAGGCTGTGCTGGAAGTAGCTGTGTGGAAAAACCACCTGGTAGAATCAGTCCTCCTTGCTTTCATATTCCTGATAACTTGCTCCTGTTTGATGAAATCACCTCTAATTCATTCTGTCTAGCAAGACAGACAATACAGACTTGGAGATACTAAAAAGTATTACAAGGTTCAGATTGATCTTTAAAATTGCATTTTATTGAACTTTCAAATATAGAATCATAGGAATTTTTTTTTCTTTTACCTCTTGCACAAATTAAGATCTATTTGTTGTGTATTAGGAGCCAGGACAATGTAGAAACAATATTTCAATTTATGCAGTGCAGTGAATACCACCAAAAAGCTTTTGCTGTTCCTTGTTATAATTCTAGTTCTTAGAAAATAACAGTGAGTGGCAGTGCTATGTTAACTGGCCTGGCGTCTTCGGGTGATATAATTCCCCAGCTAGGACTCCGCCACGTGTGGCTTTGATACAACATTATGCTCAATATTTATGTAGTAAACAGGAGATCTCTTCCCTTTCATAACTGTAACATAGCAAACTAATAGGAAGTATATGATGTCTTTTATTTGTTTCAGAGGACCATCAAAAACAGAGATTGTATTAGAAGATGGAGAAATACAGCATCAAAAGTGGCTGAATCTGCACTCAGACTGGAAGAGTAAGAATGCATCCACTTTACATGCACTTCTAGTGAATGGGTAAGTAACAGGTAAAGGAGTTTTATTTCACTGCTGTGGTTAGTCACCACATTTAGAGATCACAGATTTTTCAGTACAACTATATCCACTTACAGTAGGCTTCCTTAGCAGCTTCTCTGACCTTAGAAAGTAGTATATTCCTTTTAATATGTAGTTGGCAATGAGAAGCCAGGCTTCAGAAATGGTTCAAACATCTGAATTGTGATTTTGAGACTAAAGAGGCAATTAACTTACTTTAGCATTTAGGACAGAACTGGAAGAGCCTTTTAATTGGCTTTTAATATTCATCAAGCAGATTCTTTGTTTTCCTTTTCTTCTTTCTAATGTCCAGAAGGAGATTTCAGAACACCCATCTTCCACAGAATATACCTCTCTTTCATGAGAAAAGATTGACCTGGCTAAATGTGGAGAGCTTAGGTACAATATACGTGTGAAGAACCAGATCCAAGGAATACACGTAGATTTCTTCTGTTCAGCTCCATTGTTGCCTTTTCTGTAATGACTGAAATAAAGATGAACTAAAATGAAAGGGGAGCATACTACTGTGGGGTAGAACTACCACAAAACTGGAATGTCTTTTTAGTATTTTTTCTACTGAAGAAGTCAGCCCACCTACTGAAATTACAGCCTTCAAAGAATAACCTGAGGAACAGCTAATCCACATACACACTCTAATCCTGCTCTGTTTCTCCACCTGAAAAACGTTTATACTGGATGAATTAATGAGTTGTAGAAAAAAAAAAAGGCAGTCAGACAGCTGAGCAACAGTGTTCTTCATTTTAACAAGAATCTCCGTTCCTTTAACAAAGAATTACTTCCTTGCTCTCTCTCATCTGAATATTTCCAAAAGGATATATATATATTTTGTCTTAATAAATCCTTTTGTGATCTTCCTGGGTTTTCATCAATACACCACATCTTTTAGGTAAAAAAAATTATCAAGGTATTTCAAAGAAATTCTCAGTCTTCAACTATAAGGATGGGGAAATCAACACATCTCTGTGCTTTGAGGTGACATGAACTAAGACTTGACAGACTGTACACCCCAGCCAACCTCAGAGCTGGATCAGTGCCCATAGAATGAGGTTGTCTGCCAAATGTGTAGCACCTGCTCATGAAATGCATTGTAAAGCTGAACTAATATTTTAAATTGTTGCAAGCAGACACTGGAAGCCATTTGTGATCTAGCATAAGAAGCTTCTTGTTTCTTTTTCAACAGTTTTTCAGCAGTTAAGTTCACAGCAGCGGGTACAGTACCTGTGCTGATATACAAATTGCCATAAATTACCTCAACTAGTTGAGACTTTCATGATATTCTTTTTCCAATATTTAGGCAGATGTGCCAAAGCAGAAGCAAAGTGGCTCTCCTTTGCACTAAAGAAGGTAAGAGAAGTGCATATTTCTGAGACAACTAAGGTATTTTTAAAGGTACATGAACGTACTTCAACAATTCAGTTGTTTAGTACCATTTAATTCTGATATTTTACTTGAATTCTGTAACCTCCTGTTTTGCATTGCCTCTTTTTCCCTTGTGCTTATTGAATTTCAACAACTTTTCTTATTTTTAACTGTGGATTTCTCTATAGTACTAGCCCAATCTACTCCTGCAAAATGAATTTTGTCAGCAGTCAGGTTTCAAAATTTCCTGCTGAAAATATTCTTTATGATCAGAAAGGTTAGTAGGTGACATACATGGGAACTGAATCTGTGATCTGTTTAACTGTGAATCTCAAGGGGACAGAAGAACCTAAATCAGAAAACTATAGACAAAACATGGAGGCACAGCAGATTGTGCAATATAAAGTGGTTTGTAATACACAGAAATCCTTCATCTTGAGTAATAAAATGTTCTACAAACAAGAGGAGCTTTGTTGAAGAACACATACATTATGAATTACTTGACGCTGGGAAAATTAGTCATGAATTATGACTTAAATTTGGAAAAGTAATAAAAATATTTACTACTCTTACCAGGGAATAACACCTCAAAGGAGCCTGTTAAAAGTATTTGCTCTTCACATATTTTGCTTTAAGAACACATAATGGTCCTTGTCCTCTGATGTTTCTTAGATGAACACGGAAAGAATTACATCTGGTTTATTTCTCCACCACAGATCTCTGCAATGTCAGCATACCTTCCCTTGGGACATGAATTGCAGAAACTGGTAGTGTTCTTTCATTCTCTGAATCACACTGAGCAAAAACAGGACAAATAATAGCAGTCTGTCATTTTACTAACCCAGAATATAAAATAAAACAAAAGTGAAGGGCAAACTAATTCAGATAATTCCTATTTGCCTGGCAGATCAGAATCTGATATAACTTACAGTGTGTTTTTATAAAGTAGAACAGGTAGAGTATTTAAAAACCTTGAACTCTGCAAATATATCACTTAGTAATTTCCAAGAGCAAAGCAAGCTTTGTGCCTTGCAGCTAAGTAAACAGTTTGACATGCACCTCACACCTGCCTTAAGCAAAGGGTTATTATTACTGGCTTGATTTTTCCAGAAACATTCCTTTTGAATAGTGCAAGTAGTACAAAGAATCACACAGAATCACAGAATTGTTGGGGTTGGAAGGCACCTCTAGAGATAATCTAGTCCAACACCGCTGCCAAAGCAGGTTCCCATTGTTGGCTGATGGAAAGACAGTGATAAAAAACTAAGAACTCTTTCTAAGGGCAGCCAATAACTGTTCAAGATAATGAACAGTTAATAATTAGCTTGGTTAATAATTAGTCTGAACAGGTCAAAATTAATCTCAGGAATGCAAATCCCTTTATAGAAAAAGATGGATAAAAATGGCTCACTGTGTTTGGTATTAACGAGTGGTTATTGATGATTCCAGTTACTGTATTGTCCATTCTAATTTCATGGCTGTTAACATTGTTCATGGCTAGTTTTCTTCCAGGTCTTTCATGCTCTGTGTTTGTGGTAACAAATTACTTACTTCTCCATCTGTTTCTCACTAGATTGTGGCCATCGCCCTGCTGCTCGCATGAACAAAAGGATCCTTGGTGGCAGGACCAGTCGCCCAGGCCGATGGCCATGGCAGTGTTCTCTGCAGAGCGAGCCAAGTGGACACATATGTGGCTGTGTTTTGATTGCAAAGAGATGGGTCTTAACAGTAGCACACTGCTTTGAAGGGTGAGAGGAACTCGGTTTTACTCTTCCCGTACAAATTAGATACAACTTGCACATGAGAATTTCAGAGTGCTCCCTCTACTGCCAAACATATTGGTAGCAGGTGATGACCTTTGCAGGACAGCAAGAAGCCTGGTTTTACAGACAGTAACGGAATAAGTGGTGTAAAACAGCATTAGGTTAGGTTTTGACATTCTTTATTATGAACTGATGTGTCTGCTGATTAAAGCTAAACGAAGATGCCCTTACTTTCAGCGGGAAACCAAAAAGAATAAGACGACCAAAACACTAATCCCAGAGGTCTCATACAATGCCATAGATTAAAAAAAAAAGAAAAAAAAAATTATGGGCAGCAGCATAGGAATGACACTGGAAAAATGCTCCGGCCATTAATAAATGAAACACAAGTATTTAATCATAATGTAAGTGGTGTATTGAAGTTCACTGCTTTTTCTGATTATGAACTCTCCATGGCTTCATTATAATTGTTAACCACTAGAAAGTCAGTATTAACCACTAAGTCTTTTGTGGTCTATGAGGTCCCATCGTGGAGACCATGGAAGGCAGGGAAGGTTTGCATAGCTTAGGAACTGACTTAGTCATTGTCTGATGGAAAGCAATTTTCTTTTCAAAGAATTTGGATGAAAGTGCATTACCTCATCATTTTTTTCTTGTTCTGAAGTTATTTGTATTTTTAGAGATAATAGAAATGTATGTTTTCTGCTGTAGTCAGAAATATTTTTTATGTTTTTGCTAGGTGGTTATCACCAGTGTTGAATGTTGCTTAAAATTGGTATGATGTCACTGGAAATTTTTGGACTACACTAAACACCTTTCTTTCTTTTGAAGCCAGTAGAAATTCTGTATTCTTCAGTTTCTACAGATGAATACTTCTTTATAACTTCAATCATTATTTTTCTTCAGCAGTAATATTGATTCTTTCTGAAACACTGAATTCAATGGAATTATTTTTTTCAATTTTCTTTTTCAATTTTTTCCTCTGTGGTACTTGAGATGTGTGGACACAACATTAAGGGATGTGGCTAAGTGAACTTAGTAGGTCGAGTTTATGGCTGGACTTTGGTGATCTTGGAGGTATTTTCCAACTTAGATCATTATGTTTGTTGTAAAGTCTTTTTCACATTTGTATTCCAAATAACCTAAAGTAGAAAACACCAAGGGAAAAAGGTTTATTAAAGTGCTAAAATATTTTTGTTTATTCATTCCTTGAGTTGTATGAAGAATATTTCTTCTCTTCTGCCTCCCTGATGAGATTAAGGTTATGTTTCCAAGGGCCTGAAATCTTCTCATTCTTTGAATATTGTTTCCTACAGCAACAGTAAAATCATTCCCAATACCACCAAGTTTTCTTTAAATTTACTAAACCAACCCAGTAAGAAATTAAAATGTATTTTAAAGTGCTCTGGTGCATTTAGTAAAAAATATTTTGTGAAGTCTGGGATCCAAATTATAAGGACTATACATCAGTAATGCAACAGGCAAGATTAATGCCATGAATATTTGTAGAGATTATAAATGGAAAGGAGCAGAGTAATTTGCTTTTATTACTTCCCCCTACTGTTTTGTCCAGATTTGTTTGAAATGCTTTACACCAAAGGATCCATGACATTTAAAGGTTTTTTATTCAGTTGTAGGGTAATACTTTCTGGCTGTGACTTCTCATTGCTCTGAGCAATGTTCTTTTTCAACGCTCATAAAAACAATAGGATATTCCTACCACTTAAACTTGAAACATCTTGGAAAAACAAAAATTAATTATGATTGTAAAAAGACAGTTGTAGTCTGAAATAGCAGAATTCTGAAGGAACTCAGATAAAAGTAGTCCTTATTTAACAACTAAAACTCTTTCAAAATTTTAGAAATGACAAGTCTGTTGAACACTTAAAAAGCTGAGTTTTCAAGCTTTAATTCACCTTGCAATTAAGCTTCAATCTCTTCAAATGACCTTAGTTCCATGGAAGCATCCTAACAATTCTGAGGATCTTAGAATCACAGACTTATTTGGAACCCATGACTTACTATCAGTTACAGTCAAGAGATTACGACATCTAAGCCTTTAATGAGGTCCATGTTTTCTTGTGTCTTAACAAATCCCAGTTCAGTCCTCCCATATCCATCTTTTTTTTTGGTGATCATGGGCATTTGTAAAAAGAGTCTTAAAAGAGTCAAAGTAAAGTAACCTCTAATCTTAGGCATAGGGAATATGCTTGTCACACGCTTTTCACGTGATGATCACAAAAGATTTAATTTTCATAACTGAATTGCATTTGTGAAATTCTTTTGGGCCTTCATCTTGAGTTACTGCTGTGAGCATCATACTAATACACAGTACTGTCACTCCTAGTGAAATGGATTCATGCTCACCAGGGAGTAAGTGAGCACCAAGGGACTTGGGCAGGATCCAGGGGATGATTTACAGAATTGTGGCACTTAATACAGCAAGTAATAGGTGGTGCTATACCTTCTGAGGCTGTGAGCTAGAATTTTTCATGTAGCAAGCGGAAAGGGAATGGAAAGAGTTGTCTTTTGTTGATCAACAATGATGCCTAAGCATTTGTTTTCTTGTAGCATTTCTATCACATGTACAGCTTTGTGAAATACAATATGCAAAAAGTCAGGGAGGAAAAAAAAAACCTCAGTTTTTTAGGTTAAAAAGAACTTGAATTGAAATTTCCTGTTTTCCTGTTTGTTTCTAAAAGGAGAGAAAATGCAGCTGTCTGGAAAGTAGTGTTTGGGATAAGCAATCTCGATCATCCATCAAGCTTCATGCAGACCCGACTGGTGAAGTCCATCATCTTGCATCCACGCTACAACAGAGCAGTTGTAGACTATGATATCAGCATTGTACAACTAGATGAAGATATCAATGAAACGAGCTATGTAAGACCTGTCTGCTTGCCCAGCAAGGGACAGTTGGTGCAGCCAGATACCTACTGCTACATCACAGGCTGGGGACATATGGGCAACAAAAGTAAGTTGAATGCTTTCAGGAATCTTGGAAAAACATGCTAAGCATCTACTGGGTTAATCAAATAAATGGTACCACTACAAAGCTTTATCCATTTATGCTAACGCTGGACTTGATTCACAGGATTCTTGAGGTTGGAAGATACCTCAAGAGGTCATCAAGTCCAACCTTCCTGCTAAAGCAGCTTCCATACAATAGGCATCCAGATAGGTCTTGAATATCTCCACAGAAGGACACTCCACAACTTCTCTGGGCAAACTGTTCCAGTGCTCTGTCACCTTTAGCATGAAGAAGTTCTTCCACATGTTAGTACAGAACTTCTTATGTTCAAGTTTTAGGGGATTACTCCTTGTCCTATCACTACACACTACCAAGAAAAGCTTGGCCTCATCCATTTGCCTCTCACCTTTCCTCAAATATTTATAAACATTAATCAGGTTCTCCTCCTAAGCCTTCTTTTCCCCAGGCTGAACAGACCCAGTCTTTCCTCATGCTGGAGGTGCTCCAGGACCTTTATCATCTTTGTGGCCCTCTGCTGGACAGTTGCTATGAGACCCCTGTCTTTTTCGAACTAGAAAGACCAGAACTGGACACAGCAGTCTAAATGTGGCCTCGCCGGGGGAGAGTAGAGGGTGAGGATCACCTCCCTCAACCTACTAGCCAGGCTCTTTTTAATGTACATCAGATTAAATACTAAGGACCTGTAACTACTCATGAAGGAAGTTGAACTGTTACTTTAGTTGTTGGTTTTTTTGTTGTTGTTGCAAATCAGCTGCCTAAGTTTATGCTCCCAAATCCATATTCAGATGTGATGTTTGATTTTTAAAAAATGTAGATGATCTGGAATCTCCTATCAAGAAAGTCACCTGAACTGGTTATCATCTTTATTCAGGTCATCTTTAGAATTGCACTGTGATAAGAACTACATCACATCATTGCTGGGGGTAACTTTCTTAGTTCAGTGAAAGCTGGAGATACTGAAAGCAAAGGCATACAGGCTGAATGAACAATCTTCTTGAGACAGTGCTCTGTGTCACACATGGGGCTTGTGGGAAGATTTATTCTATCAAGGCTTAATCACAGGTGTTTGTCTCTGAAGAGAAACATTACTGTTTTTTTGTTGGTGGTGGTGAGGTTTTTTTTTTTTTTTTTGCTCTGTAGTCACTGCAATCCCTGGGTCCCATGAAAAGAACACTTATGTAAATATTTGTTTTGACAGAATTATCTTGCGTATACCAAACACAAAGAATCCTGGCCCCAACCCTGTTAGCTTTATCCATTATGTTTCTGCCTTCTCTGTAATAGCAATTATCAGAAAAGCTGTTCTGTACACTGGATAAGGAAATTTTCCTTTCAGTATTGCTTCACCTCCAGTAGCCAGGTCCACATATGTGGCAAAAACTAAACTGAACTGGTGAGAAATATGCTGTTTAGATGGATAGTTTCAGAGCTGCTTGTAAAGCTACACCTTATGTAATGGGAGAAAAAAAATAACAGAAAGCTTTTGTAGCTCTGGTAAGTCGGAAAAAGTTATTCGTAAACTAATGTGGCTTCAGCTTTGATTTTAAAGCTTTTATGTTAGGAAATGACAAAAAAAACCCAACATCTTGGCTACACAGAATTTAGTACTTCATGACCTAGGTTTAACAGTCTACCTTTGAATTTGAGCTAAGTCATCTGCTCAGAGTAGAATGAAGTCCTGAATGTGCTGAAATAATTTCTGTATCCCTTGAAATTTGATTCCATGATACATTAAGTTGACTTTACCCAAAGGTAACTCATGTCTATACCAACCTTGACTGTGAAAGATACCAGGATTCTGCCATAGAATGAAGAGCTAACCCTCTTCTCTGCCTCACATTACTGCTTTCCAGCCAATACTGTCTCCATCATAGAAGTCCCATAACACAGCTCATAATGGTGCTCAATCTCCTCAGTCTCAGTGCAAATGCACAATATACTGAAAGTGTGTCAGCAGCACCCATGTGCTTTGTCCTCCTCCAGAATGCAACATATACACCTGGCTGAGGGGTGTTCATCATGAATCCTGCAATGAAACCTTGCAAAAAAGACCCACAAACATCTGAGTTTCAAGCTAGACCTATAAGTTATTTATACATATACATATATGCACACACGCATTTATATACACTCATATATAAAGTAATATTTACATCTATCTTAAAGGAAATGCTTATCAA
The DNA here is from genome assembly GCA_013399175.1 of Odontophorus gujanensis. Lineage (NCBI taxonomy): Eukaryota > Metazoa > Chordata > Aves > Galliformes > Odontophoridae > Odontophorus > Odontophorus gujanensis. The sequence goes on from VXAB01002959.1 coordinate 130,095, forward strand.
ATCTCAAAGATCCGTTATAGATAAACATTTGCACATCCATATGTTTTAATGCTTCCTTCTATTTTTCAGTGCCTTTTAAACTTCAAGAAGGAGAAGTGCGCATCATTTCCTTAGAACAATGCCAGTCATACTTCGACATGAAGACTATTACCAGCAGGATGCTGTGCGCAGGCTATGAGTCTGGCACCGTGGACTCTTGCATGGTAGGCCTATCTCTAATGAGAAACTCACAGCTAGAAATGCTTCTCGACATCAAAGTTCTGTATAATGTTCAGCATACTTAAACCTAGTGTAGAAATGACAAGTCTCGACATGTTTCAATCTGACTGTTGTTGCTGGTGCCACCAGTAGGTGGCCGTTTGTGCGGGCAGGTTGACCAGATCGCTCTCAGCAGTCTCTTCCATCCTCAGTGCCTCTGCTGCTGAGAAACTGAAATCAACTGCAGTTTATGGCTGACAGTTTGAGGTTTATCTGTATTAGTTAACTACCATACTAACTCTGAAAATAGCTATAAGCTATTTCCAGGTACTTCTTTGTACAGTTGTTGGAATAAATATGGGTAAATGTATGCTGCTACACAGTTGAGCAGAACAGCCAGAGCTTACAGCTGAGTTACTTATTAAAGGCAAATCACTCCAGGAATTGGGACAGAGCTCTAGCCATGTGTCTTCTGGCTATGTGTAGCCCCTATTTTTCTTTCATATTGCAGGGTGACAGTGGAGGACCACTTGTGTGTGAGCAGCCTGCAGGACGCTGGACTTTGTTTGGTTTAACATCCTGGGGCTCTGTCTGCTTTTCCAAGGTTTTGGGACCAGGAGTTTACAGCAATGTGTCACATTTTATTGAGTGGATTGAAAAACAAATATACATCCACACCTTTCTGCTGAACTAACTCCAGATGGTAAGAAACGTGCTGACAAACAACAGGAAAATGGAATCAAACTTCAGCACTGAAGAATTTGCAGCCTGAAATTCTGTGAAAAGGAGTTCCAACCTCTTTCTATTCTTGTTGTGGAGCTATGGGATATGCAGTGTATGCTTATAGTTGACCCTCTGCCGGTGAATATACTTTGGGGTAGAATTAATGATCTTTTTTTTCTTTTTCTTTTTTTTCTTTTAACTCTTGTGGTGCTATTCCAAGCACAGCAAAATGCTTAAAAGAAAAGAAACAGTCACTTTCTTCCTTTCAGATATTCAAACTGAGCAGTAGCATAGATTAGAAAAACTTTTTAAATGACCTGTTTTAATTCTATTCAATTAGTAGCATCTTCACTCGCTGTCACAAGGTGTAAAGTCAATCCAGATGATGCTGGCAGGGCACAAATTCACCAGGGCCATGCCAAAGGCTGCAGGTGTGGAAGAGGTGCCTGGGCTTGTACATTCTTGCACAGGGCATGGCAGTACAAGTGCAAGTCTGAAGGGGCTGAGCAAACACTGCCTGTCCCTCAGGGTGGCCAACACAGGTTGGGCCCTGCACTGTACTGACTCTACTGCTCTGTTCTCAGAGCCAGCTTGCATACCTCTTCAGGGGTGCTGTGTGGCCAGTATGTCCACAGACCCACAATACTACGTGGGGTACCTGAGACCAAGGTTATGTTTATCAGCCTCTTTGGATTGTTTTTCCCAGGTCTCTACCACTTAAGTTTTCTGAAGCTTGCATGTCTCACTGTGTACAGGAACATCCACCTCTAGACAGCACTACACAGAGCACTACACATTTATCAAAACTGTGCCAGACTAGCTTCTCTTCTCTCTCTCTCTTTCTTTTTTTTTTTGATAATAATGTTCAGTATATAAAGCACTGGAAACACAGTGTTGGCAGTGCCACTGCAAAAGCCTCAAGAGTAAGATAGTTGGAGCATTTGAGGGGACATGGAAAGTGCAGATTTGAAGTGCAAAAAATGCAGCATGAGCAAATATGAGAAATAATACTGAGAAAAAGTATTTCTGGATAGGCCTCTTCTAGTATTTTGCACTGAGTTTAGTTTGCTTAACAAGATTAAACAATCTGAAGAGAGAAAAAGGCAAAGAGAAATCCATATAGCAGAAGACTTGAGCAGAAGGTGGAATCCAAACATGAATTACAGATGTTAAGCAAAGCGCAACAACTTCATCAGCAAAAACTCAAAGGAGCCCTGTTGAAGTGCTTGGTGCAAAGTGCTTTGTGCAGTGGTAAGAAGCCATGCTTTGACTCCAAGAGTCTGGCTGAAAAAAAGAAACAAAAACAAAAACCACAACACTTTACAACTGAGCTTACAATGGAGCTTGGCACCTTTCTAGTGCTGGAGGGGAAGTGTTTCCTACCAGCTGCTGTAGGTGGTAACACGCACAGCTATGGTTTTTCAGGAAGCCGGAGTATGAGGAGTCAGAAAGTAGAGAATTACAGGATGAATTTCACTGGGGAGCAATGCACAAGTGTTTCAGCCTCAGGCATACAGTTACCCTTACTGCTACCTCTGGTGTGCCCCCATGGCAGCATACAGGACCTTGTCAGCACGATGCCTGCCATACATGGAAACCTGCATTAGAACAGCTGATAATGGAGATTTCAGGTATGATAAGTCATGTTACAACTAACATACACTCCCCAGACTATCACTTTAGCGAAAAGTTTGCCTCTTACTTTAGTATCTTTTCCTTTACTATGTGTAATATTAGACATACTGGACAGCACTCAAAAAGAGCATTATTAAGAAATACTCAGTATTTGTTGTGGGTTCTGAAAACCCTGTTTAAATGACTTTTGTATCACTGTTTGATGCTCAGAAGGAAAACCTCCCTAGGCTTTGCTAGCTTTTCCTTTTCTTTTTTCTTTCTTACTTTTGTTTTGTTTTTTTTAAATATATTAAGGATTTCCATTTTCTGCAACTAAAACGCCCTTTCCCCAGAGGGAAAGCTGCAGTGACTATGTTTTTCCAGAGCAGGCAGGCTGCAGGTGGGAGCACGTCAGTGGTGCCCTTGCTTAAAGGCTGCGTGAGCGGCAGCTCTCCCCACTGCAGCTCCCCCCAGGGCCGGGCTCTCTGCAGTGCAGCACAGCACAGCACAAACAGCAGTTCTGCAGGCTCAGCCCTCTGGAGGTAAGAGCAGATAATACCTATAGTGAATCCAACAGCCCCACTGACATCCTTTCACTAGAGGAAGCAGTTAGCACCTCTGAATTTAACAAAGGACTGGAGTACATACAGTCATTTTGCACAAACGTTAACACTACCGAATGATAGTCTGTGAACTAATAACATGCTTTAATTAATTGGGTTTGGCTGCCACATTTCATACACAGTCCCCCCCAGGAACCAAAGGAGTATTGCTGAAACAAAAAACCAAGCCCCTCCTGTTCTGGGTCATGTGGAAGATGTTATAGAAGAGCCCCAGCCCACAGGGCTGTGGCTTTCCCCCACAACTGTCTGCCACCACATTCCATGTAAAGAGAAAATTTCTAATTTTATAAATGTATTTTTATACTGCTTTTTTCTATGTGTACACATCAAATAGGCAAGTATATTCCTCCTACTACTGCCTTGAAACCTTTTCATATGTGCTGCCATAATGGTAATGACCACAACCATGCTATGTCCCTTATAAGCATAGCCTCGACTATGAGGTGACCGTTGTTGGTTTCACTTCTGCCATGGCTGTGCAGCCAAATGGAAGCAATGTCATATAGACAGCAGATGTGCTTCTTTCTCACGGTACTAATAAAAATTTTCAATAACTTTCCTAGTAAGGTCTCTGCTTCGAGTGTTTCAGTCTTCCCAGAGACTCAATGACAATACAGTAGTGTGAAGAGAGTAATGACAGAGTTATGACTTTATGCCCAAAACAGCTTTGAAATGGTACTGACCTGCCCTTACCTGGTTTGTTACACAATGCTGACAACTCTGCCTGCGTCACAAATTAGTGGAGAGTTTGGCACTAAACCTCTCGTACAACTTCTGGTTTCTTCTGCATGTACACATCCATTACAGAAAAATAACAGTGACAGCACTGCCAGCAAGTATTGGGGATTGAGTAGTTGAAAAACTAACACATTTGGTTATGTGGCTTTCCTCAGGCCAGCTAAGGACATAGCTTCTTACAACAAAAATGCTGTGTTTCAACACATGAACACACTGAAAGAAAAATACAAACATGCAGAAACATGAAATAGTTAAAAATCAGCTTTTAACTGCAGTCAGCAGTAAGGTACCCGGGACCATGAGGACAGGAGTAAATTAACCAGAGTAAAACAGGAAGTATTAACACAAAAAACACAGGAAAATTCAGCTGTTGGAAAGTTCTTAACACATTCACCTTTGGGATGCGACTTCTGCCTCCTGCAAGGACTGAGGGCTGCCTGGGGAAGCAGCAACCCAGGGAGCAGTAGTGCTTGGTGCTGGTGCTTCATCATCTCATGCTGCAGCCACTTAGGGGCAACCAGAGCATGGGTTAGAGAATTCAAATCACTGTGCCCCATGAGCAGGCCAGAGTTGGGCTGTGAAGTCACTTTTTACGTGAAGGCTGTGGCTGTTGCCACCTGCAAGTGCTTAGAGCACTCATTGCTGCTGAAGAAAAGAAAAACAAAGGGAATTCTTGGGCAGATCAAATATTGCACAGCAACCTGTGAGTTAAAGCTGCTCTAAGTGTAGTCAGAAAGTTGAGGCAGGGGCTGAGAATTGATGTTTGCTTTTGTTTTATTTTATTTTTTGAAACTGACAATCAAAACATTAAATGCTGTGCTTTCTTTTTTGACATCTGCAAAGCATCTGTGAGATGATTTCAAAAGCCCACCTTCCAAATGGCCAAGTCAGGTCATGCTGTGAAGAAGCAAGAAGGGGACTGTGATTGTCTCCAGTGCCAAAAAAAGATAATAATAAACCTTCAACTACTGAGAAGCAAAGGGAGAACGAATAACATGCACACTCCACTTGGTACCACTTTAAGAATAGCCAGTTAACCATCTGAGGCTTTTATTAAACTCATCATGTGCATCTCTGTAAGAAACAGAGGGTGATCAGGGCAGATAGTCATTCAATTTGTTAGCTGTTTGTTCACCATGAAAAGAAAAAAAAGAAGCAAAGGATCCAAAGGATAAGGGTTTTTTTTTGTTTGTTTGTTCTTTTGGTCACTGACATAGCTAGTCAAAACCCACTGAAAGCATTTAACCCAGGCAGTAGGGAAGAATTTTAAGCAATATGCACCACCAGTGAGACAATGCAACAGGAAAAAAATTGAGATGCTCTTTCTGTGCACACTCAAGTGGTAAAAAAAGTGCTCGTGGTCAATGATATCATCAGTAGATCAGAATTTTTTTAAGAGCATCTAAAATTTCAAGGCAACACACAACGCACTTTTGAGCCCCAGATGAAGTAATCCTCCACTCAGTTAAGAACACATCTCACAAGCCCTGCTAGCACTGAGTGTTATTACTGAGGATGATTGTGCTTGTACCCAGAGCGAACAGCAGTGTAAGCATCTCAGAGGTATAGTAAGGGGCAGGAGGGCATTAAAGCAGCCCCAGGGCTCCCTGTTCAGAGTCACTTTGTTTCGTTATGAGGTAACTTGGCTGCCACAGACAAGTAACAGGATTTGAAAGACCTTGAGTACTTGCAGCCTTACACATGTGAATTCCTAAGACTACAAGATCAACAACCTCCTAATTTGCTGATGGAAATGCTGGAAACTGTCTTCAATTACATCATTCATCATTGCAAAGAGAAAGAAATAATCTCTTTTCTGTCACCTCAAGTTAAAAGAGACAGTAGATCAGTGGTGCAGAAGGAACATTTAGGTGAGATAAAAACATCAATATTTGACTTCCAGGGCAGGAGGCATTGGCCTGGACTTCATTGCTGGAGCTGTTCACTACAGGAAAACATCTGCTAGGATCAGCATGGGAAGAACTGCACCCGCCCTGGGGCTCTGGAGCAGAGCAGATCAACTCTGACATCCATTGCTTCCCATCCCTTGTATGATTCTGCCCCTGCTATTTCCCTGCATAACCTGCTAGCTGTTCTGAATCTTCTTCCATGGCACATCACAGTTCTGTGGTGTGCAGAGAAAGCTGATGTTTGCAGTCAGGACACCTAGAGTCCCCTTCTGGCAAGTTAACCCTAGCAGTTACATCTTTTTCTATTCCCCTTAAGCTTTTCTGAACCTGGTCCTGGTTTTCCAAATGCAAATGCAAATGCAAATGCAAAAAAAATAAAAAATTATAACACATTAGGTTGTAGTGGAAACAGAAGTCACAGCTTGAAGCACTGATGAAGCACCTGGGGGAAGTCAGGGCCAACCCAGGGAACTCAGGTGCATGCAATGTGCCCGAGTAACAGGAAGGGGTGCAGCTGGGATCCACCCCTTCCCAGACCTCATTTAAGGGTTGGGAATAGAAACAAGGATATCTTGCTAGATGTCCCTGAAGTCTTCTGAAGGTAAGCAGCTTCTTTCCTTTGTTTCTATGCCTGCTACTGTTGTGTTTGAGCAAGTTTTCACTTGCTGTAGCCTGGGACCTTGCTGCTCTGCTGTTGGTGTGCTTTCCATCATATTACATTGAGTAAAGTATATGATTACTATAAGAGTGTGTGGGCAAGTATATGAAAGCCACCTAGACATCACAATTGTGAAGCAACTTAGGCTGAACACGATCTCCCAGAACTGGAATTGTTCAGTCTCATTTTGAAGGTGTGCATTACACATGTGAGAAATTACTAAAATTATTGTCAGATGTTGAACCAAATTTACAAAAAAAAAAATACTTACAAAAATACCTGTCATTGCCAGCTTGTTCCCATATTTTTCTTCTATGGGCTAAACAAAAGAATACTTCTTTTTTCTTAATGGAGGATGGATTCAGCACTAATTACACTGTACCTTTTGAAACTTCTGGCAACAGGTGGTGACCTGCATCTGCAGGAATTTGGTGTGCTCTTGGTATCTACCCAATGTAGTAGCAGCTGTCTCAGACCTCACAGCGTTTGTTTAAATTCTTTCAGAGACCTTAGGAGATGGGGAATATGTAATGTTGATCATTGGCACAGAAAACCCGTGGCTCAATAAAAAAGCAGAGCCCTTGCCCCAAACATGGTAACTTAAAATAAACACAATAGATCTTGTCAATTTAAAATCAGAAATCTTGAGGAAGAAACAGGACAAAAATTGGCTCAATAATAATTAGCTGCTTTGGTTTGAGAAAATAGTTTATTTCAACAAGTGCTAGTAGGCACAAATGATTTCACAAGTTTCCCTGTAAATTGACCTTATAACTTTTTGGGCAGGGAAGTAAAAAGGTGACAATATTTAGAAATAGCCACGCTCATTTCAGTTTACATGGTGTAAAAAGCAGTGGGGTACTGCCAGTGGTGGAACATCTCCAAGACACAACAAAGCTCAAATTTGAGGCATACGAATGGCTTCACCTTTTCAGCAGTATTTAGAGATACTGATGTTGTTTACTGTGAAAGGAATGTGAAAACACCTGAGAGTGACGAAAAGAAATGCATTAGTTGCAAACTGCTGTATCTGAAGGTACACAGGAGCTACTACTCTCTACTTCTGGCAGACAAATTTCCAGGGTGGACATGAGATTAAGAGCAGCTGGCATCTGACATCCAAGTTGGGTGAGGAGGAAAAAGTTGTTCAGTGGTGAATGAGATGAAAGGAAACATGGAGGGAAAGAGAAGAGATGTAGCAGGAGGATGAACTACTGTGGAGGACAAAAAGCTGCACAAAGATGAGATTTTCTGTGAGAATGTGAGGGAGATGGGAATGCTATGTCTCATCTGGGACTCTTTCCTCATGGCTTAAATAGTAGTTAGATCATACTGAGATGGTCATGGAGGAGATGGACCACAATGGTTAAGATAATTTCTCTGTTTTTAATACGGTAGTTTTGTAACAAACAAAAACCACTACATTCCAGTTTTTCCTCTTGCTTCATAATTCAGCAAACTGTGAATTCCAAGCAGAAGTGTGATAATAGGACGGTGATACAAGGGAGCAATATGGCTTGCTGTAGAGTGAATTTTACCTGAACTGGATCTGCAGGTCTGTAATTCATATCATGTCTTGTCTGTAAGAGGTGTTATGCAACATTGCATGAAAGAGAGAAGCAGTACTGCATGGAAAAAAATAAAACCTCCAGCCATTTAGACCTTTAATGTCTCAATAAATTACCAGAAAGCTTTATAAACTCAAAAGCTTTTAGGCAAATGGGTGCATCATCTACCTTAGCTAGGAAAAAAAACAACCCACCAAAATCACAATGTAGCTTACGTCAGCAGATATTCTTGGGTTTTCAATGGTTCATGTTCCAACTTTGTCCGTTACATTAAAGCAGGTTGTGCACATAACAAAGAATTCAAACATGCTCTGTATGCTAGAGAAATGGTACTGCTGCACTCTTCCAAAGTATGAGCAGAGACTTTGACACATCAGTTACCACCTCCATAGGTATCTGAATCAGTTCTTTGAATTCAAAAATGCAGTCTTTTCAGAGTTCAGGTTATTTCTGTTCCCAGGCTCTTCCTCTACTATCTCATCTCTTGAACGGGCACGAAAAGGTATGTTAGAAGCTGGCAGAACACTGGCAATGTTTTCTTCCTCTGATACAGTACATGCAGCTGAGCTGGAAGACCCAGAAGTAACCTGCAACTCCATTCTACAGCTTGCAACGCATTCATCCTTCCATCTCTTAATTGCTTCCCGCTTCTCATCAGGGATCAGTTTGCTGAGCTGCTTGGCTCTCAACACGGGAGATGGAAACAATGTTCCTTGGAGAGCTCTCAGCAAATATCTACAAAATACAGTTCCAAATAAGCTGGTTAGAAGCAGACTCAATACTGTTTCCAGAATCAGAAGTTTCCCTAATGGAAACTAAACACCATTCATGTAAACCTGAACTGTAAACTGCAGCCGCCTCTGAAACATGCTTTTGCTGCTGATGCTTTGTGAGCACAGATATCATTCCAGCAGCTGTACCAGTACATGTTATAAAACAGGTGTTTTCAAATGTTGGTATTTATTTCAGGTGCTTTCAGTTTTGTCTTTGCAATAGAATTATAGAATAGTTTGGATTGGAAGGGACCTTGAAGACCACTCAGTTCCAACACCCCTACAAGTGGCAGGGCTGCCACCCAGCAGATCAACCTGGCCTTGAACACCTCCAGAGATGGGGCATCTGTGGCTTCTCTAGGCAGTGTGTTCTGATAGCTCACCACCTTCAGAGCAAATAATTTCTTCCTAATATCTGATCTAAATGTATCATTTTCCTTAGCTTAAAGTTACCATCACTTCCTCCAAGTACTATGCTCCCTTATAAAGACCATCTCCCCATCTTTTCTACAGCCCCCTTTAGGTACCACAGGGCATTAAAGAGTTAAGAAAAAACAGCAGCAGAAGTAGCTTGTGGTTATAATACAGAAACACACCTGGGTAGCAGAGCAACACAAGTAGTCAGCAGGCACACTAGGTAAAAAACTGGATCTGTCATATGCTTTTCCATGATCCGATAAGGATTTGATAGTGGATTGTGGGTTCTGTAGGATGCCCCAAAAGCCAGAGCAAAAATGAAGTAAAATAGGATGCTGCCAACTATAACTACTGTATGAATCCAAGTCTGCAAGTCAGAGTAGAAAAAAAATGAGATCTAGGCTGTGAACAGAAAGACCCATAAACCCCATAGGCATGAGCATGCATGTGCCCACACTCTTCCTTCAAGGAGAACTTCTTAACACAGGGGAAAACTGTATCTCTATATTTAACAGTATCAGGAAGAACTGAACCTCCTTTCTACAGTTCATAGGTAATCCAGCTGTTTATTTTTTACTTTTTGGTTCTGCTAAAAGTATAGCTATCAGATCATTTATGTAAGATTATAATGCTATTTGCCTTAGATGATCACCTCACTGGCAGCTGAGAGTCTTCTCAAGCAAATGGAGGTGATAGCTTTACATGATATACCCCTTACATGTGCTGCTTGAGACACTGATTAACTCTTCATTGGAGTTATGGCTATAATAGTTACTATGGAAACAGAGCCGGTCTGACAGCTTGCCATGTACCAAAATGCCAAACAAAACCCATTTATGTTCTGTTTTCCTATTCAGAGTGTAGATACACTCAAGCTATGCACATAGGCTAACTAAAGGTGTTTTTTAAGTGCTGCCATGTGCCTAGAAGGTGAATCAAAGACAATTACAACTTGCAATTTCATCCATTATGATACAATTACAAAAATATTTGTCAAAAATGACAGAAGAAGATCAGAAGCCATTAATGTCTTTGTACTGTAGATATTACTATATTCTCCTCAAAATTATGTGCAATTGGCAAACATTACCCTTGTAAAGGCTGTAAATTCATTCAAGCTAATGCAGATTCATGCAACAGATGCTTTACCTTTCACAGACAAATAAAAACTGGAATAGCATTTCCATAACACAGTGGTTCTCTAGAGCAGATCATCCAGTTCAAACACCCAAAAGTCAGTAGCTGACATTGTTTTCTGTTAGAAGCTTTGGGAACTTATGGAGGCTTAAGCAGAATCACTGGTTGATTTTACTATTTGCCAAATCAAACTGGCATCCCCAAACCCAGTGGTTTCTAATAAGGCAGAATCCCTTACTATTAAATAGTTTTGAGATTTAGTTTTGTTAATTTTAGTCAAATAATTCTGTTGTCTTCAATGGCAGCTTCCCTAGGTGAGCTTACAGAGTCTTACAGAGGAAATATTTCATTTCTAGCCATCTTCTACTTATTCAGTTATGTGCACGATGTTCTCTTTTCTGTAAATCTTAATGAAAGCTGTATGCACACTCTGTTGTGGAATGTACTCTTCAGGAAGCAAAGTACTCACCACAGATTTGCACTCAATGAGAAGGTGAAACAATATTATGAATAGTGCTGCTGTGTTTATAGGGTTTCCAAAAGAAAAGATGTCTATGTCTGAGCCATAGTAAGTCTGAAAAGGAAGACAGTATAACATACAGTCAGTGTAATACACTTGATATGTAGTTTTAATATTCAAAGCAGCATAATTTATCTATTGGACATATTTGCATGCACACTTCAACTCAGTTCCAATAATTCTCCTACTATACATTTGTATATGATGAAATACCATCAAAAACTGCACTTTATTTCTAATTTGCCTGAGTTTTTAGTATGTCAGAATGTATAAATGTATTTCATATCTGGCACTTACAAAGTAAGGCACGAAAAAGCAAGCAAGACTTTGGTAAAAAGCGTCCAGCAAGGTTATCCAGAAGGTTGAAGGCAAGTAGGTCTGTAGAGAGAGGGAAAAAAAGAAAAAAATAATGGCATTGAAACAAATTCAACAAATTGCTGCAGCTTTGTTGAGCATCCATTTGGACTTGAGGAAGGTAATCCACAGAATAACTCCAACTGGCTTCCTAATGAAGAGACATGCTTTTATGACACAATAGGAAGCTGTGTGTGTAGCTAGCTGCTATGGTTTAAATCAGCAGTCAGATCTGTGTGCTCCTATCTTAGCTGCTTCTCCCAGAACAGACCTACCAAAACCTTACCTAACAGTGATAAGGAAGAGAGCAATGGGACAGTGAATCACTCTCACAGCTTACTGTAACTGAATGCCAAGTCCCATGTTCCTCCCACCTCCGTTCCCTTTCTTTTTGTACATCTGCTTCTATCTTTTAATTTGTGTTCATTTACTCCTCTGTGCCTACGGGACTCTAATGAAGGGTAACTAAACTCACTAGAATGTGAGATACAAGTTTTCCCTGGTCATTCCTTCCCTCCCCTTAGAAGTGGGATGTGACATTTTTTTGGTAGGACTCTTGCTACAACTTTGCTGTTTTAGTGAGTTAAATCAGCTCCTGAAATAAACTAATAAACAGCAGAGCTGGCACAAGGGAGGTAATCTAACTATGTGGGTGAAAACAGGGAATGGGAAGAAAACAAGGGAGAAAGCAAGGAGGGATGCGCCCTGAGGGTGAACTGATGAAACTATAGCTGCATATGCCCTGGCTTAGGTATATTCCATTCCTTCAATCATCTGAGGCATGCAGATGCACAGTCTAGTCGCTCAGGATTTCCTTTCCCCTTTGTAAGGAGAGATGAGTTACTCCAAAAAGCGATTCAACTCTTTCACAAACTCAGCTTGGTGTGGGAAACTGGAGTCCTCATTTGCCCGTGTCAGGGCGGTGCTTTAAATCACTGAAGATGAATCCAAGTTACTGTCTACTTTTATTGCTTGTAAAGGGCTGTGCACTTATGACATGATGGTGCAACATTACAACACAGATTTTTTTTTTAAAGTACTGCTCTTCCTTTTATAGCACGCTTAATTCAAAGCAGTTATTTCACTGTTCTTCCATGCAAGAAAATAAATGATATACTACTTAACATCTATAACCACAGAGAAAGACAATACTGAGCTGGACAAAAAGAGAGAGACTTTTACCAAAGTTCTTACAAAAAGAATGCAGGGAAAGAGAGAAACAATTGTGTAATGCAGTAATTCTGATTATGTTGCCTCAAAACTTTCAGTTCAGCTCACTGTGTATGTCCTGAAGAAGAGAATAAAGGGCCAAATTCTGAGGCCTGTAACATTTACTTAATCAAAACTCTGACTGATAAAGCACAGACCACCTCCAGCCAGGCTATAGAGTTTATTTAGATGGCAGGAAAAGAAACCCAGCTTTTATTCATGCACAGAGTATTGGTCTGGACTAACAGAGAAAGTGGTTTTAAGCTTTGTGTTTGTCTGATCTTAACCAAGAAGGAAAGAAAGAAGTGGCTCAAAATGCTGAGCAGTTAAAGTTTGCTTCAGGGCAAACATTCTTCAACCTACCACAGATTTCTGGCTTATCATGTACAGTTGTGGAATCTGAATGAGTATCTCTGCAGATGCATCTTTGTCCAAGATGCCGTAAATGATGGGTGGCACCGATGTAAAAAGGAGATTGAAAAAAATCAGGATCCAATAGTCAGTCATTGATGTCCCTGAAAACCCACAGAAGAACTGGTACCAGAATAAGAGGTTCACGTAGGCCTGAAAAGTCAATGATGAGATGATAAAATGTTACCTGCAGACCTTTTAAAAAAACAGGAGGAAAATAGTTAGGTTGTTTCTCTGGTTACAGTAATCTGTGGAAGATTATGTATAATTGCTATAGAGTCCCTGCCAATCCCACAGCTTGAAATTATATTTGGCTAGAACGCATCTTTATATTTCAAAACTGGCTACATGGATTGTTTAAATATTCATGCTACTACTACATCAATTTATGGCTGCTATTCACTTTTTAATCAAATCAGACAATGGCTTTCAGTTGGAAACTCAGTCCAAGCAATTGGAGAGTCTAGTCTCTGCAGATGTAAATGGGAAACAGAGTTGCTCGACACATGCTCTTTGCATCTTTTTGAACCCATTCACAATAGAAACTGAAGAATAATATGGAGCCGCAGTAGACCCTTCAGCACTGCCAAATAAGTAAACTGCTTTCCCTAGAACAGGACAGCTACATACCACGTTCTTGTAGAAGAAGTAGAGTACCATGTTCGTAAGCCTGGTGTAACACCAGTGACCGTGGACAAGCAGCAGCTTCCTGAGATGCTTGAACTGAGAAATGGCAAAGTCACTTGCCATCACAGCCTGGAACATACACAAAGGAATGCATGTGATATATCCAAACTGTTAAAGATGAGCTTCAATACTAACAAGCAATGCTGGGAACTCTTATTTTATGATTTATTATATATAGTATATTTGGGCCCAGCCTTATTTAGATCTGAACCCTCTGTACAAAATTTTACTTCAACACAGTATATTATTACCACACAACTCCACAGAAATCGCTGATACTTCAGGTCACAAAACAGGAAACCCAAATACATAATGGGAAGGAGTTCAGTGACAGACAGCGAGTTCTGTTATTTGGAGTTTGAACACTTGCAGCCTTCAGCTTCTGAGTGCTCCCAGATAAGTGCAGGGGCTTGCACACTTTCCCTTGAATACAGCAATGGGCTGTGGAGCTGCTGGGCCTCCAGAGTGAACATTAAACAGATGTGGAATGGAATCTGAAGTCACTTGTGTCTGTCTTGGTATGCGCTACCTGCATGCCTTCTTGGCCCAAGATTCCCACACCAATGTTAGCCACCTGGATCATACTGACATCGTTGGCACCATCACCTACAGAGAAAAGGGAAGAAATACAAACTAAGATCTCTTAAGTTAGTTGAAACACAACCTGGAAGCAGCTTTGCTGGTTATCACATTGCCATGGAGGTAGCACAAATACATAGACAAATACGTAACACCACAGACTTCAGAGAACACTTTCATAGCCAGTAATGCAGCCTATGGAATACCCTATGGAAAGAAAGACTGGAATGTGGAAGGCCTGACTGAGCTGAGCAATACTCTCCTAATGGATATTAGCTGCCTCTTTTGTCAGCATTTAGTCAGTCTGCTTGGACAGAAAATAGGGGTGTTTTAAATCATACTCAGTCATTTCCCTTTTGTCTCAGTATTTTTGGGGCTGTGATGGAGAACAACAAGGAAATTCCCCTCACTTGTGCTTCACACACCTCATAATGCTGTACATAACTGCTGCTGTTCTTTGTTGCTTTAGATTGCCTAGTATGGACTAAATTTGCTAGCTTAAAAGACTATCATCGTGTTATGCTAGAGGCAACTATTATTCAAAGGATTATCTTCCTTGTGATTTAATTTTGTAACAGACATTGAGGAAAAAAAAAAAAGGAGGGAAGAAATTGCCTTCTACTTCTTATAGAAAAGAAGGAAACTACAAGACTCACCTACAGCTAACGTCATTGCCTTTAGCTTATTTCGCACCAGGCTGACCAGCACACTCTTCTGCAGTGGTGTGGCTTGGCAGCAGACTACAGCTCGACATTTTTCTGTGAGCTCCAAGAAAATATTCTGCAGGCTGTCCTGAAGGACGTGATCTAAAGTTCTTCCATCAATAATCAGGCCTGCACTGAAGCCACGAGCTTGGGTAGAAGGACTTGCAGAGACATTCCCAACTTTCTGATTTGTTTTGTTTCGGTCAGAAGTGTTTTTTTGCATGCACTCTAAAATACTGTTCATCACCGAAGCGCAATCATCCTAAAGACAAGAGAAAAGCAACTTTCTAAACACTGTTTGTATTCTGGTTCCGTTTTCAATTTATAAAGGAAATATGGAGAAAATGCCAGTTGCTATCACTGCGTAGCATACTTCTCTCACTTTGCAGAATAGAGAGGGATTCAGGCGTGAGGCTGAATAACCCTTAAAAATCACAAAGGCTGCAGTATGGAGGATGAAAGCAAAGTGGGTCATTAAGTTGATTGATTTGAGGGATAAGGGATAACACTGAAACACATTAGAAAAACATTTTAAAAAGGCATGGTTGAGGGAGAATATGAAAAAGTAGCACACAATTTGATAACATTTGCATGGCAGCAATTCCTATATCGTTAACATGCTGTAAACTCACAGGCATATGAAATATCTAGTAGAATATGAAGCAGGTCAACTTTCTTAGCTAGCAGAAGAGAAATTAAGCAATCAGTTAAACTAGTCACAATTGATGAAATAAGCAAAGAAACAGATACTACATAAACTATTTTCTATTATATATATATTATTACTCATCAGGAAAAAACTGTCAATTTTCAAATCTTTTCATCTTCCAAGTGATCATGCTGTCTTTTGTCAGATGGGAAATAGAGAATACATTATCTTCCCATACAGTCTTGTGATATTGCCTGACTGCAGCTTTTTTTTTTGGCAGAGAAAACAAAATAAAACACCCTCTCAAACCGAAGAAAAGTTCAATTTTTGACTCACTCTACTTTGTGATTTGAGTGTGAAGATTCTGTCATCTGGCTCCAGCAGTTTACAAGCATAGGCAATGTTGACTGCTGTCTCTCTCTTGTCACCTGTCAGCATCCATATTTTTATTCCTGCTTTCCGTAATGCCTGAATTGTGT
Source organism: Odontophorus gujanensis (assembly GCA_013399175.1). Classification (NCBI taxonomy): domain Eukaryota; kingdom Metazoa; phylum Chordata; class Aves; order Galliformes; family Odontophoridae; genus Odontophorus; species Odontophorus gujanensis. Next base: position 146,046 of record VXAB01002959.1, read on the forward strand.
CTGGAACACCATCCTGCAGGCGATCTTCAATGCCAGTGGCACCTTAATTTAGACAAGCAGATGGATTAGCACTGCTTCCAGAAGCAAGTCTGCAAGTGTGACAGGACAAGAAAGTCCCTGTGTGTATCCACATTCCAGAAGAGACACCATGCTACAATCTGCTTGGGAATCTCCCCAGTCCTCATCTTTCTGTCCCCGAGTCCATCACATTTTATGGTTATGTTGACATTTGTCCTCCTTACCATCTCAGTGGCTTCCAATTCCACTTAAGACCAGCTTTTGCATTTTCATGGTTGTTTCGTCCCACAGTATCTGGGGATGATACCTAGGCTTCTCAGGACAGGTATAATCCATTATTCACATTGTCTTCAGATTCAGGCTACCTCAGACCTTCTTTCATGCACCATCTTGGACTTTTCTATCTTAAGCCGTACTTCTCTATCTTATTGTCATTTCTGCAAGCTGAATTCTCTCATCTCAAGTCCTCACCTTTTCCACACCAAAGACTCCTCTTTTATATCATATTTTTGCACACTGCTGCAAAGATCTCCCTTCCATCAGCAAGTTTACTAGCCATTCATCTCTGCAGCGCCTCTTGTCCTACATCCCTTCAATTCCTAGCACTGAAGTGCTGTCCATACCACTGAAGCTCCATCTTGGCAATATCTTCTCCCAGACAAGCTTCCTAGTACAGGAAATGAAAATGGACAAAAACCAAACTAACTGCCTCTCACTCTCTCAAAAAGATGCTGATCTAAGAAGGACAAAAAACAATTGGAGAATGGAATATTTGGTCAGCTGACAATAAAGTCAGTAAAACTATACTGTGTTGCATCTTTGCAGTTATTGGAAAAATTTTGACAAAAAAAGGAAAAGACTATTTAACAGTGATATCCTCTTCTCTGGTATGTGAAGCATGCATACCTGTAGTCTAAGCTGAGCTTACAAAGTCATCTGCTCTATGAATGACAAGGTAACACATCACATAAAGCAAAACCATTGCTGAAGAGCACCAGTGCCTGTAATACAGTATAGCACATTTTCAGAGCTAAATCATTACCAGGAGACATGGCTCGAGTTGTGGGATACTCAGGCTAAGAAAGTTTATTAAAAAATATATATATATATATGTCTATTTCAACTACTTGCAGGTAGGGTCATTTTGACAAATAAACAATACAAAAAATTCCCAGTGAAGTTTTCCCTCTTACCATGTTTCTAGAGAGGGATTCTAATGAGCAATTTGTATATATAGCAGAACACTATATGAAGATGGATAAGGGCCAAAAGGTCAGGCAAATTGCTGATGCCATAGCAATTTCTGTGCCAACAAGGGCACAGAGATCATGTCCACTAGTCACCTGGAAAATGAAAATACTTTGCTCTCTACTCTGCTTGCATGTTGATGGAAGTCAAAAGTCAAAATAGTTCCAGAAAGGAAGATGCTGAAATTTTCTGGATGCAGGCTACTCTGACAGACACCAAGGGAAGAGAGGAAAAAAGTTTTCAGCTTGGGCAGTCTGGACACTTAACACTCCTCTGAGGTATGTGATCTCTTCTTACTCCAACAGTTGTCAGATTCATTATGCATACCTGCTCCACCCAAAATTCAACAATAACAGAAAATATGCCCAGAAGCAGTCTTGTGATTAGTTACTATCATTTCACGTGCTTATTATGATGATGCTCCAAAACTCTGTTGCGCCCAGGAGTAAAACATTGTGCCTTACAAACAACAGAAGATCACAAGCTGCCTTCAGTGGGTTCTGCAGCTACAACAATCTTGCAGCAAGATTTATGTATACCCCCGAGTGTCAACAAATTCTAGATGTGTCAAAAGCTATATATTATACAAATAGAGGTTTATACAGCGAATTCAGATTATAACAGGGGTTTCCTGTGAGTTACAGCATTTTCTACCTACCAAGCAAAGTTAGTTTGGTTTCAAGCCTGATAGCAGATTCTAGCAGCAGCTCCTCCCTATTGTCAATGCTGGTTTCTGCTAAAAAACGATGATTTAACCACTCTGTATATTCTTCATCACTCATCACCTACAGAGGGAAAGGAAATAAAGAGGATGTGTTCAGATTTCACTTCAAATGTACCCCAAGAGCATCCTTCAGAGCCACCTCTGTTATCCATATACTACAACTGAAGCAGCCACCACAGTGCGTACTTCAGTGTATCCACAGACAGTACAATTCAGAGGTCAGGCTGCTAACCACAAGCTTGCAGGTACCTGGAGTTGCCTGGTAGATTTCTATTTAGATGCAAGGCAGGGAGCCCAAGAAGCGCAGTATCCTTCTTACTGTTCTTTATTTGCCTCATTGACACAGCCACAGAATCACTGCACAGCTTTGTACAGCGTGATGCCTGTACAGTTACACAGGCTGTGCTTTCACTTTGCATGAGAGAGTTTCCTATCCTGTTTTTGTTGTTACAAAATTTTACTTCTGAGCAGTTTTTAATTTGAAATGGAATCTCATAACATCACATAGTTTTGCATACAGATCCTATAACACCACAGACTGTGTGAGACCCAATAAAACGGGCTTGACTACATTTGTTTTCTGTATCCATCAAAAAATTCCAAGCAGGGCAAGGTTCACACAAGGAGTCCCGCTCAGGACTCATGTAAGAAAATCAGGACATTTTGTATCCTTTGGTCTAGAATTAGGCTATTAAAACTGTCTGGTATTCTAAAGTGACAACAGCTATATGAATCTAACTGAAGACAGAATTTTTTTTGTTTGTCAACTTACAAATTCCTCCTGAAAGAAAGTAAGGATAAACGAAGTGTTGCAATGGGAACATCTGGTTGTTAAGTGGTGACATCTGCTCCATTGGAAAAATCACTCCTGCATGTCATAGACCGTAAGCATTGTTAAAAATACATACTAAAAAAACACCTTTTTAGCAATACAAAGAGTGCGCAGTCCCCTTCTGGCATAGTCATCCAGATGTTTCTGGGTTCTCTCTTTAATATTCTTGTGTTCCATTTCTGAATTCTTGGTGGCTACCATTATATAAAAAGTAAAGACAATAAATTAAATATTCATTCTTAGAGTAGATTTACTGGAAATTTTTGAAGGTATAAATATGGTTTAAAAATACCAAAGTATTAACAGATTTTATTTTAACTCTGAATATACCTTCAAGTTTGCACATTGTACTGTAGCTGTATCTTTAGAATACAGGAAGACGGCCAGTCTTCACAAGCAGTGAGAGGTAAGCAGTCTGGCACTCATATGTCTTCATATATACTAGAATATCAAAGTGTCTTTTCAACATAAAATCATTTTCTAAAATGAACTGGCCCACAGTCACCAAAGCAGCTTTGTTCTCATTGGTACAGTGGGATGGAGCCAGAAATGCTGCCACAGAAAATATTTATTTATTTATTTATTTTAAATATCATTAATGCATGAACTGTTCAGAGAGGTGGTTGACTTAGCCAGCTTTGGAGATGTAGAAGTTAGATTATACATTTATCCTGAGAACCAAAGTAAGGAGATGTGCCTCCAGACATGAAATTATGCCCTATTATGATGGCACAGACTGTGGAGGCTCATTTTCTACCTCATTGCCCGCACGGGCTTTTTGTCTAGACCTTATATGGCTAGTGCTGGGTTAAAATACGCTTGTGGAACTGTATACATCCCACTTTCTCACCGAGATAAAACATGGAACATGAAAACCAAGTTCTATTTTGCAGATAGTAAAGCTTTAAATTCCATTACCTTCCCAACCTTTAAAAAAAAGTCCCTGTAATGTCTGAACTTAAATAAATGTAGGTACACGTTTTTTGCGTATACGCATAACACTTTCTCCAATGCCTTCAGTTATATATCAATGACTGTCTGATAGATAGAGTGTATGAATAAATCACACAGTGCTTAAATAACACCATATGTTCCTTCTGTGGCAGATTCCAAGAACTTTTACTCTGAAACAACAGCACCCAGCAGGTGGCAGCACGCAATTTTACAGGTACAGGCTGTATTATCACATCCAGAAACACCGAAATGGTTGGTGATACAGAAAAAATAAGAACAGTCAAAAAGCAGTGAGAGTCGACAGTGTCTGGTACTAAAATGTGTCTCCAGTTGCACAGAAATACTAACATAGGTAAAGGCTAGAAAGTATCCCCTCCTAATAAACACCTCTCACTGCATAGCAGGAGACAACTATTTCATGACCTTACTTTATGACTGGAAATATTTCAAGAGGTCTGCTTAGACACCACAGAATGCTCTGAATTGCTGCTAACCTTATGTTTTCAGTTTCCAGAACAGCATGCAGCACAGCCATATGTAGGTGGGAAGTGATAATACCTTTATGAGTCTCCTAAAAGCAGCTTAGATAGTAGTTCTGCTTGGTTACTTGTCTCTTCTTACAAATCAGGGCATGCATTCAACTGTACTGAGGAATGATAAACGTGAACAAAGAATTAAAAGTTCTACAAATACCTTCAGATGCAGTTCCCAACAAATCCATCATAACTGAGTCTGCACCTTTTGTGTATACCACCACTTGTTTGGAGACTGGATGCCGAACCACCACTGACATCCTCTTTCGGACTGAGTCAAAAGGTAGGACATGTAAAAGCTGAAATGTTAAAGAACCCAGACCTGCAAAATCCACAGTTACTTGATCAGGAGTCCTAGACTGTAAAATACATTTATAAGCCTTAGCAGCATGGACCAAGGCAGCTTCATCTGGACTCTCAGCTTCATAACAAAGCTTAGGTAAGGGAGATTGTTCAATAGATGAGTCTGCACTGTGGGTTTCACAGCCTTTATCTACATTCACTATATAATGTTCTTTGGGTAACTGGGGATTTTCTGGGCTGTCAGGATCGTGAGGTTCAGCAGCACTTTGAGCAGCCCCATCCAAAAAAGGTGAAGTCAGTTTCATTCGGAAATTAAACAGTTTGCTCGCAAAACTATTTGGGTTATCAGTTGATGATTCTTTTATACTTGGAAGTGAGGAAGAACTTCGGACTGAGAACCTCTGGAACATCTGCCTGATTTCCTCAAGGGATTTAATAGGCATTCTACCCAGTGAAGAGCATCTCATCTGGAATGGAACAGTCAGAGAAAGTATAGATCTTAAAGTCTTCATATGTTTTTCATTAAAGAAGGACAGCTTACAAACTACATATGTTTCTTAATGAATGTAGTAAAACTTGAAAAAACATTATCATTTTGATTGCTTTCTGATTGATTTGATTGATTATAATATAAATAGCCAGCTCAACTAAACATATTACCATATAAGTACACCAAACAGCTTCTGTGAGAGCTTCACCTATTCAAACCACATGAATTGTTTAAAAAATTCTTCAGATCTGAAAACTGCATGTATTCCCAGTTTGATTAATGACTTCATGTAACATCTCTCTTTAGAAATGTTTAAGCAATTAACTTTTAAAAGTTGTGGCAAATGGAACGAGGCACTTGTTCTGAATTGTCAAGATAGTTGCAAAGAATAAATCAGCTCCATACTTCTCACAGTGACTAGCTGTTAGTAAAGATACAGTATTTTACCAATATTTTTTTTTTTTGTCTGAATTGAAAATAGAAGACAGGCACCCTCAAGGATTAGGAAACAAATGACTCTGGCTCCAATTCTATCCCAGTTGCACGCAAGTTTTAATGTGTCTCTATTCAGAATTACAGAGACACAGACTAGGAACATTCCTTCATCTCCTTTCTCTCAGGGAACACTGAAAACTTTTGTTGCCTTTAAATTTGTCATTGCCATTCCCCAAGTGAACTCATAAACCTTATGTCATATATTTCCATCCAACCCAATTTCTACTAACTTGGAGATTCTCTCCTCTTCTAAAATTCATCCAGAAATATTATTCTCTAAGAAATGAAAATCTCACATGTATAGTTTTCTGTACCTGTGTTAGTTGCAGGTTGGGTTAGTATTTACTAACAGAGATGCCCTATCCATGTGTTCAGTGCTGCCTCCTATGTTGAATTGTCTGTGAGGACACTAAAACACCAGGCTTTTTAAATACAGGTGGTGCTTTAGTCTTCACAGGATACCTTCTGGAAATGTCTCCAACCATAAGTGTACATGCACTACCTACATAAACAACAAAATCTAGTCCTGCACATGTCACAATTTTTTTTTTTTCGAAAGACAAAGTCAACAAATGCTTATTACCAGGGGTTGTGGGGAACAGAATCAAGGCTGAACTTTAGAATTATCCTGCCACACTATCAAAATAGGTAGAACATGGAGTTGTGAAAATCCCAACTTGGAAAAAAAAATCAACTGATTTTAAGAAGAAAACTATATCTTTAAATAAATATTAGATGTATGCTCTGAAAATAAGAAGTAGTTTCAGGAAAACTTTAAACAGTCTCTTGACTATTAAACCAGGACAGTCTAACAAATGCACTGTGCCACCTTATACTAACCATATTGCAAAGCATTTTTTTCTTCAAATTATTACACACATTAAACTTGATCTTCCATACTCTTGCTGGAATTCTATTTGAATATAGTCAGGCAACAGGTAAGAACTTTCTCAGTTCCAGTATTTTAGAAGTTTTCTAAGATTATTCATATTTTTCAGCCAACAATAACTTATTTGTAAAGTATAATAATAATAAATTATTATTATTATATTTTATATTACATTACAATATATTATATTACAATAAATTTGTAACTTGAGCGTTAGGGCACTCAAAGGAAGCTATGCACATATCTCGTAAAAGGTAATACAATGCAGAAAAAAAAAAACAAAAACAAAAACAAAAAAAAACCAAAACACCCATAACTGCGATTTAATCTCAAAATATATCTTGTGAAATTTAAGAAGCATCAAGCTTGCAGGTTCAGATCCTGAATACCAGTTAATTTTTTTCTCCACTTGTAATCAAATTTAAGGGAACTCACTTATAAATATGCCCCTACAGACAAATATAATACCTTCGTACCTTTTGACGTGGATGACTGGGGATTGAAACAACAACAGTATTACAGATTGCCAGAGCAAGAAAGAAGTCAGTGACATACATTGTCTCCAGAGCTAACTTGCTGATAACTTCTTCTGATTCTTGATAGGAAAGAGAGGAAATATGTCTAAATTTCTCCAGCAGTTGTGTGTCTGGTACAACATCCGTTTCCTATGGATTAAACAAACAAAGCTGTGAATTAGTATATAAACCCTGGAAATCCCAAATGGGGTTTCTAACACATACAATTTCAGTGATGTAAGTTTATTCTAGACTTACTTTATACACAGAGCTCATGCATGAGGAGAAAATAATCATTCCCCAGACACTGCTAACAGATGACTTGAGAAACCAGTGGCAGAAGATTTCAAAATAGTCTTGGTCTCTGGTGGTAAAATCAGCTACAGATGTTTTCAATCCTAGTAATCTCCACTAAATGCAATGGGATTAATATTGGTTATCTAGCTATTTCCTATTAAAAGCAAAGTGAAATGCCTTCTTTAGGCAAAAAACCAAACTTTTACTGAAAATGAAGCTTGTCATTTTAGCAGAGCAATCATGAAATGACACCAGCAAGAATCAAATAACACATCTTTGTAATCCAATAAATATCTGCAACATCAGCTTGCAAGTAGGTTGCAACCAAGCAACAACAGGAGGTCTCATTTTGATGGAAGAGAAAGGATTGTCTTAAATTACAAGCACTCTGTTAAAATGGGAGTAAAAAGATGTTCCGTCACGAGTTACTTCAGAAATTTAGTATCAAACTAACAACTTCTACTTACAATACGGCTGCTGAAAGCAACATGACCTGAACAGGGAGCATCACTTGATGAACGTTTCCTTTCTAGTGCAGGGCAACTACCAGATAACAGATTTGAAGACTTTCTGTTCAAAGATTCATTCTCAGCTCTGAAGTCTTGTCCCCTCCATCTTGACATGTGGCTCAAAGAGGCACAACGGCCATCAGCTGAATCCTCATCTTTCAAATCCCTCTCTTGATAGGATTCCAACCTCTTTGCTAAAGAAATAGAAAGAAAATGATTATTTCATGGGCAAAAAGAAATTTGTCTAAATTAAATCTTAATTTTAATAGAAGGAATTTAGTACACAGTTAAGAATAATCCACCCTTTATTAAAAATCAAACAGCAATGAGTTATCACACTGACTTGTTATATGGAACACTACACTTTGAGAGTGATGCTCTGCTGGAGAGAATCCAGAAGAGGGAGAGAGAACAATCATGGAAACAGTAGTGTAAGCTGGTTACACAGCCTCCAGAATAGAACATTCCTGAGAACCAAATAATAATCCTCAAGTACATGAAGTGGAACTGCACAGAGAAAGGAAATAGCCTATTTTTGTGGCACGCTGTAGGCAATAGAAGACACAATATTCCCATACTATGACAAGACAGATTAGATAACAGAAAAACTTTGTCCAAAGATGTGAAACTCTAGAACAAAAAACGCAAGAAGGTAGAGAACTGGCCACCAATAGAAGTCCTGAAAACACATTAGAAGTTCAAAAAGGTAGCAGTATGTCTGTACAGACAGGTTGGAACAACACACACCTATTCCACCTATGCTCTCTGCCTCCCGAGGAGCTTGTACTCCCTGACCGAAGTAACGTAGGTGGCACCTCCTGTCATGGTCTAGAAAGCACAAGTTGATTGAGACATAACACTGTATATGGACATCTATATGGAGGATTTTACTGCAACACAGTCCTCTCTTTGCCCTTGGCAACAGTAACTGATGATATTGGAAGAAAAGTGAATTCTTAGGGAAAGAAAGTTGTAGAAGTAAGTGACAGACATATTCTCCCCAGCACAGACTTAGATCAGTCACAACTCATCTCTTCTGAAATTCTTTTCGTTTCTTTAAGAAATACTCTGAAAATATATTCCACTTAAAAATAAAAAAATAAAAAAATGTTATCTGTTCATTAAGTTCTAAACTTAAAATACATTTCTTCTCACTTTGCTCTTGTGATCCGTCTCAGTATAATTATGCAAAGTCAAACTAGCATCATGACACCCATATCACATGATTTTCAAAATATGTGAGGAAATCACTGTTAAAATGGTTTGTAACCATCTGTTGCTGTGACAACGAACAAAAGAAGAGCCAATGCACTGCTGTGACCAGCAGGGTGTGCCCGTTGCTTGCAGAAAGTGAGCTGGTCCATCTGGCAGCAAAAGCATGGGGGGTGGTTAATACATAGCTGTGATTGGTGTATCCACCTGTCAGCATTTCATCTTTGATCTCCACCAGTGAAAGAGCGAATGTCTGCAGTTAACATACCATACTAGTAATAAAATATATGTTTTTATCTCGTTAATAAAATAGGTAGCTGATTTGAACGCTTTATGTTACCAAGTGAGTAAAGAGTATTCTGTGTGTGGTATCAAATATGCTCAGACACAACTGTCTGCAAAGCAGCACCTTACATACACTTCAAGTCTCTTTGTATACTGCTATGAAGTTATCCAAACAACGAGGAAAGATCCAAAGATGACCAGTCTAAATCCACTATTTCTGTAAGTGCGTATTTGCACACAAACCCCATAAACACCTGTCTTCATCAAATCCTGAAGTTTCTCTGAGAAAGGAAAAAGGGCTGCTACGAGCCTGGGTTTAGCATCTTACCATTTTCCTCATGACAATACTCCTGTCCTGCAATGCTGCATCTCCGAAAGACCATCTTATTTTCTGTGAGTGTTCCTGTCTTGTCTGAGAAGATATACTGAATCTGACCAAGATCTTCAGCAATATTCAAAGCTCGACACTGAATCATAGAGTCTGTTTTCTCATGATAAAAATCAATGTCATTCTGTATTAAATATATTTGTCCCAGTTTGACAATTTCAATTGAAACATAGAGAGAAATTGGGATCAAGACCTATTGAAACAAAACACAAGGATGTTAAATGAAAACAAATTCTTTAGCTACTTACAAACATGAAGAAACTCTTCTGAAACCAAAGAGTTAATTCAAGGATATGAGTGAGATCAGGATATAGCTCATGCTCAAAGCAGACCAAAGTTACCTGTAATAAAATGATCATTGTCCAGAACATATTGAACCCTGCTAACATAGAAGAAATCAATTTTCCATCTGCTTCAGGGATGTTAAAAAAAGGTATTTCTGAATACCTACTTAACCAAATCCCATGGCCTTGAAAACAAGAACAAGAAAAAGAGAATCAGTTATGTTGACCATTGAACAGTTCAGGGTCATGTTGTTAGCTGTTACACAGCAATTATTTCTAAGCTTCCAGGGAACTATTTTCCTCAACAGGAACCCCATTAAAATGCATGAAGTGTCAATCCACAACTGAATAAATGTTTTCCTGCAGTTGTGTCCACAGTACATCTGTACAACCTATCTCAAAACTAAAAGAATCATAGCTAAGTATCATAAACACTTTTTTTCCCTACCCCAAACTCTTGTTATTAAATTTCTCATCTTCGCTTGTCCAGCTTTCAGCTGTGGCATGTCATGAAGCCACTCTGGTCACTTTAAAACATTGTGAGACAAATACTGTCACAGAAAAGAAATAGTAAAAATCACAAACGCAGTTTATGTTTATGCAATATTGTTATGCCAGATATGTCTATTCAGTGTAACTTGACAAAGTTTTTCTTTTAACCACTTGTTTGGTTCATTATAAAATGTATTCTGTTCAAAATTTCATACCTCAAGCTCACTATTTAATGAAACCCTAAAGTATTAAATCCTTGTAACTACTCAAATGAGGCCTCTCCCTGAAATACGCTACATGGATTGCATTCTACCTCATCAAGCCTAACACAAAGTACAAGTGTTACAGAGCATTTAATGATAGAAAAGAGAAAATGGATTGGAGAAGCAGGTATTAGACTTAAGAATTCACACTAAGAACACACCCATTGACTGTACTGATGATTAAACATGACAACATAAACTAAAACTTGGAAACAACCACTGCTGATACAGACTTAGATAAGGAGAAAGGCTGTTTTTGAAATAGTCTATTGAAACGAACCAGCTCCAAATTAAAACACTTAGGCTGAGAGGGGAAAGCAGCAGGAGTTTGTACATTCACACTTACCAATTGCACCTGTTAAACACATTAAAATTAGAAGCAGAACGCACCAAAGAATATCAGAATTCACTTTTCTTTCCAATTTACTGCGTTTGTAATGAGGTCCACTGTTATTCAGCATGGCTTTTGTTTCATGACCTGTAACCACAACAAAGGATAACATTCTCTTTTAGCAGGTATGAAAGCCAGAAGTCTTTTATATTTCAAAAGCTCTGGGAAATTGGACATTCCTATAAACTAGTGTGTGAAAAGAGAACATAAATATGAGCAAACTAACTGCTCCTACAGTAATGAAGAAAACCAAAAAAGCTAAACCATAATTTCTTAGATACATATTATCTTTTATACTGCAAATACATTCCTTTCTATTATATTCCTTTCTGAAGTTTTTGATACAGTCTCTAATATTTTCTACAAAATTCTGCACCTGCACCTGAACACATTATAATTTCTAGTCTTAAAACTTCTGCCCTTTGACTGAAGAACAGCATTAACTTCAATTTTGGACAAGAAAAAGTCCAAACAAAGGCAGATATTTCCACATTCATTTCAAAACCTTGATTTGTCACTGTAGTTAACAGTCGGGGACAAGGGCCCATTCACAGAACAGAGTAGGCTTCCCATGAATAATCAGACATATCAACCTTTAACATTTTTAAAACAGAAATGAAAAGTTCTAATTTGCATTCTTAATACTTTAAGCTATAACTGCCTTCTGCTGGTTTCAATCTTTTTATCTCCTACTTTGTGCAACACTGTTTCTTATGGCACATAATTCCATCTCCTTTGCAAGGCAATCTAAGACCAGGGTGGTTCACTTACCTGCATATACCACAATGCCTACAACAGCTTCTGTATTTCTTACTGTGCATCCTCGCAGCAGTAAGTTCTCCTTGCTGAGGCCCACTCGATCCTTGCTTGAATTCTCACTGGAAAACAACAACAACAATAACAACAAACCCACAAAGCAGCACATTAATTTGGCTGTAGGACTTCAGCAATTACCAGTCAGATTTTGAAAAATCATTAGGGAACAGATTACCAAGAGAAGCCACTGTCACTGGCCTCCTCTCAGACACTTCTGACTGGAGCTTCCAAAGGAAGAGAGTAGCATGCATGCAAGATCACCTCCAAAATTCTAGACATCTAGGCACTATATTAAAATGTTCATGTATTTACAAGCATGGCATCTGCCAGTGGGCATCTGAGGAACAGACAAATCTGCTGAAATAACTGCAGGGCAAACACAAAGTCTGAAAGCAGATGACTTCTATTTGGATTGCCAGTATTAGAAAAAAATCAAATAAAATTATAAATCTCATTTTAAAATTAAGCACTGTTACCCGTGGCATGTTTTCAATGCCGATATGTCCTCTTTGTCAATTTTTTCCTCGGGGAAAGATAAATAAATAAAATTATTTCATTTTCTCTTTGTATTTCTAACATGTCATTGCCCACAGGAGAGAATGTAGACATTACACCTCTCAAAAAATGGAAGTTAACCACTTTACAAAATAATATTTTGTTTTTCTACTGTCCACAAATATTACAGACCCCCAACAAGAAAAGAGACATAAGGCAATACAGTTTGCTTAAATTGCTGAAAGTCACACAAAACATGTGGGAGTAGGAGGGGAAACCAGATCTTCCCATTTCAAATTCTGACCAAAGCAGCCATGGTCCAGATTGAATACTGTACGGATATCACATGTCATTAACGGCAGCCATTTCAAATGTGGCAGACACAATTGCAAAACAGCCTGAACTGAGATGTTGAAAATATTAAATATAAAATATATAGTGCTAGTAGGCTTTCCCAGTTCACATTCTGCTGTTTAGAAATTCCTTCTGGAACTCTACCTGCCTGGCTGCACTCAGAAATGTAGTGCCGCAAACTGACTTATGTATGCATTGTCATCATTTTTTGAAGCAAACATTATAGGCCCTCTGAAAATTAGTACAAACACCAAAGCAAATTAAATTAGTTGGAAGAGCTATCAAGCTTACTTACACAAAGCCTCGGAAGTGATTAAGGTCATCATTAGGACTTTCACATTCTATTCTACCTGAAAATTTTTCTGGATCAATTTCAGAGACCTGAAGTTATAAAAAAATAAAACAAAAAAAATAGAAAAAAAGAAAAAAAAAAGAGAGAAAACATACATACAAACAAACGAACAAACAAACAAAAAACTGAGGCCAAATATGAGAGAATTTGGAAACTTCATAAATTTGTAGGCTCAAATATCACTGTCAAACTATTTAACTTCAACATTTAAAGTTGCTGATGATTTTGATGACCTACATGCAACCCAGGTAAATCAGACTTATACAGAATTTCCTTGTAAATATCAAACCCTAGCAAGTATCAGTTGAGATACTGGTACCTTAGGAACACTTGCTGCTTTGGCTGTGTAACACTCCTGGCAATGGTTTGACAATACAATATAGGAATGTGGTGTATAGCCATGGTGAAAGAGGAGAGCTGGCAAATCCTGGGCTGCCTGGAAAAAAAGGACTGCACTTTCCCCTCCATTAAATATGAGGATACAGCACTTAAGACAGGATTCAGACATTGACCATGAAAGGCTGAGAAGGAACTGAATGATGTAGTCCTGTGACCGCTCCCTCAACATAAGCAGAACCACTGCTCACATTGATTTAGAGCTAATGGTTTATTAGCTTCCTCACACCAATGAATATGTGTAGTTGAGCTATTCATACGAGGTGTGAAAGGAAAAGGAAATTAATTCCTTCTTAACTGAGAGTATTAAAAGCAGCAGAGCAATGTCAGTTTGTTCATTTAACAATTCATTGTCCTGATGGAAAAGGTCCTCAATTTTTTTTTGTATATTTCTCTAGGAAAGCCAAGATGGTTGGGAACATTGTTCTATGCCTTGTTACCAGCTGTTGTCTATGAACCTCTTGTAGTACCTTCTTACTGAGTCACTGAGGTACTTACAGAAAAATTAATAAATAAATTCTGCTATTGTAAGTTGACAAAAAATTAACTACAAGAGTTTCATCTCCTCTTTTAGGCTTTAACATTTCCTTGCCTTCCCAAAGGAACCCCACGTACATTAACAAGTGCCCTACTGAGACCTTCGTGCTTGTGTTTGTTCAGTCATAAAGATGTAGAACATAATATTCTTACAACTGTCACATTATTTTAGACTTTGTCTTCAAATGTTCTTTAATTTGGGTTATGTTCTTCCTATTCTTTTGAGAAACTGGGCAGCAAGACAGACATACTCTGTCTACTTACACAGAACTGCCACAGTATTATTCAGCCTGAGTTTGAGAGGACAAAGTCTCCAACTGAGATGACAGAACACTAGAGGTCTGTGAAGTTAATAATTGCTCTATGATCAGAAACTGTGCAGTCCTGACATGAAACCACGACAGTCTTTATTTTTTTTTCTCTAAAGACAAAAATGAGCAGCCTTTGATGGTGAAAGAATTGTTACTTTTTGGGACAGCATGACTATCTCGTTCTAAAATTGAGAAATGCGGATTTGAGAGACATGAGAATGTCAATAATATAACAAAAGTAATAAAACCATAACAAAAAACAATGGGGGAAAGAAAACCAGCTTTCCTCGTGGTTAACAGATCGTGTGTTTTACACTACCCTACTTGATATGTAACAAACAAATCTATATGAGCAGCCAGGTACTCCTCACTTTCTCAGCACTGCTGACAATTCGAAAGCAGTTCAGGTAATTTTATCTCTAGTATGATAACAGCCCATTCTTACAGACAACACTGAATCTCCCTGATCATGTTGTCAGCACGTTGCTTCAGTATCTGAACTTGGTTACCAGGTGTGCTGAAGAGTGCACTAATTTCTGACCACTACGTGATCTGTGAAAACTGTAACATCTGGTGATGTTCAGTCTTGACTGGCAGAGACAAAAAAAAATAATCATAAGAGTTTCAAAGACTTTATAAATCCTTGAAAGTCTAGATTTGGAGGTAAAAATGCTTTTGAAAATACAGTGAAAATGAAGACATCTATTCCTCTCTCTGTTTTTATGAACTCCACTGAACTCTATTCAGAAAAATTCTGATTTCACACTCATTAAATGCTATGTGCCATACATGACAACTGGACATTTACTTGAAAAGCTAGTTTTACTGACTGGCTTCACTTGAAATAGGGCTCTCTTTCTCTGGGTTAAGTAAAGAGACAAGGATTTGCTCAGAAATAACAAAAAAATGAACACTTTTTCACCTACTTACTCTGTTTTCAGATGGGGACTGTTGAACAATAGGCAATATAGAGGTTTATATTGATCACTGTCATGTCAGCTTTCTTAAACTGCTACAAATGCACGATTATCACCTGCTCTGAATATCCTCTCACCACCCGCCTCTGCTTTAGATTGGTTTCTCCATCAAGGCCTGCAGTTTCAACATAACAGATCCCATCCAGGTCACTGGAATATAACAGCACCATGTCAGCAGGAATAATTTCATTAGATGAAAGCCGGATGAAGTCCCCAACATTGACATTTTTCCAGTGTTCATCTACGTATTTCTTCTCTTTCCTGAAATGGATATAAAAACATTAAAACACACAAACAAGAAGAATGAAAAAAACACCCAAAACTGAAAACTCGAAGAAACTGACTGCACCTAGGAAATGACCCTAATACTTAACTTCGACTTCCAAGTCATTAAGAGCTCTGATGAGACAGTCTAACAGCTCAAGGTGACTGTAACAAAGAATCTGTGGTGCTCAGGTACACGATTTAGCGGTGGGTTATTAGAGTTAGGGTAGCATGGTTAGGTTCAGGTTGGACTTGATGATCTTGAAGGTCTTTTTCAACCTGAGCAATTCTATGATTCTGTGATTCTAGGATCAGCCCTGAGGTCCCAGACCTGTTTTGCTGGGAATTACATTCCTGTCACCTAACAGAATTATGTTAGACCAATTCAAAACTCAGCCCATTGATTCATATACTTTAATTATTCCAACATCTACCAACGACCAAAGAATACAGAAACTGCTTAACTGATGCTCCAAACATAAACACTTGTATTCACGGCTTCTAAATATTTTCCCATTGTTTTTGAACATATGGCGCAAAGAACCTACAATACTCAAGAGAAAAAGTTGAAATTCTTTATTATTATGAAAAGTACAGGCGCGACATACAGAAGTTTGTGACTTCTTCAACTTTCCATTTCTATCTGCTGTTCTGTATTCAACAGAGATGAAGAATATTCCTTTTTATTTAATAACAGCAGTTTATTGCAAGCACAGTCAGGTTTAAAGTGGTGAATAGACTGGGAGGTAACAAGCAACATGGGCCTAACTGGAGGCATAGAGCAGTAGACCATTGCAGTAGGTTGCTGATACAAGCAATGTACGTCTGGGTGCAGCACATCTTTATTCCTATTACTACCCTTGTGTAGCAGAAATGCTAAGTTACAGCTTGAAACACTCATTGAGCACCTGGTGGGAAGGCAGGGCCAACCCAGGGAGCTCAGGTGCATGCAATGTACCTGAGTGACAAGAAGGGGTGGAGCCAGGATCCACCCCTTCCCAGACCTCATTTAAGGGTTGGTAGTGGAGGTAAGGGTCTCTTGCTGGGGATTCCTCTATCTTTAGGGCTTTCTGAAGGTAAGTGTAGCTTTTCCTTTGTTTCTGCGTCTACAGTTGTTGCAGCCTAAGACTTTGCTTCTATGCTGTCATTGCTGTGTTTTCTATTGCTTTACGTTGTGTCTGGCTTTACTATCTTTCACAGACGAATCCTGGAGTTGTATTTGAAGTAAGGACACTGTATTCTCTGCAGTCTTGGAAGCATCTTCATGTTGTGCTTCTTTTTCTAAATCTCGTTCTGACTTACCTCACTGAAAAGTGCAGTTGCATCAGGGAGCAGGGAAATACACCTAGCTTCCCCAGTACAGACTAAAGCTAACGAATTTCACATCATGGTAGTTTTGTGTAGACTGATCTACCAGTTCTAATCAAAATAAAATGGTTTGGATGATAAAGAAAATAATCAGAAAATCATTACATGTCAAGTTCTGTACCCATAACTTTCAGATCTGTGTTGCCTGACAGTACCCTTTAAAAAATTCTTTTCTATAATGAGATGGCACGAAGTCCAGATAATTAACCAGTACATTGATAACAGTATCTCTAGTGAAGATAAGGCAGTGTTAATCATATGGTTTTCCAAGTAAACGTGAAACAAAAGCTGTTAAGGAATTATATCAATCTAAGCCATGCATTTGCTTCTCTTTGAGATGTTGTCACTAGTTTTTCTATATGTATGGAGAACTGGTGTAATAGGAAGTATGCAAGACTTTAATTAAAGTTGCAGCCATGTGCTGCAGAAGATGGGTGGACTCAGAAATGTACTCTAGGTACCAACTTCTCATACCAACACATTGCTTTGAAAACAAAGGATAAAAGAGCTGGAGAAATGGCTTCCAAAGTAAACTAACAGGAATCAGTGTAAATCTAAAAGTAATGAGAGCTCACAGGAATGTTCTATCAGGGTATGATTTTACAGTTGCTGAAACATGACTTTAGCTTCGATCAAACTGAGCTTAATTGATATACCTACTTTCCTGAAAAAAGTAGCCTCAATCTCTGCACACTAAAGGCTAAGTACAGTAATTCTGGTATATCTGATGGGTGAATTCCAGGTTTGGACATTAAACTCTAAAAGCAGAAAGTCACAACTCTGTAACTATGGATGTCAGGTATTTGTTGTAAGCCAGAATAAAGAAGGGGGGGAAGGGAAGGGGAGAAGTTCGATTTATCTAGAAAGTGACAAAAAAACAAGTATCTAACTGCTTGGATAGATGCATTAAGGCACTGAGACAGGCCTGTTTTCTCGTGGACAAGGGAACAGTGAAACCAGTTTCTACTACAAACGTGTTTTATGAAAGCAGTAAGATCATTGCTAAAAAAATTTAATTCTCCCAAACTATGCCTCTGAACTTTTGTAGTCTGACTTTAAAAAACAACATGGAGTAATTCATAATAAAGAACTTCAGGAAGAATAGTTACAAACATTCTATAGACACAAGACATTTTTGCACATTACTAATATGGGCACTAATATTTATGCTTTTTTGATGATGGGGAAAGAATCAATATAGGAATCAGAAATTAATGCCCCTTCATTGGTACTTAAGAGACTGCAAGTAACATAAGGAGTTTTAACAATGTGTAGTGCATGTTTCTGTTTTCTGGCAGTGAATTCTTTCAGAGCATGTTGCAGTTGATATCAGAAATTATCTGGCTTCTCCATTAGATCTTCTCTCTTGATATGAAAAAGAAATAATCTATCTTCCCTGCTCAGCTACTTTTTTTGAGCTCAAATCTTTATAGTTTGAATAAAATGTTTCTGGGAAAGTAGCTGTGTTAAGTACTTGTTTTGCAGAATGTGAAGTTGTTTGCACAGTGGATCAGTGTCCTGGAATGGTGGTGTGTTGTGCTTCTTAGTGTCTGTACTCAGATCAGTGCTGTTTAATGTTCTCACTGTTGACAGAGAGAGTGATTGAGGGGACTCCTCAGCAAGTTTGCAGATGGCATGGAGTGGTGTGGTTGATACATTGGAGGGAATAAAGGGATGCTACCCAGAGAGATGTGGTGAGGTGTGAGAGGTGGGTTTGTGTGAGCCTGGTTAAGTGCAACAAGGCCAAGTGCAGTGTCTTGTACTGGGGCAATTCCAAACATCAGTACTGACTGGCTGATGCATGGATTGGGAACAGCCCTTGAAGAAGGACTTGACGGTTACAGGTCTATGGGGGGGGAAAAAAGCCTTGCAGCCCTGAAAGCTAATCGTATCCTGGGCTGCATCCTTTGTGAGATCCCACCTGTATTTCTGCATTGAAAAATGGTCTATTTTCTTCATGTAAGTTGCATTAGGAGCACAGTGTTACAACACAGATAGCATTTATGACCTGCACCATTGTCATGACAAACCAGTAAACACTGAATTCTGATGCCAAAACAATTTAAAGATATTAAGAATAATACTAAAACTTCCTTGGTTAATGCAGTGCTGATTTGCACATGAATGCACTGGCCTTTGTGAAAGAATATTTGATTTTTCAGGAAATCTTACACTAATTTGGTATTCATCTAGCTAAGCAAGTGCTCAAGAATCAACTAGACAACTTTCTAAACAATTTAATCCAGTAAGGCCTGCTTTGAGCAGGGTATAAGACTAGGCAGATGACTTCCAGAGACTTCTTCATACCTAAGTTATTGTATGACTCTGTGTATTCAGAAAGTAAATCAGAAAAATCAATTTAATATCAATAATCCAGAAAGACTGTTGTCTCTTACCAGCTATACACTTTGGTTAGTAAATTGTTTATCTGTTTATCCATTTTATATTTTGAATAGTCTTCCAGACCATCCTTCAGGGCAATAATTGTCAGAACCACTATCAGAGGTAGCATTGTAATTTCTTTTTGGAAAGCTTCCACCAGAGGAACCCAGTTTAAAACAACTAGAAATAGGAAATACAAATTGGCAACTCTGAAACAAAGAGCAAACACAAGAGTTAGCTGCGCTAGCAGTCATTCTAGTCTCCCCACTCCATGCTGTATAGTGACAACTTAACCCTAAGTACAGTTTCTTCCTGCTTAAGAAAAAATAAAGAATTAAGTATCTGATTACAATTTCTCCCCTTCAGTCAATACATTAGTTGGCTGAACAGTTGATTCTTCTTCATGATAAAAAGGTGCAGAATCAAGAATTTTACTGTAATTCTGACCATGCCCTCCAGACATATGTCTTCTAGTGAGATTTTGGTGAACTTATAAGACACTTTTAAAAATGTTGCAACCCCACATCTGCATAACTTTATAAACCTGAAGTTCTTTAAGCAGGAGGATGGGGAAAAAAATAAAATGGCCAGAGATAAAAACATGAGAGAAGAAATATATTTGCAGGAAAATTAGCTTTAAATCCCACTATAGATTGCTGAAGTGCTCCAATAGAAAATATTTTAATTATCTAAGCAGTAGAATGAGTGGCAATAACAAGAGCTTTGGTGAAAAAGGATTAGTCCAAGATTGATGACATTCAGTCTCTCGACAAGTAACACAGACCTTTTCAGCAGGGATAGGCAGGTTGGAAAAATAGGTATTAATATACAGTTAAACAAATTCTACTTCAGAAGCATTTCCACAGACATAATTAATTACCTGTGAAATTGTTCAAATAAGTTGCGTGGTATAAAATTCAGTAAAGTATATTTAGTAGTCCGTATTTTGTTGTTCATGTACAGTTTTGATACTTTATCATACTCTTCCTTAAAATGTCCCAAGCAGGGTATCACTATCCTATGTTTACCAATAGTTTTTGATGATTGGTAGCACTTCTTATTTGACTTGCTGCTGCTGCATTCATCTCTGCCTTCTGTAGATATCAGTTGCTGCCAACGGTACCGAGTCCAGTGGATGGGATCTGCCATTGCATCTCATGTGTTTTATAATCCAGGGAGTGTCCTCTATCTAGAATTTAAAATACAGGGAGTTAAGTAATGATTCTGTAAAGGCTTCTTTAACTGGGAAGTCATAGCCACAGTTATGAATAAGACCATGAAAAAGACCACTCCTTCATTTAGATCTGGAAAAGAATAATTAACGATGTCATGTTCCTCTTCATCCTAAGCTGTATTCATCCAAAATTCATCCTACCTTACACCATCTTATGGTTTGAGTACTCCTTTTTAAATGCACATGAGTTTTTTTATAAAATCTGATTCCATAATTTTCTCACTGATGTACAGATCTCTTTTCCAGTAGATCACTTTTGTTTTGCTGTACTTTAACTGCTATTTTCCTGTTATTTTAAATAGATACTAATTTCTCAATTTGCGTGTAAAGCACACACCAAACTGGCACTTCTCAAATCCAAATGAGAATGCTATGAAGGAGTACATATTTCTAATTTTACACAAAAATTAGATCTGGATAAAATGCCTTCTTAGCAGGAGGAAAGAAAGCTTTTAGACTAATCATGATTTGGTGCATTCTTCAGTCTTCAAGAAGTCTCTTAGGCAACAAACTACTCAGTCATTTTAACAAATCTTGTTGTTACCATACTATAAAATTTTAATGCCTTTTGCAGTCTTAGGAGTCTGTAGGTTCTCTTAAGACCATAGCAAAAAAGAGTCCAGCAATTAAGAGCTGTTCTGGGACTGTAGTATTGCTTGCTGTACATAACAGAAGATTTGTTCACACAAATGAATTTTAAATATCCTCTATGCTGGGTTACCAGGGAGCACGTCAAAAAGATTTCTTCCTTGTCCTGTTAAATTCATCTGTCTCTTCCAAGCACCCACTGTTAGAAGGTATGTCAATTAACCATGCTTTTTCTTGGCATGATAATTCTTCACCTCAGAGCAGTAACCAGCATAGCTCTGCATACTGCTATACTGTAAAATATCCTCAATGGATATGTAAGTAAACAACAAAATTTTTCAAGATGCCATATAAGGTAGCTGTTTGAAAGCGAGATATATTTGTAGAGAGAAATCATGACTCTTTTCATATAAGACCAAACATAACAATTTCACACCGGTAACTTCTGTGACTAGAGGAAACAACAAATAAATACACACTTTGACAAAGTAAACTCTCAGGGAATGTGGGAATGCAAAGTCTTTAAATGGCAAATCCTGTTCACTGTGAAAATTCCATAGGCGAAAGCACCTCTAAAAGCTGAAGAATCAAATTACATGTAAAGGATGGAAAGAGAAATTTGAGAGTAAGGAAAGACAAAAAGAAGCTGACAAATTAAAAAACCCTTTAAATACAGGAGGCAAACTGTTTAAAAAATAAGCATTACCTTTTGTTGCATGTGCTACCTGGTGACATTTTATTAACGAAAGAAAATTGTTACTTCAAAATATCCAGTTCACTGTGTGTTAGGATAGAATTCCTCACCATGGGATCTAGAGTCAAAGGTTTGAACATGCAATGCTGCTGAAGAGCAGTCACCTCTCACTGCACATGCAACCCTGACACAGTTTCAAAACCTCTGCCCCACCCTTCCTCATCCTCTTTCTCAGAAACAGAACTTTAAAGGGAGCAAGAAATCTGAGGTTTGACTGTGTGCTGCATAGATTCATCAATAGCTCTGGTATTTTATGTCTTTAATAAAAATTTGAAGGAGGTTGTATGCACAGTAACTAAACCAAAATACCACTGCCCCATATTGGGAATTATAGGAGAAGAGCCAAGTGACTCCTGTAGTCAAAAAGGTGAATCAGGCAATTAAGGGGAATCTTGGGGGAAAAAAAAACATTAGGATCTTATGATCTTATACTCCGTCAACGCCCTCTGACTCACCTGGGATTTGACTGAATTAGTATTTGCAAATTTTTTTTTTAAATCATTTGTGTTTTCATTTTTAACAGGATTTATGAGATTGAAAACTTCTGGAATCTCTTTTGCATGTTTTCTTATGTTGCATGTTTTTTTTTTTCTTTCTTGCTGGGTTGTGGGCTATAAATATATAATATTAATAATATATAAGTTTATAAGGGCTATAAACCGTTAGCACACAAGAACTGGTTGTCAAGATTTTTGCAAGAACAGGGTACAGTGGTGTCTTTTTTCATACCAAAAGGCTGATCAATACTAGATATTATTCATATTTGATCATCCTATGTCACAATAAAAAGTCTAATAAGTCTGCTATAGTTAGTGCTGTAAACATCCATACTTGTAAATGGCTTATACCTTGAATGATGTGAATCTTAAAACCAAGTGTAAGCATTCTCTTCTACTTATGTCTTGTGACAAAAACTTTCTTTTGCAATCACTTGCCTACTTCCTCTCTTGTAAACTCTTTTAGCTTCCAGTTCTGTGAGGTACCATTTCCTCAGCTCCAGTTACATTTCAGTGCAGCTTTTGGCAATTTGCTTGGCAACCACTGATCTCTCCTATACTAGCCTCTTTTCTGGAGATGATCAGACAAACTTGCTTAAATAATTCAAACAGTATATGCAGCGTTCTGGTGCTGCACCTTACCATTATGCTGTGGTTGTTTGCTTCCATGTCATATGAAGTACTCTATCATTTAGTATAGCTTCTCTTGGCTACTTCCTCCCTTATGACAACAACCTTCTTTTGCCATCATCTCCAAATAGTTACCACTCATTATTCTTTTCAAATTCTTTGTTAAATGTCCCCAGTAAATGATATATTTCATGAGACTGTTTCTCAGACCTTTGATACATGTGTGTGTACTGTGCTTGTTTCCACCCTGCTCGGATGCAGCCTTTAGGCATAACATGCAAGAGACCTTAGCATTTTCTGGGCCCACTTCCAGTCAACCATGTCTTGTCGAACAGGAAGGTAATGCAATTTTATTGACTACATTAACTGAAAAACTTCTACAGAACCTATAAGGAAAGATTCAGACGGTGTACCTCTGTAGCAACTACTTTTCTTAGCTCCTTACCTGAGTAATTCAGGATGTCCTGTGGGTCTGAGGTGTCAGGGTAGAGCTCACACTGCACAAAGCTATGGAGGAGTAGAACACCCTGGGTCCACATGAAGTCCCATTTACATCTATTTGCATGTGTTGACTGCATGAGATCACTGCTGCTGGTTTCACTATGTTACAACTGGAGTAATATACAGGCTAAATGTTATAAATCAAGATAGCATCTAAGCCTGCAACAGTTCGTATGCTAGTAAACAACAGAAGTTTTAAAGGATCCATGGCCTAAAGAGTAAGCTGTGCTCTGAAAGCATGCTAGTTCTGTTCTCTTAAGATTTGCTACCTGCTCTGTAACAAGCAGTATCAAAAGTCTGTTGCATATCTTTGTACACTAATATGAAAACTGCAGGGACATTGACATGCTCAACAGATCTGGAGAAGGAGCTGTACTTTCTGTTTATGATATAAATAAACTGCAGCAATCAAAACTTCAATTCTAAGAGAAATATGTGGCTATTTGCAACCACATCTTGAGTTATAATCACAAAGTGTTAAGTACTCTAGGGTTATGAGTGGAAGGCAGCTGTTACTATCAGAAGTGAACCACTGTGGTAGCATTATGCTATATAATCCTAACTGCAAGGTCTGACTTAGCAT
The DNA here is from genome assembly GCA_013399175.1 of Odontophorus gujanensis. Classification (NCBI taxonomy): domain Eukaryota; kingdom Metazoa; phylum Chordata; class Aves; order Galliformes; family Odontophoridae; genus Odontophorus; species Odontophorus gujanensis. The sequence goes on from VXAB01002959.1 coordinate 170,207, forward strand.
GAGGAACACAAAAGCTGCAAGCCTTGGAAAGCCTCACCTTGGAAACTTCTTGCTTGAAAGTTAAGCTAGCCAAAAGGTGGCTCTTCAGAAATCAAGAGCAATCTGCAGGACGCATTAAAAACCAGGAAGTGACTGGGCCCTGACACGAGGTCAGTCACATGGCAGTTTAATAGTGAACTGCACAGGCAGTAGTGCTGATTAATGTGCTGCAGAATGGAAGCAACACATGAAATAGGAATAATTTCTACATTGGGTTAAGTTACTTAGGGTACAAATTAGATACTGTACCTACAACCATAACTGAATCATATGCTGCCCAATTTCAGGTTTAAAACTTATCTGAAATAAATGATCTCATTTCTACAGGCAATTAGCTTCACAGTAAAACTGGATGACTGCCAGAGAGATGCAATTTGTGCAAGTCTTTTACATCCTCTTTTCCATTCACATGAGAAGTTCTGTTTTATCCTCTGTTCTCACATGTCAGCACTGGTATCTCAAAACTGCAACAACATTTTTCAGGTTAATTCTTACTCTTATGACTCTCTTGTCTTAAACTTATGGTCATGCAACATCTAGCCACTATAGGTGCTTTCGTGTATGTGAAATTCACAGCATTAGTTTTACATAAGAGTAAGATGTGGGCCATATAACAAAATCTATGCTGGTGCTCATGATGTAAAAGGATGTGAGTTTGTACTGTGTCAGCTTCTTAAGCTACAGTAAATGGTTCTGAAGGAGAAACATCCATATTGGTGGTACTGCTGTTTCTTAACCATGCTGGTTTATTTAAAGAGCCTAAACTCTGTTGCACGGTGAGAAGACCAAAATTATTCATCCACATTTATATTAGAAGTAACTGTTACAGCACCAAATGGTATTCAAGTTCCCAAAATTCTAAGCTAGGTCTCCAGCAAGAGACTTGTTCTGTTTTTCTGGTTTTCTAAGACATTTACAGCTCTTTCTGAGTTCCAATCTCTCAGAAGCTGTCAGGCTTCATCCTCTAGGATTCTTCAAAGGATCTGGGGAAGGGAGTAGCACACATGGTTACAAAAAGAATGCCTCTCATATCCACAGTTCATTTTCAGTGGATAATATATCTGATATATTTTTTATTTCTATATAGACTTAAGACAATACTGTGAGACAGAAATGTGGGTGCTATGGGTGTGGGTATAACCTGAGCTACTTAATCTAAATATTAACAACATAAAGCCACAAAAGTAGAGATTTCCACAAAGGCTTTCCAGCACTGTGCAAACTTCCGCTGCTTACGTCAGGGCCTGTAACAGTGTGGCTTCATCAGTCTTCCTGCAGCCAGCCTGAAACTACCTTAAACGTGCTGCAATCATATGTATCTCAAGTTTATCTTAAGTAGAAACAAGTTAACAAGCTCTCTGTTTTTCAAGAAGCTGAAATGACAACTGCAACAGATATGATACAGTTGCATATTTCAAAAGGATGGCAACTTTACAACCAGCAGTGCCTTCGTTGTCAGCAGTGCTGGGTTGATTTTGTGTATTTGTGTTTAAGATTAGGCTCAGATCTTTCTTTAATCACTACAGAGCTTTGGAACCCTACAAAAAATGCCTCTTGAGGAGGTATTTCGTGCCTGAAAGGGAAAGACATTGTATTCAGGGCTCAACTAAAACTGTGCATCTTAAAAGATTTTAAAATTTAAGTCAAAAGACACAGGAACATAGGGAAGAATGCACTGGGTTAAGAACAGCCCAATAATGGTCCAAGTGGCTTCGACACTTTTAAACAGGTTGAAGAATAAGACACTGAAGATGTAATGCTGTCAGTAGCTGAACTTGAGCAAAACGATACCACTGAAAGGAGCGGGTCTTGCTTCTCCTATCTCCTGACTTTGCCCCCTTCTTCATAATGCATCTGTTACTTACTGAACCTGTACTGTAGCTGGTTCAACTCACTGATCCATAAGACCATTTGTGAAGCCAAAGACACAATATTATTAGATGCATTTCCTGATTGAGCTTCCAGGATGCAACTTATACAAATAGGTGGGATGGCAATGTCAGATTAGCATGTCTTTTAGTACTTATATAGAGCACTCAGCTCTGATTATGGTCTAGTTTTCATTAGAAAAATGTGTCACTTGTGGACATTGGCTTGGAAATCCAGATCACCCACAGTAGTGTCAATTAACAGAAGAATGTGACCCTCACATGTCTTTTGCTACTGTAAATGTTATCTGTCCACAAAACGGCAGTACAGATTCAGCCTGGCACCAATTTTTGGGGCACACAAAGGTATTAAGAGAACAGAGTGGAATTTACGACTCTGATCTTCAGCAAATCACTTAATGCCCCTCTGCTGCAATTCATCACTTACTAAAATAGGGATAATGATACTTCTGCTGCTTTGTAAAATCATGATTTTTTTTATGCTTTGTTAAATCAGAGATTTCTCAGTCCTCTAGTTGCTGAGGAGACAAGAATACGCTATATTATTTTAGTTCAAAAATAAGGGTTATTTTAATATTTTTATGTATGTGTTTTTTCTTCTTCATTTGCAGAACTTCTGACAGGATAACTTCCTTTCAGAAACTTTGATTTCTCTTTCACATCCTTGTGAACTTTTCTCCATTTCTAAGCCAAGGCAGTTATGGCTGTGGCCCTGTCTTGTATCTCACTGTGTGCATACCTCACTCCTTCAGATTATTCCCGAAGCTCCAGGGATTTCAGCGCCGCTGATACGTACCTTGCTAACAAGCTTACACCCTTTCCATCAGTCACCATCACGAACTGCTGCGATGTTCCCCCAGAAAACTACTGTTTCTGGTCTCTTTCAGCAAAGCGCAGTCGGCGAGTATACCATTCGAAGCCTTCCATCCCAACGGCTCCTTTGTCCCCTCGACCGTCTCGCGACGCGTGGGCTGTACCACAGCCACTCAGCGGACTAAAGCACGCCCCTCCGCCGCCGCCGGACGGCTGCACGCCGCTCTGCCCTCGGAGGTCCCGCGGCCACCGGCGCTCCCCCACCCCAGCACCGGACCGGCGCGGCGGCCTTACCCGCGTCTCCGCGCGTGTCGCTCTGTCTCTGCCGCCGCGCCCTTCCCGTGTTGGCTGCCCCGCCTCGTCCCGCCGCGGGGCCGCCTCTCAGCGCTCGTCGCCGCTCTTCTCGCCAGCACTTACCTGGGACTGCCTGAGGGAGAGATGCTTTGCTTGCTGCCGTGGGAACCAGGCTGTGCAAAGGGCTGTGCTAACCCCTTTCCCCACCTCTCAGTTGCAAGCTGCAGCAAAGGGCGATGTGCTTTCCTCCCGTTCTGAGCATCTATGCTCAGGAACTGAGCTATGCAAGTGGAAAATGTATACACATATAGAGAGAGAGAGACTTTATAGATAAAGTGCTGCTCTTAACAATTTCTGTCACTGTAGCACTGACAGTTGCAAAATGCTGGCTATCATTTACACACTGTTTTTGATCCAAGGCCCAAGCAGTTGGAGGTTGTGGTGGGAGCACTGCTGTGGCAGAACTTCATACCTGACAAGCCTGCTGCGCAAATTGGTGTTCTTGGTCGTTTGCCAGCACAACCTGGCACCAGATGCAGCTCGGCCAGTCTAAACATCAAGTTTTCTAGCCACTGGGCTAATCAAGGCTAGCAAACAGCCTTTCTTGTTTTCTAAGAAATAGACCTCTGGCTATTGGGAAACTGCCCTAATTATCTTAAGCAAATTACTGGTATCAGAATGCCAGTGAGTTTTTTCATCAATAGTTCTTCTGAAGCCCAGCCCTGTCCTTTTTGCTTTTATGGCCTGAAGGCTGACCTTTAGAAAGAAACAACATAACCTTTTTTACAAAGGCCAGATTTCTACTCCGAGACCATCTTCTGCTGACAAACAAACAAACAAAAAAAGTTAAAACAGAAAGAAGTTGTTTACAAACTAGAGATCAGAGGGCTATGCTGAGTGGTATCTGTTGCTTGTTCTCACCTTTCTTTGTGTGGTATTATATAAATGCATTCTGCATTTTAGCCTGTCCCATCTCCCTGACTGCATGCTGGAAACAATTAAGTTATGTTTGAGGGAATGGATCCGGCATTCTCTTCTTTAAACAGCCCATGTGGTTAGAGGAACAAAACACACTGCCATATAAGGTGAAATAAAAATAAATCTGCATGAAGGAAGTCTGTATTTGCTGTCTTGAAATTAAGCAGTTGTATTCTTCTGAACAGGAAAAGATAGGATGTTCTTCCATTTCCTTGGCAGGATCCACCACTATTGTTTGTTCAGTTACCATAGGAAAGAGGATGCAACTCTGGGAAAGGCAGTGAGCTGCTGCAAGACACAAGATATCAGACCTGTCAGAAAAGAGTTGCTTTAATGTAGTTTCATTGGTTTACATTGATTTATTGACAATTGGCAATGTAGTTTTATTGGTTAACATTGATTCACTGACAACTTTCAGGTTGTTCGAGAAAGAAAGCATTACAAAGCTTTTAACAAAATAGCTACCTCTCTTGTAATCACAATACAGTTGTAAATAATTCATATGCATATCTCCACACTCACTGTTTTTCATTTATGTCACTATTCTGTAAGCTCACAGCTACAAAAGGCATTATTTTATTTTCCTTGTTTGGCCAGCAATAACAATTGCCTCAGTCAGGCCTGCGCACCACTGCACTGCAAAACTGCCAAACCATGAATGAGCTATAGCTTTGTTGCTGGAAGGAACAGCTGCCTTAGTACAGCACTCTGTGCTGTTTATTAAGACTTGCAGGATATACGAGCTCTTCCAAGACTGATTGATTGAGTGGGTGAGAGATTTTACTGGTGCCCCTCACCTGCCTGTCACATATAAGTGGTTTCACTTTTATCTTTTTGTATTACTGCCCAGAAGTATAAATGATATTAGCCCCAGGAATGCAAAGCATCTCTGAAGTGTAACTAAGCTGTCTTTTCCCAAATAACTTATGGTAGAGAATCTACAAAGAAACATACCAGCAGTAATACTCAATTCAGAAGTCTCACTGCTAAATTCTTTATGTGGAGGTAATAACACTGAATATATTCCACATGGATATGTGTTTTTCTTTCCTGTGCAATGTCTGTGTCTTTCATATTAATTCCTGAACTGTCACATGAAAGTGGAGAACTATGAGCATGTGAGAGTGATTGATGAATCCAGCACAGTTAGGGAGCTCTTTGGTTTTCTGTGTTCTTCAAACCCTTTATCAAGGCTGCAATAACTCTGAAAGCATGAGCACGAACAGCTCATCCAGCTGTGCTCATATTGGCATTGTTTGGGACACATGAGAGAAAGGAATGTATGTCATGGGAACTGTTAACTAAACATGCTGGCAGATTGAAAACTTTCCCAGGAATACCTGGAAGGAAAAAGAGAAATTTGTCACAGCATGCCATCAAGCATTTCCTGGAGTACCTCCGGTTAATGAAATGCTAAGGACCTGGATATGATTCCCCAAACAATCTACTGTCAAATCCACATAAATAGCAGTGCCAGTGGGGATTTGGCTTTATAGATGTGGATGATTATCACCACTGCAGTGTGGATGCTCCTGGACTGGCTTAACGAGTACATGGTGCATTAATATCAGGACTGTGGATGTACTCAAGAGATCTGGTGTGCATTTACAGTACAAATAGTGATATACTGTGATATGTTGGCTTGGAATGTCTTTGAAGAGATGGTAGCACACTCATCATAAATTGTAGCCATAAAGGGGCTTGACTATCACCCAATAATTTGATCACTGTTTTTTTCCCAAGCTCTACAGTAAACCCAAATAATTGAACTATAGCAGAGATTTCACCAAAACTCTTACATTTTAAATTGTTTTGAATTATTGCTTACAAGATCATTGGCTATATATTGTATTTAGAGTCCTACACGATGTTATGTGTGAAAACCCTCCACTGTTCCAGTGATAGTTAATGCTGCCCCTTGTGCAGATCCACTTGAGATAGTCTCTTCCAACAAGATCTTTGGATTCACTTCCTGACAGGAACTCAGCCTGGCCCAGTTCACAGGATGATGGATGCACAGTGAATGAGACATCTGTTCAGTATTGGTCTTTATCTCTTCTAATATGTGTGTGACTGTGACCTTTATTTACTGTACAGTCTAAATCAGAATGGGTTTATCGATCTCCTCATGAGGAGATTGTGTTCATCACTTGAGTAAACATTTTATAAATATTCATGAATTTTCCTTCATAGCTTCCTGTATGACAAGAAGATATTAGTACTTCCACTTTAAATATAAAGAATTGAAACAACGGAAAATAAGCACCATAATGTGAAAGTGTCTGCTAGTGATTCAGTCAATGCACTGTTTGAATGATTTAACATTTGCTTTTCTGAGTATATGTTTACAATGCAAGGTATATTCTGTGCATAATATACACAACTTGCAAATCTCGAGTGAGGTAGAGCAGGTACATAAATATTATCTTGGGACCCTTCCTGAAGGTCACCTTCTATGTGCTGAGCCTATTCTGATATTGCAAGCATGCCATACAATTTGGTTCATAAGTGGACTGAGCTTTATCTTAAAAGCAATTCGGTGTTTTACTCTTACTACTGCAGGAGAAATACAACTGTGAGGGTTAAGAATTATTTTCTGCTTTCTGAACTGAACTTCATACCCATTTGGTCTTTTACCAGCAGCAACTACTGTTTTAAAGGTTTATGTTATTCTTTTGCTTCCTAGTATTTATCTGTCCACATTTGTTTTGCTAATGTTAACATGATAAGAGTGAATTATATCTAAATGAGAGAAGACTAATGAAATTGGAATACGAGTGTTCACCCAAAGGTGTAATGCAGTTTAACAAATCTATGCAGACCTTATGTAATATTGGATAAACTGCCAGCTTTGTGTAGACAAGTTTTAAAGGAGTTCTTGATGGTAGTCATTTGTACAGTGCTCACACTTTGTCTCTCATCATATTCCTGCAGCTCCTTATCTTGGCATTACTACTTTCTACAATACAGAAGATGAATTGGTTATCTATGAGTCTTCAGCTTCAAACAGTCCAGGTTCACTCTCTTGCTGAATTAACATAGGCCTACTGAATGGGAAGACACATAACAGATCCTTTTTATAAATCATTGTTTCCTACCTTATTCCAGGCTTTCATAAAATTTTCATACATTTCATAAAATACAGAAGAAATGATGATTCTTATTTGATGTTAATTAAGTTTGCAAACATGATGCAGTAAGTCCATAAACTTAAAGAATTCCTATACTGCCTGAAGGAGCAGTATGACATTTCTATCTTGTACTTGTGCATGAGCCAGAGAAATTTTACACTTTTTCAGATGGTAGTTAATGCTTTTAGGTAAATCAGAATATTTTTTTTTTTGTCCCTAGAAAGAGAGATGACACATAGGCAAGTGGAAATAAAATGGCTTGACTGTCTGAATTACCAATGTCTAAACCATGAAAAAATCATCTGTCTTTGCAAAAAAGTATGAAGCATGTCTCTCTATTTTTTGTATCTTTGTTTATCTGAGGTAGCAGAGGATAACTGTTGGGCTTCTCAGTCTCTCGCTGAAGAAAATGAGGAATTGCAGTAAAATAATTCAGAGCAGATTTTGCAATGGGATGATGGGTCATGAAGGTCATAAAACTGCAGCAACAGCACAATAGTTAAGAAAGTTTGAAAAGCTGATAACCATAAGGACTCTTACAGCTGTTCCCCAAAATCTACTTTTCTAATACATACATTAACATTTAGATGAAATCTCACTGCGCTTTCAAATTCATTCTTCTGACCTCCTTTTCCTCCATAATGTATTTCTTTTTATTCCTCAAGAGCAGAACATATGCCCTGTTTGATATCATATTACCATGTATTTCCCAAGAAAAAAGGATTTCCAGCTTTCTGGACATACACTTGGCTTGCTGCCATGGACATACTTTTCCCAAAATACGGGGGAACTGAAGGTTTTTATCAATGTTAATTAAAGGTCATAAGCACAATGATGTAAAGCCTCGAACTTAATGGATTCCTACACTATTCATACAACAGTCAGACAGTACTATCTTAATTTTTCAGGTGAAGAAACTTAGCCATATGAAGATTAAATGGGTTGTCAGTGTCTGGGAAATATTGTAGTGGCAGAGTTGGCATTTTTTTCTGTTCAGAGACGAGTACGTTATTCACACAATCCAATAAAACAACAACAACAACAACAACAACAAAACAACAAAGAAAAGGAACAGATGTTAAAAATCCTTTCAAGAAAGTCATATGTCTAGAGTACACTAACAGATTCCATTTTCCTGGGCTTGAATACAGAGATGCATTCACATGATTTGTTTTTCAATAGGAGTCTCTAATGCCTTAAGTGATGTTTATTCAATTATAATTCCCCATGAAAGACGAAAGGGCAGAAATAGGAAGTAGATGTGAAAAGCCACTCCCTATATGTAACCTAGACACCCCAGGAAAGTCCAGACATTCTAGCCAGCATTCAGTGCTGCCAAAATGAGCATAGACTGACAAAATCTTGTAAATCCAAGACCATCTGACCTGGTAAAAAAAGATCTGTACTAACAAAAACACTCTTAACATAGATGTGACTGTAATAGAAAACTGTGCTTCTACTTCAGTCTGGTAAAATTACCTTCTTTTTTTATGCCCTCATTGCAACTACCTCTGCCAGCAAAGAGTTTTTCCAGCACAAGGTTTTGATCAATTGCTGTTTTCACTGCCATAGAATAACAGATGATAAAAATAAAATATAGTGAAAATATAGTAGAATTCAGATCAGAGCCATATAATAAATACAGTCCATGGATTCCTTGTGTGATTATTATTTGTGTTTATTATTTTAAGAATACTTTCTCCCCACTGCTGTTATGACATGTTGGTGCAACTAGCTATGCAGCATATTCCAGTGTTGACTAATTGTTGCTTACTAATAGGGCTAAGAGTCCTCATAATCTACCTCAGGGCATTTTCTTTTATCTTTTCTCATGTCCAAAGAATTTTGAAAAGCATCAACAGGTTATTAGCATTCATTATTAATATTATAATCTTAGGGCTAGGATTAGAGAAGGAGACAAGAATTTGACTTATATTTTTAATACGTGGCCTGAAAGTTACCATTACTTTTCTGTTGCTTCCCTTTTGCATACCAGCCATTCCAATCGTTAGACCTTAACCATGACAAGTAAAAGTCCAGTATTGACACGTAGATGGTTTTTTATATTCAGCTTACCTAGCAATGTATTCAGTTTACCTAGGATTCTTAAATGTGAGAGGAGGAATGTGTAAAAAATGGAATGAAAACAATAGACCTTTCCTATAAAATGGGAACAATAGATCAGATGAAAATTAACTCTTCAGCATGTTCCCTGAACTCAAGGCAGGAGCTGTAGAAAATGAGAATTAGGAGAATATTAATAGATAGACTATAAATCAACTCCAGAACTTAATAGGACCAAATGCTAAATATAGTGAGCCTGCAGATATTTCAGCTGCTGAATAATAAAGGTAATGATGCAGATGACAGATTATGAAGAGCAAATAACTAACAATGTTCTGCAAATCAATGTCATGTTGTTTATCCAGCCCCACTTATTAGCTTGACTGATTGGCCAGTGTAAAAATTAAATGAAGATACATTATTTTCAATCTTCAGCTGTAGGATACCACTATGTGCATATTTATCAGTAAGCTTCTACAAAAGCTTTTTAGATTCCTGGTTTAGTATTTAAAGTGGCTGACTGATTTAAATCCATTTGAAAAGTTTCATTTCCAGACTAATTTCATCTGACCTAAGCCCAGGCTGCCAGCAGGAGTAGTTTTGTCTTCCCCCTCACTCCCAGCCACAAAGTTCTCTTCTGTCAGAAGCAGTGCTCTGTTGCAACTTGGCTGAAACCTAACCCATGACAAAAACAAAGAAGTGCAAGAAGAACAATTCAGCCACATCAGTTACATCCTGCAGTTGCAGTTTTATCCTGCAGTTCACAGGCACTCTAATGGGAAAGAAGGTAGAGCTGAGACAGGGACAAAGGGAACAGCAAGACCTCCATTTCAATGCCATTGTGTATTTAGCTAAGCTTGATCTGAACTGCAACCTCATGTTCCTTCTGCATTTAAAAGGCTTTAGTGGCATCTCTATGTTGGTGAAATATGCAGTAATCTTTCTGTTTGTACAGACATACCAATTTAACCGTTCCTTGGGGGACAGTTTATACAGATGCTCCCTCCAACTGGGTATCTGTAGAGCAATATAAAACATTCCTATTCTATAATATTTAGCAATATAATATTAAGAGATTCTGGTTATTAAATTATTTCCAATAAATATTTGTGGGTCAATCAATCAATGATTCAGCAGCAGTGTAGATAATATAACGTAAAGTTCATACTTCTAGTTCACTTTTTCTTGTCATCTTGGAGTCTCTTGTCGATCTACTTATCTTACAAGTTTCCTGACCTGTCTCTGATTTAGTGGTTACTTGACAAAATACATTCAGAGAGGTAGGGTGGGTTATGGCTGCTGTGTTATGGGACCATGACAAGGTGGAACTTGTAAGGCCTAAGACATGATGATGGATCCAAATAATGCAAGTCCAGACAAACTCCGAATTGCCAGTGCCAGCCTTGTTTGCTGCATTACTTTGTCATTTTATATGGGCTCGGATATATGGATTCAGCTAACCCAGCTCTGACTTCCTTACTCAGTCCCACCCCACTCCTCCTATCTCAGTTTACCAAATAAAAGTGTTGATCTTAAACTATACATACATGACAACTGAAATGCTTTATTCTTCAACCTGGAAAAAAAAAATCCAAAACCAACCAACCACCACCAACAAAAAGCAACGAAAAATCTATTTTGAAAGGTGTTCGCTGAGATTTCGTCAGGATGTGTCATTTGTGTGCTTCTGTCTTTCCAGTGTTACATCTTTGCTATGTTGAATTTGTCACATATTTGGTCCCTTTCTACTAAGCAGGACACTTGTGAGCTTTCTCCTTATCCCCGTGCTATTTAATTTCTTCCTGAATCTGGACTTCCTTTGTATTTCTCCTTTGTATTTCTTCTGCTTGGTCTCTGGAACTGTCTTGCTTGGAGCAGAAGCTCCCTCTGCTGTTCTGATTTGTAGTAAGCAATGTGGTGCTGTTAGAAATTAGATCGGTTTCCAATCATCTAATAAAGCATATTCTGTGTGAACGAAGGAAACTATTATTCAAAATGATCTATAGTAATATTTGTTTTTCTTGCAATTGCAACTATTCCTGAATTTAACACCAGGATAAAGCAATTTCATGGTAATAAATTTAAATACATTTCCCAAAAACCTGTATTAAAAATCTGGTCTTTCAGCAGTAGCAAACCTTGAGAGGAATCGAAAGTTTACAGTCAGTAAAACCTGAAATCAATTCCTCTACATCTGTTTCTTCTCCAGAACTCCCATGCACCGTGCTGCTCCTCATATCCCAGTGGCTGGAGAAGATGTGCTGCAAACTGACTTAACCAGTCTGGGGTTTTCCACAGCCCTCATACCCACCAGTCCAGACCTGTAGCTGCTTTTGTGTTCTCAGGGCCTGGTACTGTGCTTACACATGTATGATCTTATGCCAGTGAACCAGTCAAGGGGTTTTAGTGAAATAAGGTCTGCCTACAAGAATTCCTTCCAGTACTTGAAGGGATCTTGAAGTAGGAAGGGGACCAACTTTTTATTTTTACCGTCTGATTGTGACAGGACAAGGGGGAATGGTTTTAAACTGAAAGAGGGGAAATGTAGGTTAGATGTTAGAAAGAAATTCTTTACTCAGAGGGCAGTGAGTCACTAATACAGGCTGCTCAGAGAAGCTGTGGATGACCCATCTCTGGAGGCATTCAAGGCCAGTCTGGATGGGGCCCTGGGCAGCCTGACCTGGTGGGGGGCAGCCCTGCCCATGGCAGAAGGTTGAAACTGGATGGGCTGTAAGATCCCTTCCAACATAAGCCATCCTATGATTCTGTGATTATGACTTTATATCAGTTTCTGTGCAGTGCCTTGTGTACTGTTTTTCTCATACAAGTGATTAGGAGTTTACTGCTTATTCATGTCCTCATTCAAATCAACTTAAGGCACAGAAAGCTTGTTGCTAATGTTAAAAGCTGTTCCACGTGCCCAGTCCCAGGATGGTTGGCTTTCATCTCAGTTTGGCAAAGCAGAGGTAAGAAATGAATGGTTCCTGGTGAACACTGTACTGGCAGCATAAACTCCTGCACTTAGTATTTGTCCCAGCTTTTCTGGTTTCGCTTAATATGAAGACCTTTTGTTTGCTACTGCAAGCTCTGACATTACTCCTGCGTGATAGGTAGAAGTTAGGCTGTTAAAAAATGAAAAGTAAAGCTGCAAAACAGGGAGAACTTCACAACAACACAAGTGTTACTGCACAGAATAATCTCTGAAATACTGGGAGTTCTGACACTGCCTGCAGTCTGAATCATAGGACTGTTGAACATCTCGGGTTGGAAGGGACCCACAGCTATCACTGAGTCCATCTCCTTGCTCCGCAGCGTCCAAACACACCCTGAACTCTGACAGATTGGGATCATGACTGCTGCCTAGGGCAGGCTGCTCCATGCCCATCCTCCGGTGCAGGTCATTTCCCTAACACCCACCCTGATTCTCCATGCCGCCCCCTGGGGCTCTGTTGCTATCACAAAGAGCTGAGCTCAGCGCTGCCCGGGCCTCGAACCCGCGGAGTTCCCAACGGAAAGGCGGGCCTTCGCCTGCGCGCGTTGCGCGCACGCGCGGAGACGCCGGACAGGTTGCGGGTGCCGGCGGCCGCCGCGGGGACGGGCGGAAATGCTGCAGCTGCTGGAGAAGCTGCCGCCGGGGCGGGCTTTGGAGGTGCGCTCCTGCTTCGTGCGGGCACCGGGCCTTCACCGCCGGGGAAACAGGTGGTGGGGCGGGGGAGCGTGCGGCGGGGCCCCGTGCAATGGGAGCAGGCCTCCGGTTGGGGTGAGAAGGGCAGGGCGGTGCGAGCTCAGTGCGTCCTCGCTTTGCTCTGCGTATAGCGGTGCGTTGGCTTTGAGCAAAGGGGAGGGGCGGTAACTGAGCAGCCTGCTGCAGCCCAACAGTGGGAGCGGGGTGTTTTGAGACGCGTACCGCATTGTTTCAGTTCCTTCATAACGTAATTGATGGCATATGCGGCCGTGCGTATCCTCGATACCAGGATTACAGCGGCGTTTGGAGCTTGGCAGAGTGGGTGGAGGTTTTGGAAGAAACAAGGATGTATTTCAAAACTGCAGTTGGCAAAAGCCTAACTGATGAAGAGGTAAGGGCTCATCACGGGTTGAGTTTGACTTTGAAGAGATGATTCTGGGATGATAAGCTTTGTATTTCATTTAGTCCTAAAATATTTTTGTAATGTTGCATTTAAACGGTAGCAGACTAAATCTGAGTAGCTTCAGGTCAGATGGGAAGTGAACAGTGTGTAGAGATAAAATGAGTAGACTTCTAAAAAAAGAGAATTGGACGCCATTTTTATTAAATAGTGCTGAATAATACTTGTTAAAATCCTGCTGCAGTTACTTAAATCTTAAGTACTGTAAAGTTAAACTTGTTTTGCTTAAAATACAAAACTTGTTGATGTTCATTAGAACTATAAACAGTTTGTGCTCTTGTTTGCTGGAAAACAGTGACTGGGTGTTAATCCTGAAAATATTTAGGCTTTGAATGAACCATGCCTCACAGGGACTGTTATTCAAGGGCATTCTAGTGTGTGTAACTTCTGGAAGTAACTTCTGGAAAAACTTGTTCCTTTGTCATGTATCTTCTCATCTTCTGCTCCTTGCTAGTCTTTAGGCTACTTGCTGGTAGTTGGATCAAATAAAGATACTTGTGTATCCATAAGAACATCTGTACATCAGTATGTTTCATCTGAGCAAATGTCTTTGGTCTCCATTCTGACATCCAGAAACTTACAGAGCTCAACGTGTTGGTTGTGTGTGTGATTCTAGCATGGCATCTAAGAAGGCTTCGGTGTCTTGCTTCTTTTAATACAAAGGATTGTGTGCATCAGCTGTGCATTACTGCCAAACAAGAGCATATTTTTTTTTTGCATTGCTGTAATAAATGCTGGCTATGTATCAGACGTGGAGAACAGCCTTTGAGAGCAACATGAGAAAGATGAGGCTATGGTATAGTATAACAACCATTTAGATAGGAACTTGGATATGTACAGGTATCCTACAGGCTATTACAGGTGGTACATCTTATTTCTTTGGTCCATAATTTAAGCAGTCATAATGTTTTATTCTTGCAGGCTATTCAGCAGATGAATGAGTTAAATGCAAACAATCAAGAAGCAATTGTAAAATGTCTAAAGGGCAGAAAGGAAGAAATCAGGAATGCACTTGTAGAAACAGTAAATGCGATCTCATCTGCCCAGCTGCAGGATTTTGACTGGCAATTAAAGGTAAGAGTTTTTTTTAATGATGCTTGAGTATAAGAAGTGTTCCACAGTGAAGAAGTAACTTTATATACTCTCCTTGGTAGGCCTGCTAATGCAGGCATAACTATTCTAATGAAGTGACTTCCAAATTCACGTGCTTTCACTTTTAAAGAGCCATGATCAAATATGTCATTGCCTTTTGTCTAGCGTATGCAAATGTCACAGCTCAGTCATTTTAACAAATTATTTTGACAAGTGTTTTGCTTATCAAGAGCGTTTTTATTATATTGCTGTTGTTTTGTTTAATTCTTTTTTTAAATAAAACTGCAAAGATGACTGTGAGCAGTTAGTCATGTGATATTCCGTTTTGTTATGTGGATGTTTGTTCAGCATCTGTTCAGTATCAAGTACAGATCTGATGCTGTAAAAAGACTAAGAACTTAGTGGCTCCTCTCTAACACTTTGTTCTTTCATTAACCTTCCTAGCTTGCTCTGTCCAGTGATAAGATCTCCACACTGCAAATGCCACTTCTGAATCTTGATTTGGATGTGAGAGAAAATGATGAAATTAAACCAATTTCTATAGAAATGAATAAGGAAGAGCTGCAGAACCTAATAAATGCACTGGAAGCTGCTAATAAGGTAATGATGTAATCTTTCTGAGCTCTTGTGCACTGAGTTGTTTAACTGGAATTGTTCTTGGTATATTAAACTGGAATTGTTCTTGGTATATACTTAAATTATATACCAAAGTAAATAATTCACGGATAAGATGATTGTGGAGTTGCAGAAAGGTTTACATAGGGCAGACCATGTATATCTATTTACGTACATCTTTGACAGACTTTTTTTTTTTTAGCACAGTTTATTTGACTTCTGTAGTTTCAGCATGCCATATGTCTGCTTGAAGGTCTCTGTGAGAGCTGTGGGACGTTGTCATCTCCATAGGAGAAGACAAGGAGAAATTCACTTTAGAAATGGTGCCCCTGGTGATGCTTTGTTGGAAGGGAATTGCACTGGAACTGGAAGATATGTTACTTTTTATGGTTGTGTGAAGCTGAGAAGTGGTTTCTGTGCAGTAAGTGCTAAAGAAAGTAGCTGGAAGTAGTAACTATGTGAAGCTGTACAAGAGATCTGTCAGAGGGATGATGTATTTTCCAGAGGGAAGATGTGTTTATACAGTTACACATATGGTAACAGACAGCATGAAGCTTTATTTCCTATATTACTTAAGTCTTTTGTTTCATTCAACTTTTATCTTATTCCTTTTCTTCTCTTGAAGGTTGTCTTGCAGCTGAAATGATGGAATTCATATTACTAACAAAGTCTGATGGTGATGCTTTCCCCATCGACTTGAAAAAGATAATAGAAACATTATCTGCAAAGTTGAAAACTGTTGATGCTCTGAAGTACTGAACTGAGAAGGCAGTTATGACTAGTGACCAAATAAACTGTTCGTCCTTTTATGAAAACAAAATACTTATGTTAGAATGAAAACATCAAAATTGCTTTTAGTATTAAAGATTTTTAGAACACTGAAAAAGTAAAACCTATGATGTGCCATATTTGTTCTGGTTGGATTTTGGGAGTGACTGCACAGGTACCAAATAAAACTAAGGAGTCTTAATTGCATTATCCGTACCTATGGTGCCACAATAACGAAGAACATGACAACATATTTGTAGCATTAATGTATTTATACTTGTAAATAGTAAATAAACTGACTGTATCTGTGAATTGTTGGGATCAGTTGTTTTTTAATGTATTAGTCACTAAACTCAGAACCATTTTTAAATGGTAGGAATAGATAAAGTAGCAAATTTTTCAATAGAAGAAGAAAGTATCTAGCTGATAGCTGCATTTTAAAAATTGCTTACAATAACTAAACACTATTTCAGACTTTGTCTTAGTAATACAGAGTTGAAGAAGTGTACAAAACTGCATCTTAAATTTGGTAGCAAGTTATGTAAAAATGGATTTGCAATTACACTAAAGGTATGCTGTGGTATCTCATATTTAGTATCATCTTTTCTTTGTTCTGCCCTTTGCTGCAGCAGTGAGCAGAAGAGACTGCAGAATCATTTTCCAATTGGTATTTTTTGAAAAGATGAAACAATTTCTGTTATGATTTGACAGTAATTAAGATACAGTGAACTGTTTTGTTTGTAAATGTGGGATTTCACTGTAAGAGTATTGTTCATGTAATCATGCAAATGATGTTTTTGATAGTGGGCATACTGTGATAATCTGTGAATGGCTAAAGAGAACAGTTAAGAACTAGGACCCTAAGTATTGCTGACACAGGTTAGCATTTGAAGAAACATGTGTGCTGACCTTGAATCTCTACAAGGAAGCAAGTCTTTCTGTTTTAGGCATAAAATGGCCTCCAGTAGGTTGAAAGGAAATGGACCGAACAGAATAAAGAAGAGCATTTGCTACTCTGTATCTCTTTGCACTCTCTAGCATAAGGTGGTTTTGTTCTGTCTCTGCTCAGAGAAGCAGGTACTTCTGGAGCAGGAGAGGGCTGTTTCAGAATGTACATTTGTATTGTCTCATAGAACTTAAAAAGATCATCAGGACTTTAAAAGATCATCAGGTCCAACCTGTCATGGGAAAAAGCCTAGCTGCAATTGCGTAGCACCATGATAGGGATTCCACATCCCTGGGGAGGTTGTTCCAGTGACTGATTGTTCCACTGTAAAAAGTCTTTCCCTCAAGACAAAACCTCTTACAATGCAACTTGCACATGTTTGGGAGCAGTGTATTTTGGGTCCTGCAGTTGTCTGTGGCAGTGAAGGGTGCAGCTGTACTCTCCCACATGACTGAAGTATAACTTCTCTTTACTGAGCTCATGCCTCTTCTAATCATTCTTGAATTTTCACATGTAAGAGTCACAGTTTTAAGGACTTTGTGGAACAGTGGTATCTCCAAATGGAGCATATATTCAAGTGGAAAAAGGGAAAAACAACTATCTTAAAGATATTTTGGTTTCCTGGGGGTTTTATGGCCCTGCTTTGCCAAGCGCCCTTTCTGATGAAGCCTGTGCCTATTCAGTGTGCTCCTGCCATAGTGGTCCCTGCCAGAGGGGGTCCTTTTGTGCTGCAGGCTGGCACTGTTGGTTGTGTACTTGGGGCCTTGGACATCGTGGCAGCTCAAGAACATTTCTGAGCTGCTGACATTGTTTCTTATATTGAGTAGGCTAAGCAGCATGTTTCCATGGGGCTCAACAGGCTGCCCAGGGAGGTTGTGGAATCTCCTTCTCTGGAGATACGCAAGACCCGCCTGGATGCCTACCTGTGTGACCTGGTGTAGGGAACCTGCTTTGGCAGGGGTGTTGGACTCGATGGTCTCTAGAGGTCCCTTCCAACCCCTATGATTCTATGATAATAGATTCCTAAGCCAGCCCAAGCTGTCTCACAGATGGGTGATGAAAATGAAATGTTCCAGTCTGTCATTTTTATACAGTTTTTGTGCTGTGGGTTAGTTTCAAAAAGAGTTTTTGTAATGGTGGATTCATCATATGAAGAACATGTAGGTACATGTGCATTATATCAGTTATTGTATAAAGCTTGTGATGTAAATTAATTCTGGAGAATGAATCTGTTGTAGAGATGGAAATCTCTGCTCCCCATGCCATACCCTGAGTTTGTTCATCTGCAGACAGACTAATAATCCATTTTACTTAAGGAAATCTTATATGCAATTGCATTTTTTTATGCTGTTACCAGAAGTACTTATTTCAAATATATATATATATATTGTGCTGTTGTTCATTACATTGTTTTATGCACTCAAGAAAAGAACTGGAAACTGCAACTGGCATGTATGTGTCTGGCACAAAGTGTCTATGTATACACATAGATTTTTCAATATTATTGCTTTTTTTCATGTACGAGTGATTGAACATAAATGGTTGCATTACTGCAAAGGATTTACTTTTTCACTCATCTTTGGATGAAGATCCTTACTACTTGTTTGTAGTAAAACCTCATGAAGACTTCCTAGATATTTCAAATTCCCAGGTATTTAAATTTCCACTTTAGCTCATAGAAAGGAAAAACACAACAGAAAACAGCTCTTATGTGAAACTTTTTAAGACTTGGTCTTGGGACATGTATGTTACATTTGCCTTTTGTAAGCTGCAGCCTTGCACCTGCCCCAAATATATCAAAATCAATACCAAGACTGTCAGCAAATACCTTCATACAGAGGAAAAAAAAAGTCGCCTGTTTACCATATGTAGTCTAGTATACCACCTCTGTGATATGCTTCACTTTGTTTATGCTCTGAGCTTCAACTCTTTAGCATGATGTAGGAGAGCTAGAAATTGGCATAATAACCTACAACAATGTTGGAGTACATTCAAAGAGAAACTCCAAGATGAGCACACAGTCCTCAAGGAGTGTGGTAGAATATACATATGTGCTGGAAGGCAGCAGAAGCCTCTATTCCCTCTGTCAGCACAAGATACACCTCTCATCACCTGGGGAGGAAATGATGCAGGATAAGACTGGCACATTTACACTGTACCACTCAGAATCCTTTCTCACTGAAAATGAAGTGAGGGGAGATGTCTGTAAAAAGCCTCCCTAGAAAGCAGTGGACAATAAATAAATAAATAAATAAATAAAAACCTTCTAGTAGGAGAAATAAAGTCGCCACAGATGGTCACTCAGTTAGGTTTAGCAAGTGAGTCTTTGCAACACAGTAAAATGAGCATTCAAGAGGAATGTAACAGCTCCCATCACCTTGCATATTCTGGGACAGGGAGGCCAGCTGGTCCCAGACCAGTTTTGTTTGGTGTTTGCAATGTTTACTTGAGATATGGGCTACCCAGGTTCTACTTTTCAGGTCACATCTTTTAATTTAAGCAGAAGGATATTCTAAGCTAGGGTTTCCTACACTCTGGAGGAATGCTTCAACTATAAATGACTCTCAAATTCTGACATTTTCTGTGGAAAAAAGCAGAGGTCTCAGATTGCTGTGTAAAATGAGATATTATTTTAATTATTAGAAGTTTTTGATGGGTCAGCATTTTCTCCTCAGTTTTACTGAAGAGCTACATGAGCTGCCTTTGATTGCATAATCTAATATGTAAGCTAATTTACTTAGCGCTGTAACAGTGGTGACAGCAGTGCAAGCATCGTTAGGCAGTATTATGGCTTCTTTCTTGTAAAGACAACACATAAGTGCTTACAATTTAAATTGATTCACGGAGATTTTTCTCAAATTAATATGTCCTGACAGTTTACTACAAGCCAAGCAACGTATGAGTTCTTAAACTAAGTGTTATGAATTATCCTGTTATCTTTTTTTAAATGGGTTTTATTTGAATCATTATAGGTAGGTTGAGTTGTATACATCACGAAGCAATTCAGAGCCAAGAGCCTTACAAACACCAGGGGCATCAAAAATCACATCATTTTTGCCTTTAGAATGTGTGCATAAATGTGACTTCCTGAGATATCTATGATGCTGATCTAGCACGGACTTCAGGCTGAGTATACTGGCAGTAGAATGGTAGAGGAAGGCTATGCTGAAGGCCCTAGGATTACATTACTAACCTGTTCAGAGATGAGTCCTATTTATCCATAACTTTGGCAGTTTTCTCAGTGACATTTTCCTCTGACAAACAGACAAGGAGATAGAAGCAGTGTTTATATTTTATTCAGAGAAACAGAAAGCTTGTTAAATACATTTTTTTCCTGTGTGTTAAAATATAAAATGGTATGTACTGTGAAACTAGGGTGCCCTTAATTTCACCTTCTTCAGTCTGTAGTGCAAAGAACCTCTGCGTACAGAACAGCAGGATGATATCATTTTCTGACTGGTCTTTTCTGTGCTAATATCCCAGTCAGTCTCCTCCTCACATATATAGTGTTTTTGTTATCTGGTGAAGGAAGTCAAACTCTTTCCGCTGGGAAGGTTGCACATCAGATGGAAACAGTGTCTTCACAAAGACAGGAAGCACAGTTACTATCTTCTGTTGGTTATAGGTCCCTGCCTGTATATGCAATATGAGTTAAGAACGAAAGGGAATAAAATATCCCATAGTTGTATGTACATACAGCTGTACTTCTTTTGAGATCTGGAGAGGCTCTGCCCTGCTCTGGTACAGACCATCGTAGTATCACTGAAAAATCTCAGAAGCTGATGGAGAGCAGCTGGGAACTGTCTTCACTGGGATCAGACAAGCTTACTGAGTCCCTCTGTTTCCAATCACACACATTCTGCCTGCCAAAAACAGGAGTCCTGCTGTTGGACATCAGCATTGTCATGCTGAGTAAAGTGAGTGCTTCCAAAATAACCCGTTGATGTGTCTCCCAGAGTGATAACAAACTCCACTGATATCTGTTCAGGCGTCTACATCTGCATATGTATATCTCTATATGTGTGTAATTGTGTGTATTATGACATCTGCACTATACAGACAGAAAGCAGTCTGCTCATTCTCAGAGTGAGCAGAATTCAGAATGGAATTGCACCCTAAAGAACCAACACTGCTAAACTGTGATACAAAATGTCTGTGCTTTACAGTTGATGTTAGAAAAATGCTGGTTTACATATGTTGTGCTCTGAAAAGCTCAAGTGTGTCTGCAAATCTACCTCTACCCCATTTTGGCTACTGTTCTTGGTATAATCTCTACCAGCACAATTTTTAGACAAAAGCCCTTCTTTATGAGCAAGGAACTTCTGTGATTCAAACAAGCTAACCAAATGTGTAAGAAAAAAGCTCACCTGTGCCGTGACTCTCTTATCACAACCCAGGTGTATGCACTAGGGCCCTTATAGCCTATATATCACTCTTCATTATGAACACTTGTGGTTTGCTTCACCCAGGATGAATTAGCCCAGGAGCTGTGAAAGAGGCTGGCTCCAGTTTGTAGGTCTTGTTTATTTTCTTCCTTATTTTCCATAGAAACAGATTGACATTATCTGCACAGAACAATCCATAATGGAAACAATGATCCATCTCTCCTTAGTTCTGTACAGGATAACATTTTGTGGCCTTAGAGACTGCTGCAAGCCTGAGGTGAATTTTTGAAACTGCTGTAGTAGAGCATCTCATATACTGGACCCCAGGAGGTGAATGAAGGTAAGTACTTCTAATGGGCTTACGATTTTCTTGAGACTGAGAGCATGGTGCTTAGCTACAGTGATGTGATGGCAAGACTACAAGACTTCCATGTGGGCACACAACTCTAGGACTAACGAAATATCAGAATTTCAGAGATGTATTTCTTGACGTAAACATGAAATTACAATTATCCATCAAGCTAATGGCTTATCTAGTAAGAGATTTTTGTGTCAGTCTCATTCTTTGGGCTGAAGAGAGTGCAAATGTTTTGTTCAAAAGTGGTTGCTTCAACAACAGCACAGAAGCATGCAAGGTGGCATGGATAGGATATATCCAGATGCAACAGGTATTTGGAAAATCAGACAGTAGCAAGGACGTTTTTTAGTTTGCTAGGCTATGTATTTTTCACTGAGTCACACTGGGTCAAATGCAATTGAGGAAGAGTTTATTTCTGAAATTTGGGAAGAGCTGGAATAGTATTATGGAAGTCTGCAAGTGCTCAGTGATATACTGGTAAATGTAACCTTTTCCTGTAAAGAAAATACCAGTAGAATTACTTCTTGAAGGTTTTTTTTTGTTTGTTTTTTGGTTTTCTTTTTTTTTTTTTTTAAATAAGAGGGAGTAGATGTGGTCTGCTTGAATTTAGCCTGAGGAACAAATCATAACATCTGTGAGAGCTGTTATAATCTGTCAGAGTTCTCCTTGAATTCCTGAAAATTCAGCTGTGTGGGCTTTGTTCAAGCCTCACTGAAGAAACAGCATCTATCTTTGCTTTCTACTTTTGGTGAGCTCTCAGTGTTTAAAAGGGAACAGTATAACAAATGTTTATTCTGTATCGCCTTCTATGGCTAAGCCCATCTTTACAGTTGAAATGGTAAATGTGTGACGTTCTTGTATTACTTTTGTTTCTTCTGTGCTGCAAAGAAATGGATGTTCTCGATAGTCATTTACATATTCTGTAATTTTTTACTGTTTTCAGTTGAAGACTGAACCGAATGTATGTTACCATGTTCTCCTTAAAATATATTTTTTCTCTAGACAATCTCAAGTGCTTTTGCATAAGTGTTGCAACTGCATTTCTCTTGATCATATTGAACAACATTGCCACAGTAGAAGCAATATTTGAAATGCTAGTTTCAACATTTTATATGGACTCCGTGTGTTTCCAGTCTGCTCTTGTCACCTGTCGCATGCCCTGCCCTGCCCTGCCCTGCCTGCTGTCTTTTCTTTTTCTTTTCTTTTTCTTTTTGTTATGTTTTGGGGTCCTTTCCCAAAGAATACCTAGTTTACAAAAGCATATTCCAGCAAAGGCCAGAAACACAAACACAAAGCACCCATCAGGTAAATATCTATTGACTTGACATAGGGAATCTTTGGCAATGTCTCCCTGATGTGGGTGCTGATGGCGGTCATAGTTAGCACCATTGTGATTCCTACAAAAGGAGGAAGAAGATATTTACTAAATAAATAAATAAATGGTGAAGATGATGTCTACCTACCATGCACTTGTAATTCTGATAGCTTTATTATGCGATCAGGTCCTTAACATCTGGGGGAATGCTTTTCTCAGGACTGAAATGGTGATGTCATTGGTAGGAACTTGCTAGTACCTTACTTACCCTATGTAGCATAAACAAGTTATTGAGGTGTCAGTGATGGAGACACAGTGTATTTATACTGTAGTGCTAGCAGACTTGGACAGCAAGGAGTCAACCACTACGTGTAGAAACGTTCTTGCTTTTCTTATGGCAGTAACCTTGCTTGGCCCCAAGAAAAGCTTACATTGTCCTAGGGAATGGGAATAAGTAACTAGCTTATGAATGAAAGCATAGAATTGAAAGGAGGTGTGGCTTTATAGTAGAATGGTCTTTGGTATAGAGAAGGTGAAATGCTTGTGTCAAAATTACTTCCTATTAAAGGAGTTGTCTGAATTAAAGCACTTCTACCTCATCATGTTCTCCTTAGTGTATGTATTTTTGTTGTCTTTGGCTGGATGAAATTATTTTTTAGTCTACTCTAATCACATTTTGTTAATGCATCTAGATAATAGCTCTAGACACAAATATGATTAGTTGAATTTACAGAGCAGTGGGACAAAATGGTTGTCTGGCATTATGATTTGAAAAATATATTGCAGTGATTTTGAAAATGGCTTACCAAGAGAAACTCATAATTGATCCAAAAAGATACCCATGACAGAACTGTGATCAACGTGGAAGACATGTATGCTTGCAGAATGATAATATTTCACTTAAGCTAGAAGCTAAATGATAACCAAAGATATGCTCCTGAAAGAACAAAGCCACACAATGACTGATGCCTAAGAAAAGTTAGGCATTGCTATTTTTGGGCTGGGAGAAGTTTTATTTATTTATTTTTTTAACTAGCTGATCCTTACCTGTTGTGAACTTCACTCTCTTTGACAGCATCTTGTAATCAGTGATAGAAAATTGTGGGAGCTCAATATTACTAACTCCAGTTACTGCAAACTCTCCTCCATTCCAGTAAAATTCAATATCATCAGTGGTGCATCCATCTAAAACAGAAGCATAGTTTGGATATTGATTTTTCTTTCAGGTTGATTACTTAGCTTTAGTTGTGTTTAAAGTGGTAGGAGCTGTTTGTGATCAGGAGTTCAGTCTCACGTATGAAGTTTCTGCTCTGCACAAGGCACTTTGCCTTCTCTGTGTCTAGGGGAAGCTTCTGAGCATGGAAAATAAGAATGTGGAAAATGGACAGAATATAAGATTCAAGGCCTTTTTAGCTAACTCTAATCTACAGACCAATGAGCCCGTTACATGATCAGATTGTGATAGAACAAGGGTAATGGTTTCAAACTAAGGATGGGAAGGTTTAAGTTAGATGTCGGGAAAGTTTTTCACTCAGAGGGTGGTGATGCACTGCAATGTGTTGCTCAGAGAGGTTGTGGATGCTCCATCCTTGGAGGTGTTTAAGGCTAGGTTAGATGGCACCCTGGGCAACCTGACCCAGTACTTGATGTAGCAGTTGGCAATCCTGCCTGTGGCAGGGGGCTGGAACTTGATGGTTCTTGTGATCTCTTCCAACCCAAGCCATTCTAAGAATCTATGTAGCTTTTAGTTAAGGATTGAGTAGTTGAGTTTAACAATGAAGTGATATAACATTAGTGAAAGAGCTCTGACAGTAAAACCAGGTTCAGTTTTCAGCTTTGCTTTTGATTTCCTATGCAGTCTGTGACAAAACACAGGGTTTGGACCAGGAAAGATGATTCCAGAAGAATTCAGGTGCCTCTACTATACTCTGACTCTGTCTGAGCTGTAGTTGCTCCTTTGGTACCCATACAGCATTTTATATTTTAGTGAGACCGTGCCATCCCTGATCAGTTAGCAGTATTTCCTATCTCTTTCAAAACTAGTGCATTTCTTCTCTGATCTTTTAACAGTGTTATTGACTGTTTTTCATTTTATTAAAAATTAATCTGCCTTTCTGCTATTGCTAGCATTTTCAAATACATTTCAATTAAGCTTGATAGTGGCAGAGTTAAAATCTCCAAGTTGATGACTTTTTTCAACAGTCTACTAAAGGAGAGAACAACATCTCATCCTATTTTAGACTTTTCCTTCAGGTGTGAATTATAATCAGGTTTAAATCATATAACAGATTAAATAGAAGGAGTTTGAACTTGAAGTTTTAGAAAATGTGACAGTGGCTTAATCAGCTGCACAAACCATAGCACCAGAAGCGTCTGCAGTGTTACAAACTTGGCCTTGTGTGTGTACTGGTGATGTCTTTTCTAGCTAGAGAAATTGAACTGAAGATGACTTTTCCTATGTTAGTGCCTCTTCTCTTGAAGGGTGACCACATGCAAACCGGATCTGTAACTACTCTGGGGGCAGTTGGAGGAACCAAACCTTGCTGCTGGGAAGGATGGTTCACTGAGAATCTGCTGTTATTGAACAGCCAGTTTTTCATGCGAACACACCACGATGATTGAACAAGGTTCAATCTTGCGAGCTGAGCCATGGCTTGCTGCTGAAACTACGCTAATCTGTGTAATACAGATAATTGCTGTTTGCTTAAGCTTCTGTGCTATCCAGTGCTTGTGCTCACTGATTTGCAGTAGCCCATCTCAGGCCTGCACACAGGTGTTCTGCTGGCTGTTTTTTGGTGCTGTCAGGCAGAAGCCCAAAATGCTCTCTTTGTGGGGGCTTCAATGACAAGGCACAGACACTGTGGGACCAGCAGGAGCCCTGTGTTAGGTGTAATGCTGACTGACTGGATCAGGAAATGAAAGCTGCTGAGTCTGTTTAAAAATCCTGGGGAACTCTAAACCTCATTTTCATGCAAATCTTTATTTTAAGAACATCTCTTGAGTATTTCCCGCTTTTTAGAAATACACTATACAATAAAGGAAATGACAAGCTATCATCTCCTGCTGGAAGCATATTGACTATCTGTCACCTTGATACCATGCAGATATCCTGTATGTGATCTAACAGGCACAGTTATTTCTTCTACTTTAGAAGCCAGTGCTAGGAAGAAGGGTGCAGATACAACTCAAAATTTCATGGGTACCTGCTGCAGAGAGCCAGGGAAAGGTTAGACGTAAGAATCAAAGGTTCAGCTTCAGGGAGTGAAGGAAAACAATGGGCCTGACTCTTCTGCCCTGTACTGTGCCCCTTTCTATGCTGTTTCCTCCAATTTGTCCCCCATTCTGCCTCTTCCTTGGCCAACGCATGCTTAGATCGGAGGTGGAGAGGACCCAGGAGCAGCCTCCAGTGCCCAGAAAGCCCTGGCTTTGTTCCTTTCCCTGAAGGGTGAAATTCTATTTACTTGTTAAGACCAAAGCAGTACCCAAAAACCACCAGAAATATCAAAGGGCAGATCTCAGTAGTGAAAGCAGGCCTGCCTTCCTCCTACAGGACTGCACCATATTGCCAGTGCAGTGTGTAGTGATGCTGGTCCTCTGCAAAAACAGCTAACCAGACAAAGGCTCATGTGCTTTTCATTTCCCTTGGATAGGCTTCTGTGCCTCTGGCTAAATTGCAACTGAATAAAAAGTAAAACTACAGAGTTATAAAATCTGTGGCCCTATAGCAGGAGCCTTCCATGGAAGATTTCATCTGCTGACAAACCAATCCTGATGGCAGGCCATGTCTTCCAATTTTACAGACTGATGAACACTGCAAAAATGAATCTGTTGTGTTTCTAACATGCTGATTTGTTCACTGAATTTACTCCAGATAGAGATGGGGAAATTATGAGACAGAGTTAATGATAGTTCTCATTCAGAAGCATTCATTGTTGTGTTTAAAGGAGTGAATCTATGATTCTATGATTAAGAATCCAGCAGGAATTCTCCCTGCCCTATGATTTTTGATGCCTTTCACTGTATGCATCACACGTTTCTCCAGTTGTGTGAGAGGCACTGCTTTCCTGTCCTACTCTGTCTCGTCGATGCGAGGCTTGAAGGCTGTAGGTATAGGTGTAAAATAATTTCACAAATGCGGAGCATGAAATGAGTCCCACGGAACTGCCCTACTGGCACGGGTTGATCTCATTCAGGGCGGCGTTCGTTCCCCCAGAGCGGAGCTGCCGAGGCTTCCCAAAGGCCACGCGGGGGAGCCCGCTCCCTGCGGAGCATTGCCTTCGAAAGCGTGTCTGCAGCAAGCCGTCCTTCCCCGCCCCCCCCCCNTTTTTATTATTATTATTAAATAAATCTTCCATGAACATTACTTGATTTGTTTAAGCCCTTGTTTTCTTGGTAGATTCTTTCCCAGTTTCAAAATCACTAAAATGCCACCCAGGTTGGGGTTTGGTTTAAAATAAAATCTGAGGAGTCTGGATAGGAACATTCCCTTATCTAAAGGGGAACTATAAGAGAGAAGGGAACAGACTCTTTAGCGGGATCTGTTGTAATAAGACAAGGGGAAGAGGTTTCAAACTAAAATTAGGGAGATTCATGTAGGATATAAGGAAGAAGTGTTTTCCAATAAGGGGTGAGGCATTGGAACAGGTTGCCCAGAGAGGTGGTGGATGCTCTATCCCTGGAGATGTTCAAGGCCAGGCTGGACAGAGCTCAGCACAACCTGATGTAGCTGTAGGTGTCCTTGCTCACTACAAGAGAGTTGGACTAGATTGCCTTTAAGTTCCTCTATCAACTCAAAAGGTTTTATGATTCTATGAAAATATGTTCTGTTGCTCAACACCACATATTAAACTTCTTCCAAGAAAATAATGTCTAGGAATGGTAATGCAATCCTTGATATGTCAACACTTCATTTTTGTTTGCTTCTAGATCAGCAGCTAAGGGCTTGGGTAAAAACACTTATGCAGAAGTACCAAAAGTCTAGAAAGTAACTAGATTCAAGTATGGCAATAAGTAGGTTATATATAAATCTTGCTGATTACAGTAAAGAAGTTTTTAGAAATGTTGCTGACATTGTGATATAGCAGAGGTTAACAGTGTATTACATGTTAACGTCACCAAGCTGTTCTATTTTCCCCTCCAGCTCTTACTGCTCAAATACCTCTGGGATAAATAAAGATTTATATTACATTAACTTCACAAATAAAATCATAGTTGCACTCATATTACCAAAGTCCCCAGAGCTGTGCAAATTGAGACACTTTTTCTGTCTGATTCTTCAGGGAAGGTAGCTCCAAAACACCAAACAACAGGATCTCTTCCTTAGGGATCTGACTCTAATAACTCATTTCTAAAGAGTATTCTAGGCTGTCTGTCCTAAGCCTTCAATCTTGTGTAAGAATATGAAGCTGAAACCCACCCTTCTACCTATGCTAGATCATCTCTTTCCTAACAACTCTGGCATGGTTACTGAAAGCATTTTTACATATGCAATTACCTTCAACAATGGTAAACTGAGAGTTTCAACCTAAGCCCAACGTGGAATTGTGGCATCATAGATCTGAGGATCTCTTTTGGAAAGCAATGTTACCAGTTAACATCTGGGTGGTAGAGTTGCTTGAAATGGCTTCCTGCTGCTGTATTAGAGTGGATGTTGATAAGTGAATTTTTTGGTGAGTTTCTTTGAGGAATACAGGCTGACCTGAAAGAAGGCAGCTTTTTACTTTCTATGGGCAGATGGCAGACTGCAACTGGGGACATGAGTCAGAATTTAGCCTAACAAGTACTGACCCAAATGAGTAGTTGGTTACATTGGTATGGTACTGCAAATTGTCAGTTATTTAACAGGGTTTCTCAAGTAGAAATAAATTTAGTATATGGGAGAATCCCTTCCATTCCAGTTGGAGGCATTGCTTCCCATCCACTAGAAGCATAAAATAAATGTTATTACTGTATAAAGTCTCTCTTGCAGCATCCTAATCTAATTCAGAAAGTGAAATATAGCCTTGCTTCTCTTTATGAACACCTTTATTACTGATTCACTGCTACTTGCTATCTTTTCTTTTGCCCCTTTAAATTTTTACTTGTCATTTGCCATTGAGACTTGATACAGGGTTGGAAATCCTTTTGGAGAAGAACTGTTTGGTTTTGCTTAATATCTCTTTAATGACTGACACAGCAGGACTCCTGTGTTACTGCAGTTTCAATAGATGGAAACATTTCAGAGCCTCTTCAAGGTTTCTGGAAGAGCCATACAAGTAGTCAGACTTGTAGTAAAAATTTCATTCTCATTAGCTATAAACAATCAATTTGGAAGGCAAATGCAAAATTATTTGTTACTATTTTCCTATGCTTTCTAATCCACTTCGTGCTCTATATTGACTATTAAATGCAGTTTTCTTTCTTTCTTAAAACTGAGCATTAAATTTATTAAATTGGATGCAAAGAAGGGCCACTAGGATGACTGAGGGCAGACTTGGTCTCATGGAAAGGAGGGCTGACTCAGCCTTGATTCTTCAGCCTGGGGTACGTATGAGAGGACTGAGGGAATGTTGTTACAGTAGCCTATGGGTTTGTAAGTTAGTAATGTTGAACAGAAAATTATTATTTGCAAACTCTTACACCTCTGGACCAAGAGGATAACAAATGGAATTGCCTGAAAGGCTTTGGAAAAATAAAGGGAAAAGCAATATGCGGACACACTGCAAAACTCATTAGCTGTTGAAAGTTTGTTTGTCTAGAAGTGAACATATATTCATAAAATCTTCCTAGGTTATTAAATACAAAGCTAGTATTTCTGACTTGATATTACAGAGTAGAGAAATTTCTGTTCTGACTTGGTAGACATGTTATTGGCCACTGTCAGAGACAAGGTGATTCCTGGCAAGATATACTTTTCATCTAAGTCAGTACAGACATTAAGCATCTGTGATGTGTTTCTCCACTTCCAGATCAGTCTGTCTGGTGTCTCTCACCTTTACAACTCATCTTTTTAATTCATCAGTGAAGTGATGACTTTTAGCCTGATGTTGAGAGCAAATCTTCATGCAGTTGCTGTAAATTATACTGTGAGTGAAAAATCTTGTTCATGCCAATGCATTTTGTGGAGTAATAAGTAACCTGTCCACAGTAACTCAGTGGCCAAAATGATACCAAAAATTCTGTAAGTGAATAATTTTGCAAACAGTGCCAATGATGTGACTTCAGGCATTTTGATGGTTTATTGTCTCAAAACTAGCAACAATTATGTTGATTTTTAAGCTACTTAAATTAAGTAAATGTTCAATAGGTGCTTCAGACTAGCTAACAACTGAACAGTACCTACTTGTGCTGATAGGATAATTGTGTAATTGTACATGTGACACATACAGATGCCTGCTTGCTGGTTACCAATCAGCCCTGATAAGTACAGCCTTCAGACATTCATTTCTACATGCTTTTATCTATCTTCTCAGCTAGTAAGAATCTGGATGGGATCGCTCAGTTTGTCAAGAGTAAACAACATCCCCTGTCGCTTCTTTTGCTATCCAAAAGGGTTTCTATACCTTCACACAAAACAGGTGAAAGTTACCTGCTTTCAGTGAAGCATGTTTTGTGTAGGGTTTTTGACCAAATCACTCTTTCCACCCCTTGCTTTACTGCTCTTCCTTTCTCATCTGGAACCCACTACACAGTTCATGGTTATGTCCTTCTGAACCATAATCTGGGATGTTTTTTCTGGCTTGTGTTGCTTTAACGGGTTAAAAAGAGAACAGGAGTATTTACAAGCACATTATGTAAACATTAGTAACACAGGTCCTGCTGCTTAGTGTTCAGCTAATTTAGTTCAGTCATTATTGCATGGTACATAGTTTTGTGTGCTCATATGGTAAACACATCTTGTCCTTGAGCACTTATTTCATTTTGACTAATTAAGATCTACTTCTAAGATTCTCCCAAATATAGGTACAACTGTTGTGCTCCATGAAGAGGCTGTTTGAAGTCCAGGTCCATCTGTTTTGTGCTCTGTTGTGTCAGACCAAAACCTGCTCTTGTTGAAGGCAATGGGTCCTCTGGCTCTATATTAATTGTGACACTGTATTTTCACTTACACCAGCATAACTCATGCAAGTACACCTTACTTTCTCATGCAATACATTTAATCTCTCTAAAATTTAAAATACAAAGGATCACAATTTAAGCAAAAGTATAACCAGATCTGTTCTTGTTAAATAGATTTATAGCTGTAACTGGGGGAAGGGGAGACGGGAGTGGAGGGAGAAGAAGCTTCAGTCTGAATCCTAATCTTGGTTCTAAAGAAAGGGCTAATTAATTATGAAGCATGTCTGACATTGTCTTCTCCTGAGGAAACTTACCCCACTGAAGCATGGAGATAAACCAGTGTCACGTCAAACACTTTGACATGTACTCCAATTCACAGCAAAGCTAAGGAGTGCAAATTACAGGCATTCTGGGGGCTGCCCGTGTTGCTGAGACTGAATTTGTGCTAGCAACAACAGGGAGAAAATAGCAAATAGAAAAACTGAAGTACAAAATAGCAAGCTTCTGTTATTGCTAAGGAAATATTTACAAAATATACAGTACTTTTTCTCTACTTACAAATAAAGGTGCAAACTCTCCTACATGGTGATGTGAAAACCTTCTTAGTATCTGCAGCTGTGTGTGGAGGCAGATGAGTGGCTCATTGATAGGTTAATGTGGGGTGATGATGAGGGGTGGTTGCTTCAGAGAAAGAGAAGGTCCAAGATCTTGTGATCAATGGACTCTGAACAATTTTCTCTGTTCCAGTTCTTGTTGATACAAATTGCAGCCCAAGTAAGCATGTGAAATATTCAGATTGAGTGTTCTGTGGCTTTGACCTTAAATGTGAATTCAAGTAAGGCTGTTGTGCTCTGTCTGGTTTGGATTAGAAATGATAATGCATTAAACAACCACATGTTTTTTCAGGAAGAGCTCTCTGTAGGCAGTTTAGAGTTCATAAACACTAACTGAATATCAATGAAAGAGAGTGGAGAGAGATTACTGAAGAGACTGGTCATGTATTCTGAGTTAAATCTTAGTCTTTGATGGTATTAGCCAAAATTGCTAAGTGGAAATAAGTACACTGACCAACAATTCAGCAATGTTTAGGTGCTGCTTCATTTGCTCTAATCTATATTTAGAGTAATTGTGCAGCCTTTCAGTTTTCACAACCATAAGTAGACCAGATTCTGGCATCAATTGTCTGGTATGAAATGAATCATTGCCTGTCTTCATATCCAGCTACAGGTTAATGAGCAGTACAGTATAAAACAGCCTTGCACTTCAGTGTTAACAGATATCCCTAAGAATGAGGGAGAGAAATGTGCACCTGCCTAAGGAGGTGATCCTCGCGTGGCCAGGTACTTTGGTGGTTAGGAAACTTGGTGCTGCCATTTCAAATGCTGCTGGCTGCCAGAAAAGATAAATTCACTGAAAAATAATATTAGTATGAATGAACTCCTCAAACAAAACTGACATTCTCAATATGTTCTTCTTGAAGTTTCCTATGCAGACTGTAGTCTGCTCATAAGGAACAGCATTTCTTTGTGCAGTCTGCTTTTGCACATGCTGGTTTTTTTTGCTTTATGTTTGTGCAGAAGATGAATCTACACCAGATAAAGCTGATAGAATTGGTAAAAGAAAAGCTTTAAGAATTCTATTAGAGGGACTTACACTCTCAGTTCTACAGGCTGGATTCCTGGCACCTGTAGGACCTGAATATATGGCATACTCAGAAATAAACCAATTCGTGCTCATACTGTGCCAGGTTGGGTAAGAAATCTTTCTCCACAGAGACTTGAGGCAATGTGTTTTTCTTATTTGTATTGCTGAGATGTCAAGGAGCCATAGGTACAGATGAAGATGTAGAGTGAATTGGCACCGAACAGAAAATTTTTCAAGACTTATTACATCTGTAATGTTGGATGCATTTGGAGCAAGAATTTATTCTCAAAGACTGAAATGAATCCCAGGGTACCAAAGTCTTTCAGTTTGTTCTGGGTTCTGTTTTCTACAGCAATTTGCACCTTGGCAGAAGGCAAGTAAATACATAAACTGTACTTTGGGTTGTAACATCCTAGGACTGTCATGTCATCTTAAAGCACAGTGTGGCAATTCTACAAAAAACATGACATGACTGGGTTTGGAGGTTATTTCTTGTTGCAGACTTAGTGACTCATATACAAGCACAGATGTTTCCTGAGAAATCATCACCTCCTTTAGATGAGCCCCTGTTTTTGAGGTAATCTCAAAAAAGATGTCACTGTTAGATTGATCTCAGTTCTGGAACACATACCTCACGCTCATCATAGCATGTTAAATTCAAACATAGTTTGAGGATGGCTATGTGTTTTACAGCAGCTAAAGGATTTGGCTAGAAGCAGATGAGTTCTCTGCTCTACCCTGTAAAAAAAAAAAAAAAAAGGAGTAGGAAAAGAAGGGAAAACCTTTTTCTCTAGGGCTGGCAGTGCCCATGTAAAGTTACACACAGTGGGGCAAGGGATTGTGGCTGATAGTTCTTATGAGGGAATAAGGGAGTATGACACATGGGTGAATGAGAGAAACTCTTCATTTATGGATGAAGCAGAACCTGAGAACTGTGAGGGGTGGAAACTTCCCTCATTAGAAATGTCAGAAAGATCAAATCTTATGAGAAAAGAATAGAGCTGTGTTTCCTTACAGTTTTTTACCTTTGGTATCCGTAGGCACATAAAAGGAAAGCTGTCTGAGAAAGCTTGCATTTAAGACAGGTTTTTATCTTTAACAAAATAGCACTTTCTTGAGGTTTTGGTTCTTACATCCTTGGTAGTTCAAATACAATCATACTGTGGATCAGTGCAGTCTTCCTCAAACAGGGAACTGTGATAAATATGTTCAAATCTCATCCTGTCAGACTGCTCCATACCAACAGAAGCAATAATGAATGTTTAGGTATGAATACAGTTGTTGCTTCTTTCGGCAACAAAGCACCCGGAGGTTCAAGTGGAATATTTTATTGACTGAATGCAGTATCACTTTGAGCTTGTTGCTTTTCCATTTAAGCATTATGTGTATTTAGTGTTATGTCTATTTCCTTATGAAACAGAGACAACCATAAAAACAATGGAGTCAAGGTGGAATTGCCATTTTCTGAACTGTTGCTGATTAAATAAATATTCGTCTTTCCCCTGGTTCAACTTTTTCAGGCTCCTCTGGGCTTGCTGACATCTCCCACGCAAGTGATGTGGTTTGTAGGAGAGTGTTACCAACCAGACTAACACATGACTCTGTGTTGCAGTGTTGATTCCTGAATCACACTGCAGCATTCCAGTTGTCATAGAGACACAGATTTTTTTTTTGTTTTTTTTTTAAGGCCAAAAGGATCATTTTTCTAATCTGCTCAGACCTCTTGTGAAACATGTGGCAAATTGCCAATGAGTAAATAACTATGCCAGACTGGAGCACAGCCTGGCCTTCCCTCTCCTGAGAGTGAAACACATCTTACTTTAGTCCGAGGGAGAGAGACCCCGACAAGGATTTGTTTTATTATCAGTGATGCTGTCTGCACATTTTTTTTTTTTGTTTGTTTCAGTGATAGCCAGATGCATGTTTAGGCATATTTAGGTCATGCTGTGACTGTGATACTGGTAACTCAAAGGAACAAAGAGTATTAATAAAGTGTTCCATCTGATTTCCCAGGTGTCACACCAAGACCAGCTCTTCTGTTGATAAGAAGGGATGCTGGAGTGTTGTGGCTGCCTGCCATTATAGGCCTTAGTCTGTAGCATCTTGGTGTGCTCCACTGTAGCTCTCACCAGAGCATGCTGGCACTGCAGAACTGACAGCCTGGGAATCTAACAACCCAGGTTGCCAGGCTGATATCCATCAGAGCTCATGTGAGGGTGCTGAGAAACCTGGGTATCCTCCAACAAAGCATTAAGCCTCCTCTGTCACAGGGTCTGCTGATCCATGAGAACTGGTTTGATACAGATTCCAGCTCTGCTGACAAAGCAATACCTGTCTCAAAATCTTTTGCTTTTATACAGACAAGTTTCCAGTGGCTATTACACTATCAGACACTGAAACAAGTTTAAAGCCTCTCATATGTTCTCCCATCTGCATTCACAGAACGGGAGTGAGGTGAACTACTTGAGCAAAGCAGTGACAACTTGAGTGAAGGAAAATGTGTGGCCAAAATGCTCTCCTCATCCTAGATGTATGCGTCTCTCTGTGCAGAAATATCTTCTACCAGTCTATAAGACAGCTTTAGTAATGCAGGAAGTGTGTGTGTTTTCTTTTTTTATTATTTTTTCTTTTTTTCTTTTTAGTTAAGATATTCTACTGGGTCAATATAAGCATGCATTGCTGCAGTTCTGGCTGATCTACTGGAGAGATTAGATAGCAGGGCATTGTTCTGGTTCTTTGTGATTTTTTTCCATTTCTGTGTAACGGTTGTTCTCCTGCTATTGGCAGTGCTTTGTATTAGTCGCCAGTAAGTATTATTAAGGCCAGTTTCTAGTGCTCTAGATTTTGAAGGAATTGTCTCTGGTTAATCCCGACTGAATCCCTATGAGATATGACTCTCTGCCTTTCTGTTTATGAATAGGGTTGCTGTGAACATGCTGAGCTTTTAGAAAGCCAAATAGGTCTCTAGATTTATTGGTTTCCATGACAGGAAAGCACTCCAGGGCAGGGAGAGGATTGGTGTAGATGCCATCTTCCTGCCACCCTTTTGGAATGGAAGAGATATAACAGCTCTCATTTTGTTGAAGAGCTATGGGAAGGAGAGGGCAATGTAGCAGCCCCACTTTTCTTATGCATGGGACTAGGAGAGCAAGTAACAATCCTGGTCTGCTCAAGAAGCTCAGGTGTTGTAGTTGGTGGGTTTTTTTTTTTTTTTTAGGATCCTCTAGCATTGGAGTGAGGAATGCATTATCCATCTTGACCATGTCTCGTATCTTGGAATTTATTTTTCTGTCAGGTTTTTACTTGCTGTTTATGTTGCACTTGTGATTGCATTTGCAGGCATACATCTCCCTGCAAGCTGTATGTTTATATCTGCAGGTGAGTGAAGATCAGTTTAATAACTATTCCTGTTTAAGCTCAGGATTGGATATTGTATCAGCTCATACTTCATACTTCTGCCTTTGTCTTCTTGCTTAGATTCCTTACTGTCATGTGCATTTACTACAGGCATTGAACTCTCCCTTTAAGTATTTAACTTCTGAGCTCACTTACAGTGTTTCTTCTCATCAGATCTAATGTAAAGGGTGGGGCTGAAGAAATAGTGTTCACTTGGAACTAACATTTGAGGCAACTAATTAAGAAGAGAAGGTTCTCGTTTAGTGCATGTTGTAGTGCTATAACTGACGGAAATTAAGCCTTACCAGTCTTCACCAGCTAAAGATCAGACCTATCTCTACTATATCACGTTACACACTGTTGTCAGCTGCTAGATTTAGGGCTATCGGTATTGCATAGATTTACACGTCTATGCAGGTATTTTTGCTGACCGCATGTTTAATTTAATTGATTGTTTAAAAAGGTCAATATTAATGTTATTAAACTCCTACTGGAACCAACAAGACTGTAGATAGCAGCGGAAGAAAGTCAATGGCAATGCAGAGCACATCTCTTCAAAGTAGTGATTATTGTTCAGTGGTTTCCGTGAACCATACTACTCTGGATACTGGTGCCATGTGAGTTAACATACAAATAATATGAATACAGTATAAAAATGACCCCCAGAATTTTCCAGTACTTTGGAGTTAATCTGAGAGTTCGCATGGTACAAAGCCTGTCTAGTAGTCAGGGATGCTACTCAGTGCTGGACAGCTTGAGAATGTCTTACTGATTACACTTACCATGGCCCTTTTACTTAAAGGACATTTTTATTTAATTTCAGTCTCTTTTGAGACTGAGTTGGATAAAAGTATCTTGCAGAAAATATTTTCTAACCAAAAGAATGTTAACAATTTAATTTTCTTCCTAGCTCAACAACAATTTGTATCGTAGAAAGAAATATGAAAGGCTGATGTACAATGAAAGATCTAAGGTGAGAGGCTGAGGGAGGGAATCTCATAAATTGGTTCTGTTGTGAAAGAAAGCATCACATGCCTGGTGTGTGTGGTACCAACAGAGAGGTTGTGCTTGAGATTCTCACCTGTTAATTTACCTCCATTTTGCCCCCTGGTAGCTTTCAGGGAGATTAATGGGGACAACTAACACTGAGTACTCAAGATGACTGGTTTACTTCTACTTTTACTCTAAGCGTAAAAATGGGGAGCCTGGTCTTAGAATTCTGTTCAGAATGTTTTTCCAGGTATACCATCAATAATTTCAAGAGTTTTAGAAGCACACCGGAGAAAAGCTAGAAGACATTTTTTCTCTTTGTAAATTATCAAAGATTCCACTTGTGCCACTCTTCCTGGCACAATCAGTATTTCTAGGATTTCAGTATCAGTTATGCCTGTTTCTGCTTTTGGGAAGTCAGTCAACTGTTCATAGAACTGTTCTAAATGGTCATTAGAAGTAACACACTATAAATTTTGTCCTGCTGGCAAATTATGAATAAAGATTTTGTTGATTTCCTTGATTCAGCTCAACAGGTACTAATATCAACATATGTATTCTAGATAACGTGAATCATTTATAGTGAATGAAGGTCTGAAAAGCAATTTCCTTTTGGAGACATGTGACTGGTCACGAGTGACATGGTATTTATTCTCTCATCCCTGATAGTGTTAGCACTTTAATTTAATTGCTTGTTTGATCTGATGTTAGTCTTGATTTTGATGAAATCTCAGTGATGGTATCAAGCCCATTCTCACTGAACATTCTTTCCTACAAAGCTTCATTTCTGTGAAAGCTTATGAACAGAGAGATGTAGGCAGACATTTCCTGGTATTTGGCCTGTTAGCTGATAAATGCTCATACACTTTCATCAGCTGTAGACATGACCGTACTGGAGACTTCAGATCATCTACATCATGGTAAATAAATTCAGGTATGCATTTAGTATGAAAGAGACTTCAATATGAAGTTTCTAATTTTGATTGTTATTGTCTATATCCATTTTATTTTGAAAATCAAATAATGGCTTATTATCCAAATGTGCTCATTGCATGCCCTGTTATGTTTATGCTGGAAGATGAGCCAAGCAGCAGTAAGCAATATCAACAACATTTCTGTTTGCCAAAATGGCAGTGAACTGACAAGGACAAGCAAGACAGCCATCCAGCTTAGTGAGTGGCTCTGTACTGCTGGATTATGATGTCCAGACAGAGTTCTGCTCCAGCAGAAAATAACTGTCAGGAACAAGAGAGTGATGGGTGGCACTGGAAGGAGGAAGTTAATTTTTGGCTACTGCCTCTGCATCCCAAGAAAGAGAAGAAAATGGCTATATTTGTGTTCGTATACAGGTGTGTGTATAATCAGTAACCTCTGAGCAATGTTGATATGGACAGGGCTAACTGAAAAAGATGTTTGTGGAAGATTCATGCATGTTTGCCTTATTCAATCCAAGCATATCAAATTGTCCCAGCTTGTTATGCTACTCTGTTTAGTAGAGGGTTAACTACGTACAACCAGTATGTCCTTCCAGTGACTTCCTTGCACGTGTTGAATGACACACGAATGACGTAATTATGAAGAATAATTTTGAAGGTGCCCATTTCAGCGCTTTAAATAAGGCACCTCATTGATGCTATCAGCTAGGAGTCTAGAAGTTATAAACTGGTATAAACATTGGCCTGAGAGCACATCTTGCCTACTCAGTTCCCCAGACTGTGAGCGTGTGTTTCTCAATGGGCTAGATTCAGATCTGTGTACACAAATACGCATGTATATTCAACTGATAGAAAATTCTGTATTTCTGTTTCAGAGACTGCAGCTCAGATTAAATTGGAGTCAAACAATAAATAACCAACCTTCTCCCTCCAATGACTTACAACTTAAAATTTCTAGTGTGCAGTTTTGTTTATCCAGAGGATATCTGTGTGGATCTATCATGCAAGCAGTTGTGATCCTGCAAGAGGAGGGTGGAAAAAAAAATGTGGTTTTGAAACAACATTTGATTTGTTTGAGAAGGTAAATATTTCTGTAGTGGATTTTTTTTGTTGTTGTTTATATACTGAATGGTGATGCACATGGATTGCTGATGTACAAAATAGCTTGTGAAGCATGATTAAATAATTTACAATACACTGAATACTCTTACAGCTTAAAAGGATACTCTAAATATCATAGAGTAGGATTTTGATAGAAAACTTTGCAAGAAGAGCTGTTGAGTGTTTTAAAGGACATTTCTTGAGGTTTCTCTTTGGACATTTCATTTTTAATGTTCTCAATTCAAACATCTCAAGTTGGTTTGCATGTATTTTTATTTGTAACTGGTACTGCCATAGCTCCATTTTTCATTTGTTGTCATGTAGTGTTTTTTTTAAATGTCTCATATACATGTGCATTTTTCATGCAGTGGAAGTACTAGTAATATCCAAATAATCATTTTTATGATTTCACAATCAGTTTATCAGTATGATAATTGAATATTGCATCTCAAAATTTGATTATGCAATCAAAATCTTATGGGGAGGTACATTATCTGTTGGTTACTTAAGGTCACTTGCAGGTGTGCTTTCAAACTCACAGAAGTGAGTAACTGTCTGCAGTTGCATGTTTGTCTTTTTCATGTTAGAAGGGTTCTTATGTGCTTGTAAAACTTTTGAAGTTTGAATGGGTAAACTTGTCTTGACATTTAACTGTCCTCCCCCTCCTTCTCTTGAAAAATTCCTTCCCAGGAAAGATTCCTCTTTTCTGGATCTGGATGTGGTTCTGTTTCATGGTAACTAGCACAGCAGGAGCACATCTGGGGATTTTACTTCTGATGTTCTGGAAGTTGAGCACATTTCCATGCAGTACTGGGAGGATAATTTGTGCTGTCACATAACTGATAGAATAAAAAGGGGGGAAAAAAGCCACGCATCTCTTTATTTTGACATGCTTCAAATTTTCTAATTCTTCACAATCCATCTGTATACCTGTGTATAAGTACTGTCTAGCAAGAGCTGTGACGGAGAAACCAGCCCATGAAATTACTGCATAATACTGTGTAAAGTATGATATTTCTGCTTTTCCACTGAGATTGATCTTTATCTCAAGTATTGCTCTTTTAAATGATTTGCATGTTTCTTAATGGCTTTTGCTGAAAGCTTCAGCAGGTGTAGAACTATTTAGTTTTGTCTTGTACAAATGCATCTTACTGAGGGAGACAGCAATAATGATTTGTCAGAATCCTACTTGATAATGCTGAAGATCATACATAACTAACATTAGTTACAGTTAATTGCCTCTTAATTAAGGTTTCATAGAGCAATATTTTGTTCCCAATTAACAAATTAATATTTAAGGTAATTTAGTTCACCTGGGTCAGCCAGATGTATTTAAATATGTACAGAAGTAGGCGTAGTGTTTCCTAGACCACTGGTTTACAGTGGCCAGCTGTTCATTAATGGCCAGCGTGTCTGTACTCCTAACTTTTGCAGTTTTGAATATCCTACACAAGCAGTAGCAATTTGTCATTCTTAATAATATCAAGAATTTTTTATTGTTATTCAGTTGTAAACAATGGGAACAACTCTCCCTCTCAAGACTCTTCTGCCCCTTAGTTCTCAGGGGCAAGCAGCTCACTCTCAGCAAGCAGCTGCTTCTAGGTGAGGATGGCTTTAGCTGAAGTTTGCAGAGATGATAGCCACACAATGCTAGGTGGGAAGGTCAACTGGGGAACACTGAGCCAGGTAGGGGAGGGTGGCTATCAAGATGTGGAAATCTGGAAGCTGGTGATTTCCCATTTCCCCTGTAGGTTTGCAGCTTTGAATGTGGTACAATGTCCTAGGCACAGGGGATGATGAGCAGCCCTGTGGTTAATTAGAAATTGAACCTAATGCTCACGTGGATGGAAAAATGCAGATGGTAGTTACTGGATGTTCACCCAAAATGGAAGGAGGTACCAATCTGCCAACTCAGTGTGGTGTCTCTTAAAGGTGGAGGTGCTTAATTTTTTTAGGTAATCTTGGGGTTTTCTGACAATAGCTACATGTAATTGCAACATATCATATGTGTAGTTCATAATCTACTTTTCAAGCATTTTTTCTCCATCATAGTATATCTCAGCTGTGTAAATTTTTTAATGATATTATGTTCTGGATAACTATAAAACTTGCTTAAGGATATAAATGAAACCTATATACAATCATGCTAATTGCTGCCTTGATATAAAATCTTTTATTGTAAGCAGAGTAAAAAATGTATATCTGTTACCAGGTGCATTCTCTCAATCAAAATAGTAGTTGATGGCTTACACATGAACTAGGTGCTCAAAAACATAGATATGAAAATGCAAAATACAAGAGTCTGAAGGCAAAAAGTGGAGTGCAGTAGTGTTAAGATAAGACAAAACTACAATAGATTTGTATTCAAGGGTTTTTTTCTTGAAAATCCCTGGCAATGAGTATTTGTGACAATGGTAGAATGTCATGAGGCGCCATGATAATGAGAGGGGTGGTACTTGATACTGTACTTGAAACTGGCTGTTTATATCTCAGAGTGTGTTTTGTCAGGATTTCTGTTTTAACTATGCTTTAATTTAGATACTCTCTCAATGTTGAGGCTAATATATTCTGTTTGTACATTGTTTTCTACCCTACTTTCTTTACATTCTTTTGATTATTCTGAAGACAGATGATAAAATGGAGTTAAGCAAAGAAGGTAAGCAGAATAGAACATACTAGTTTGCTTAGCTTCATTCTTGTCAGATACCCTGGCATAGAGTAAAGTCTGAGTTTCTAAAAGACAAGAGAAATAATATTTATGAAAATCAACTTTCTTTTTTCAAAATTTTTTCTTGTATTTCAAATTATCTGATTCACTGTTTAGCTTTTATTTCTTTGTTTGACTCTGTGAATACCATATTCTTATTTATAATCAAGTTCTGGACTAAAATAAAAAGATATGAAAGAAAAGCATTGCTGTCCAGTATTTGCAAAACAGGCCTCCCTATGTAATACTGACAGAGGTTTCCCTACAGGGCAGTAAATCTTGTAGTAACAAGTGCTAAACCTTAATATTTTTGGATACATCAGCAGCAAGCAGTAAAAATAAGTTCAGAATGAGGGCAGGAAGTGGAGTTATGTTTTGGTACTTAGAACTCTTCATCAAAATACTGTCAAAAAGCTATTCCTCAGTTCTCAAAGAAAAAAGAGAAGCAATATTTAAGACAGCAAGAACAACTTAATGTGGATATGATCAGAGTTAAACAATGCAAATTCTGTTGTGAGATGCTTCTTCCCTGTTGGAGAAACGTATCAAATTTTAATGTTTGTTCTTTTTCTCTCTGTCAACAGAGAATAAATTATAAATATATATGAGGATATGAACTGGGGTGAACTCTTTTAAGGGGAAAGAAAGAGAAAGCAAATCTAATGGGATGTCTTGTAGGCAGAGTTATTGAAGGGGTATAAGAAGGCATTGTGCATTTAAATATGCAATTTTGTTTTCTTTGTCAACGCTGGTCTAGGGAGCCTTCTTTGGTAGGAGGGTTGGACTAAGATGATCTCTAGAAGACCCTTCCAACCCTTACAATTCTGTGATTCTATGTACAGCATTGTTTTGTCTACTGTAAATTACAAAGCAAAGCCCAAGAGATCAGTGATTGAGTGTCCCAGGGAGAAAATATTAGCTCTGACCCTGAAAGCATACCCAACTTCAAGCACTGGGAGGAACCCACTCACAGAAGATGTGTCTGAACATTAGCTATAGGTTGGTGTTCTGTTTTACACAATATTAGTGTGTACTTGGACAGACTGTGTTCATCAATCTGTGTATTACTTGTAAATCCTTCTTTAATATAATTTGATCACATATTTCTTAGTAAGTTTAGGATGAACCAGTGTCTTCAAAGATCTCATTAGAAATTGAGAGAAAATTGGATAATTAGCTCCTGAGCTAGATTTAGTAAGAGACTTAGGTACTTTGTTTTAGAGATGAGTTAATTACCACTTTTTTTCTAGATAGAGAAATGATTATAATTTGTCTTTTTAATTTTTTTTTTCTCACAAAAGCACTAGAAAGTGTATCTGTGACTCTATGACTCCAGGGAGATGTGCTGTTAACCACTAGGTCAGTGCTGCATATTAGTTTGAGATAATGCTTGAGTTTATAAGGAGAGCATTTGTATGGATTTAGGTTAGCAAGTGCAAATACATTTCCTTTTAATCTTCGCTTGCAGAAACAGTAAAGTCTCTTAAGAATGGAAGATAAAGAAAAGCATCTTGAGGAAGAAGAACAGAGAAATATTCAGCTCAGAGGGCTAAAGATGTAAGCTGCTGAGACTAGGACCCAGTGTGAGAATAGTTCAAAAAACTTTATCATACTGAGTACAGTTTTACTTATGTTTCATAAAGATGAGATCAAGAAAAATGTTTACACTCTGCTAGGTTTAAGTGATATCTTAAAGTAGTAAGAGTTTTCTTGATTTGCTTCTCCTTCATTTTATTATTTTTTTAAGTGAATAATAAAACTTTCAAAATAGTTTGAATCTCTCTCAGAAATACAATGGTGTACCTTTCCAGAAAAGGTGTGTTATATATCTGTATATGCATGTATATGTGGGTAAATAAACATGCTGTTTATGTTTTGTTTTAAACAGGGAGATATTTAATGCAGATAAACAGACATTAGATCAAAGCTTTCTCACAAGACTTCATTATCATATTGTTGTATTTGCTTTAGATAGAGCTGCCCAGCCATTGGTATCATAGTTATCAGTCAACCCACAGTACAGCCAGCTTCTGACCTTTCTTGAAATGTCCTGTTTTCAGTGCAGTAACCATATATGTCTCCAGAAGTCATCTCTTCCACTGCTTTTGAATAGCACTGACATGGTGTCAGGGACAGTCTGTATGCTCTGGACAAGACTCCTGCTACCTTGTGGTGGTGTTGCCTCCTCCTTTCCCGTCACCATGTTTCTTTCCTTCCAGGCTGCCTGTCACGCTCCAATATACAGGA